>VXBA01003435.1:1601745-1736264 GCA_013399895.1 Serilophus lunatus | reverse complement strand
TCCTGCCCCCGCTCCTCCTCTCTGGGGAGGCGGCAGGGGGGAGAGGGGCAGGGCCGAGGGCGGCCTGCTGGGCTCTCTCGGCAGCCGCCCGTGGCGGCCCGGGGGTCCCGGGCGGGTGGCGGGTGGTCCCCGTGGGGTGTGTGCCGGGCCAGAGGAGCGCCGGTCAGCGCGGAAATGGGTGCGGGGTGTGTTAAGGGTGTTTGTGTTCTCTGTGCAGACCACTGGACTTGTGGGACTGGCTGTAGCTGAAAACCCTCATGAGGTATGTCACGCCTCTTGTGCTGTTGCTAATGGAAACTCTCGGCGAGATCTAAGCGTTTTGGGATGTATTCGCATCTGTAACTTGAGCTGGTGCCAGCTTCATGAAACAGTAATAATTTCCCACGGTGATACAGCAAGAAAATTAATTCTTAAAGGTTTAATGCACATGTGTTTTTTATGGCATGTGCTGATTTCAAAAACCTCCTCCGACTCAGTGTTTTCACGAAGCAGTATTCGATTTCATCTGCAATGCCAAAACAGTTGTTTTAAGTTCGATTCTTCCTAAGTCTTACGTGTTAGAGACTAACCATGTGATGCAAAGCCACACCAGGGCTCTGTGGTGGCAGGCACTGGTGAGAGTGGAATATTTCAGTGGTCACTGCAGTAGGTGATTCTTGTAGTAGTTTGGTGCTTTCTTTTTACCTCCTCAGGCTCATTAATGGAAATGTGTTTGCCATATCATGCTTATTCAGGAGGCATGAGCTTTGAAAGGACATCAGGATTTCTCTAAGTTCTCCACTTTGAAATTTCTTAATATAGGACAATTCTATTTCAAAAATGCTTTTTACACCAGTAAGTAAGAACACTGTTGAAAAGAGCCATTGGAAAAATCACGGTTCTGTAGAAGTGATTCTGCTTTAGTCTACACCCTTGTCAGGTACCTTTCTGGTGAACTTACTACATTTTCGTTTTTTCAGCAACTTAAAAGCCGAGTGTGAAGAACTGAGCAATGCTTTAGTTGAAGTGTAGATTTTTTTTGCCAGTCTCCTTTTTATTTCCTGTTTTCTTCTTTGTATGTTTTTAGCATCCTGCTTCCAGTTCTTACTGTTCCTATAAGACATCCATTCCTTGTCAGATGCAGTTTCTTCACCCCCATGTGTCCTTTATCCCTGCATTTAAATCCAGCAATAAAAGCTCCAGGTTTAATTTAAATCTATTTGTAACTCAGAATGTCTTTTTTTTTTAAGAGCACTTAGTATGTTTTAATTTTGCATCACATGTACTTTAGATTGCAACTTTTTTTTTTCCTTTTTTTCTTTTTTTATTTTCTTGGAGGAACATGACAGTGGTAACTTTTCAGTCCTGATAAATCCCAGTTTTACGTAAGATGGATTTCAGTGGTTCAGACTGAGTTAGTAGTCAGTCCTCCATTTCTGGATTGAATACCATTACCCTCTATATTTTGTGCTCTAGGTATTAAGTTAGTAGGTTAAGTAGGACAAGAAGCTAAATAACTTTGGTTGTGTATTGTAACCATTTCCTGTGATCCTTTCAGCGCCTGCGAATTCTGTACACAAAGATCCTCAGTGTCCTGCAGAACATTCCCAAAGATGCAGCATACAGGAAATACACTGAGCAGATTGTCAATGAGCGGTTTGATCTGGTGAAAAAGGCAAGTACAGTGCTATCTCATTAATGCTGCACCTGAAAAAATGTGTAGCATGAGAAGAATGATTTTCAGTGCCTGGCTGTTCTTCACGACTTTCACATAACTTTCAGGTATCAACTCAGAAGTAACTGAAGCATTGAGGTTTGTTTTTGTTGTTGACTGGGATGTTTTTATGATTTATTAAAAGGAAATATTAATTTCCTACTGATGATCTCTGAAAATAACAAGAAAACATAGTTTTTTTGAAGATTCATAGAAAAGTGGTAATTTTCAGACACTTGTGCTGAGGAGTTCATGTGCTCTTACCAGGGTAGTGCCTTGGTACAACCCTTGCCTTTAATATTTGAAACTACTTTTTGTTACATTAAACTCTGAAATACTGGTATTGTATATTTAAGGTGATAATTGAAAGGTTGCATAAAATTCTATAAAAACGTGAGAACAAGACTCTTTGATTCAAGGTATTTACTAAAGCCCTTATCTGCTAATACCTCTTTGGGTGTCATTAAATAGTATTCATTTTTCATAGCTATCATTGAGAGTTTGATGTTTGTTTTTCAATTACAAATGAGTGTGAGATTTCTTTGGTAATGTAAGATGATAGAAGCCAGCTAATTTGATGGTAGTTCTGAGGAAGACTGGAGTTTGTCAATTATTGTTTTCATGCTTTATTATGGGCTTTCTCTGTCTGAGTAAAACATTTGTTTATATGTATTTGAATACACAGGAGACTGATGTGCAAAAACTACAGGACAAACTGAATAGTGGTCAGCTAGAAGAAGTCATTCTACAGGTAAAGGGGGGAAATTTAAGATGAGGTACAAACGGAGCAGTGGTTTTCAGTGTTCCTTTTGGCTGAGCTGCTGTTCGGGAAATTGGCAGTTTTGCATATCTTCCTTTGCTGCAAAACAATCAAAAAAAAAATTGAAAACAAATAGCATCTAGTGATTGGGATGACCATGCTAAAATCTGAGGCAGTGAACAGTTGTTTCACTTATCTATACAGATACACATGTATACCTACATTGCTTCTTACAGTCTAAATCATTGGAAAGAGCAGAAGAGGATTGAATAATACTGGAAAATAATCCAAATACACTGAAAAATACCATGACGTTGTCTTTGGGAATATTTAGGTCAACAGACTGTTTGTTTGGGTATTGGGGTGGTGTGATTGAGTGTTTTCTCTAAAAAAAACAACCAAATATACAGTTCCTTTTGATACTTGTAGGTGACATTTGTGGTAGTCTGTGATCATGATATATAGTGACATCATTGAAATAATGAACTGAAATAGAAGTAATTTAATACTTTAGCATTTGTATGGAACTTAAGGATTTGTGTATGGTATTTATTAACAGGCTGAAAATGAGCTTTCCCTGGCAAGAAAAATGATACAGTGGAAACCGTGGGAGCCTCTAGTTGAAGAACCTCCTTCTGATCAGTGGAGATGGCCAATATAATTTTCAGGATGCTGTAACCTCTGTAAAAAGAAAAGCTAATTATTAATCTATTGTTACTAACAATTGTCTTTAAATTAAAGGTAATCACTTCATTAAAATATATTTTGTCCTAATGTCCACTTTTATTTAGCAATCTAAACACTCATTCCAATTTCTTGCAAAAATGCTTTTAAGAAAGTTCTTTTTGGCAATTCTGCCACCTTTTATTTTCTTTATTAGTTAGTTATTGGTTTCCTTTTTTAGTTTATATTAACAGAATATTTGTGTCTTTCTCTGAGTTATTTTTATATAGGCCACTTGAAACAAAAATCAAAGTTGTAGAAAAGTATGATGCTGCTCTTTTTTCCCACCTTTGGTTGTGTATTTTTGCTACCCCGTGACAGGGTCTTTATGGCTGTGCAGATACTGAGATCAGGGATCTGATGCAATGAAGGCTAAGCTTATGAAAAATAAAGTAGGCTTTTAGATTTCAGTTGAATTCCTGTCCTGGACCAGCTGACTGTGCTGTCCACATAACACTGTTTCTGACTCATAGGAAGACCCAGAATTGGAGAGATGACGGGAAGAAAAAAGATGACTCCTCAGCAGCAACGGGTTCCTTGGTTAGCATAAGGTACATTACCATACTTGGTGTAACGCCTGTGGGACAAGGTTTAGTATTGGGATTTTACAAAGGCTTTGTGTAGTCACGTATATTTGTGTGTTCTTGATTCAGATCTTGAGTGCTAAGTGTTAGAGTAAATGTGGTGACATCAGACTGGGGATCTGTATCTAGTGGGATCCTACAGAGCTCCATGTTGGACCCCGTGGTCTCCAAAGTCTTCATAATTGACTTGGACAGAGGACTTCAAGGAATACTGAGTTTGTCGATGACACTAAATTGGAAGGAGCTGTTGATTCCCTCAAAGGCAAGGGAGACCTTGGCAAATGAGAGGACAGGGCACTCAGCACCCATCTGAAGCTCAACAAGGGAAAGTGACAGATGCCTCACCTGGGGTCGGGCAATCCCAGATGTACAGACTGGGGAATGAGAGGCTGGAAAGCAGTGCCATGGAAAGAGATCTGAGGGTCCTGGTCAATGGCAAGTTGAATATGAGTCAGCAGTGCCCTGGCAGCCAGGAGGGTCAACCATGTCCTGGGGGGCATCAGCTGATTGAGGGAGGGGATTCTCCTGTTCTGCTGTGCACTGGTGTGGCCTCACCTTGAATATTATGTGCAGTTTTGGGCACCACAGTATAAGGATATTAAGCTATTAGAGAGCATCCAAAGAAAGGCTTTGAAGAAGGCCCTTGTCTGGAGGGGAAGCCATACAAAGAGCATCTGAGGTCCCCCTTGGTCTGTTCAGCCTGGAGAAGAGACTGGGGGGAGACCTCATTGCAGTCTGTCTGCAACATTATCATAAGGAAAAGTGGAGGAGCAGGCACTGATATTGCTGCATGACAAAAATCTGCAGTTTATCAGACGTTTATACTCCACTATTTACATAGCACAGCATACTTGCTCATAGTCATTTTTTCACAGTCACTAGGCCTATGAATTTACTATTATAATAATCATTAAAATATTTTGAGAATAATAATATAAACAACTATAAATAATTTCTGTATTATGATTGCACTAATTTATAAGTTATAAATAATCATAATTGTTAATGACATATTTTTATAATATTTCATGTAATTGGTAGTGGGAGAGTAAGTCAGTAGAAAATAAAAACCATATTCCCAGGGTATTGACTCCAGCAACTATTTTCACTGCATTTCACTGCTTTGTTTTTTCCCCCAATTATTATCACTGTAATACAGAAGCTTTTAGATTTTTAAAATTGAAAAAGTCTTCTGAAGTTGTGAAGTTTTGAAGTTGTTTTTTTTTACTTTTCCCAAAGGGAGAAGCAGGTCTTTTCCATGATAAAACCACTAGATGGCATTCCAGAAGAGGACTTTGCTAAAGTTAAACACAACTTTGACATGAGAAATATTAAAGGATTACAGACTTGAATGAGGACGAATGCTGTCACATGAGTAATGAAAATTAATGGGTTTAGGTAATAAGTATTGAGCTGACCTGAAAGGAATAAAAGTAAAAAAAGCCCCTAAGTCTAGTACTAATGACACTGGCATGAAATACTGGAGTTGAGGGGGGGAGGGGGAAGGAAAATTGCCAGAATATGGTGACAACTATTGGAAGTCTTGTTACTCTTTCATAACTCAGACATTTGCTAAACCCTTTTCTTGCTCAGTTATTTTCTCCACTTCTGGAGATGTATTTGTCATGTGACTTAAAACCTCTCCTATAAGCTCATGAATTGTGCTGCAGGGGAGAATTTTTTTTTTCCACTGCTGCTGAAATTTGATACCTGGTCTTTTAAAACTGAGTTTCACTAATAAAAGTGTACTCTCATCTTCTCCTTTTCACAAATGCACTTATATATCCTCAATTCAGACCCTAATTTAGTCCAAGATGAATATGCTAGCAAGGCATAATTTGAAGACTGACTGATTTTGCTTGATTTTTCTCTTTTAACTGTTGGAAATACATGATGATGCAAAAGATTTTATCATTACCTGTTGTAATATGGCAAAGTAAATCACTTCCAGCTTTAGAGTTAACAAGATCTTTAAAACACTTTTGAGATCGTCTGATTGAAGTCATTGTGTGAGTGAAAAATAACTTCATCTGCAAGGATGGGACCTAATAGAGACAGAGCCTGTTAAACCAGAAAAACAACTTTCCCATTGCCAGGTAGCAGCTGTACTGAGTTTTTTGTCATTCCTAACTTGCCATCTGTGCTGGTTAAGGTATCCTAAGTGGCCATGTTCTGAACACACCACCATGTGAATCTTTGGCATAATTTCTGTTGATGTTGAAAAGGAGATGACTGAAAGCTGCTTCCCCCCCCCCCTTTATTATATACAGTTTATATTTCATTAGAAAAAAAATGAAAAAAACATATTGCAACTTGAAAATGAGTTTGTAGTCCAGATGACAATGTAATAATGACAAAGTGACACAAATGACAGTACTTAGAGGATTAAAGCACCACTACTAGGCTGAACCCCTATCACAGGTAGGTGTTGCCACACGGCTAGGGAACGGTGGTGTGGAAACGCAACATTCCAGCACAATCACCTTTCATCATATCCAGGAAACACTTCTGGGGGTAAGTACAACTTCTGCTACTACTATCTACAGTGTAAACTGAAAGGGAAAAACCCCATGTTTTCATCTATGAATGGTGCAATGGGCCGGTAAGGGCTCATCATCGCCCTGCCCTCGGTCCCAGCATAGCCCCGGGGCTGGGGCTGTGCCAGGACGGAGCCGCTCCCAGCGCCCAGCACGGGCAGCTGCGGGGCCGCCGGTAACCGCGGCGGGGAATGGAGCCAGGAACGTCCCTCGCCCTTCCGCTCCCCTTCCCTTCCCCCTTTCCCTGCNTCCGCCCGGGCGGTGGTGCAGCACACGGCAGCCGGGCTCTGCCGGGAGCTGCGTCCCGGTTGGTTCCGGCTTTTTGTTTTTTCTTCAGGAATATGAGTTTAGGATTTTTTCCAGCCCATGTAATTTCGGTGGGAACTCGGAAAACCTTTAAAGTATGCTGTGGCAGGGTGATGCCCCCTTGGACAGTCTTGTTCTATAGGTAGAGAGCCAGAGGTAAAACGAAAGAACTGCGCGGGCTGCGTGGCTTGGAGGGTTACGTTTGATAAACACCTGCCACAAGTGTTTTCTCTTTGTGGAAGCAAAGACCTCAGTTGCTGCTCTCAGTAGGCTCTTTGGGAATAAATAAAGGAAAAGCTTTTCAGGATATTGTTACCCGTAAATTGATAGTAGAAATGGGCTAATACGCGGTTTTTAATAGATCCTATGATATTCTTGCAGAAAGGTTACAACTGTAACTGATGCCTTAGGAAATGGAAGACGCATGTGGTAGTTGCTTTGAAGTTACATCGGAAGGGTCAGAGGCAGAGCAACCACCCGCATCCTTACAGGAGAAAGCAGTCAGAGAGGCCAGAGATGGGAACCCAGCAGAGAAGAGTCTGCTTTCAGCATCTGCAGGTACTGTACAGTCAGAGCAGGGCTGCGAGCAGCAGTGTCTTCGGGAGCAGTCAGTCTTGGAGGAACAGGAGCAGTCCTGTTTAGCACAGTGGGAACGACCTGAAGAAGTGCAGTGGGAAGAACGAACTTCTCAAAAGTCGGCGGTAAAAGGGAATACAAGTGGAACAGTAACAGGTAAAGAGATTGCTAAAATGTTGGTGATCCGGGCTTTAAAGAGATACTTTTTCTTCAGTTTCGTGATGGCTTCTTGCACTCCCACACCCTCAGTCTCTTCATGTTTGCTGGGTTTTGCTCCTGAAGGGACTTTTTAAATTCTCATATAAAACATGCTCCAAAGGTAAGGAATGTATTCTTTGTCTTCAGCTACAGTAGCAATTTCTAGATGGCATTTTACAGAATGGTCCTTATTTCCAGAAATAAGTATGTAATAGTATGAGTAGGTACACGTGTTCTATTCGTGCATTTAAACAGTTTAGACTAGATCATAGCAATCATAGAGGAATCTGAAAGGTAAAATAGTTACCTTCCCCACCACTGTTATCCATGCCTTTCTTCTGCAGTCCCCAAATGCTCCATCATTTCCTGCACCTATTGTGTTTTGGATGTCTTTTGTCACTTTCAGCACCCCATTTTGTTAGTTCTTCGAAGCAGAAGGCAGCACATCCTGTTCAGCAGGTGAACACGGTGAATAATCTTGCAAGAGTATGGGCCTGCTAACTGTCTTCCTTTTGTCTGGACTGCATTTGGATGCTCTTATTCTGAATGTCTGGCTAGGAATGACTATGTGGTGACAGTATTACATTAGATTATCTTTTAAAATTGTATGATAATACTGCTTCACCTTTCCTGTAGACTGTCTTTCTAGCTCAAAAACTGATTATTCTGTGTTGCAGTGTTTCAATAAAGTCATCCTGGGGGAAACTAGAACCAGTGATGCTGTTTATTTTGAGAAGCTGATCAGGAATTATTTTTTATTTTACTTTTAGAAAGCATGCTTGAGCATAATAAAGCACTTAGGAAGACTGGGCCTAACTTTGATAAAAGTATCCACTCTAAGAATCAGAAATATTTTCCTTGGAAAGTTGTTCAACAGGAGTACCAAATGCCTGATGTCATAACTGTCACAATACAAACAGGTAGATGTTGGGTTTGCATGTGTATGGGTGTATAAAATTTTACTCTAGTCTTGATATGTTACTAAAAAACCCAATATTTCTGTTTTGGAACTTTCATTTTAGCAGATTCTGATTCATTCCAAGAAGTAGATGTAAAAATTGAAAGACCTTCCTATAATAAACCTTTTCTGGGTGGATTTAGGGACGTGAGAACAGGAGTGGAATTTCATAATGCAGGATCACAAACAAAATTCAGAAAACGACCTGACAAAGGAATTCAGTTATTTTGTAGGGAAACACAGGTAATGGCTTCGTAGTGTCTTTTTAGACTGTTGTTTTTGCCTAATGGAATGGAATGTTGGCACTGTTTCTGATAGGAAGGAGGAAGTAGATCAGAAATAAATGTGCAAATGAAATTATTCGGTGGATGAATATTATTCTTGTGATTTTTATTACAAATAACTAATTTTTCTACTTAATGTAATGAGGAAAAAAAAATCTTTTTTGCGTTTCCTTACATTCTAACATGCATTTTTTTCCCCAGACAATTTTGGAAAAAAATAAGCCACAACAAACAAGAAATACAACATCAACACAGATGACTAAAATTGGCCTTTATGTGTCAAGCATGACAGACAAACTAATAAGTCCTGGAAAGTATTTTACAGCAGAAGAGTACCATAAATGTAGACTTGAAGCAGTAAGTTTCTTATCTGTTGGAAACTATCTGTAAAGCAGTGTATTACAGGGGTTATCTGAATATTTAATATGTCCAGAGTGTTCAAAGGTTGAATTTAGGAGTGAACTGTAAAATATCTCCTGCATAATTTGTAATCTTTCAGATAGGGGAGGAGTGTGTGCTTGCTCTGTCTTAGCAACATTTGATACTTTCAATTTCTTAAACATTAAGAATTCTGAATGTATTGTTTTCTGTGTTACACTGGCAGTTAAGTTTCCATGTAAAGTATTGGGGATTAAACTGGTTTGTCCCTACAGCATTCTCATGATCTCTTTGGAAGAACGTAAGGTACTTGCTTAATATATGGCCTGAAATGGATTGAGGGTTGGGTTAGGATTTAGGAGGTCTGCTTACAGCTTTTGGATTTTGTGGCTTCTGTTTGTTTGTTTGTTTAACAGTCTTAGCAGTTTGCCTTGGGCAAACTGATCCATTTTGGATTCTGTTCAAGCTCCTTGTTTTGACATTAAGGTAGAGCTGGGGTGTTCAGATACATGCTAATGGGTCTGTGGGGTTTTCTGGTGCACTGTGTTGCCTCATGAAGGAGATGCTGTTCAGGCATTCCAAATTGTGTTTTGGAAACCATGTATTCAGCAACTGGACATCTAACTCAAAATTGTGTTAGGTGGGACATGCTCTAGTTATTTATTGGATAGCTTAAAATAGGCAGTTTGAATCTAAATGAATGGAGAAGCAGTTGATTCCTCGTGTATTAAGTATGTTAATTGTATTGTTAATTGTATTGTTAATTGTATTGAACATGGTTGCCAAGATCTTCGAAATCTTCTGGATAGGGTTTTTCTATAAGATCTTCTTGAATCAGTCAACATTAGCTCAAGGCAATAAGCATCTTGTGGAAGATGCAGGTAACCAAATAGGTAACAATTTCCTCAGGACTACCAATATGTCTTACTGTGATCTTTAGTGCCACTTATTGAAATCTGTAATGTATCTATAGGTAATTTATAATGCACAGTAGAGAGGCATCAACTTGTTATTGGTTCTAGTTGTTGTAGTGTAGGCCTGCATTTAAATACTGTCTGAAGGCATATTCAAGAGATGTTTTAGGGTAAGACAGCACTAGAGATAGTGTACTGTATTAGTATAATTTTGTGCTCGATGGCTTTCATGCTGCACAATGCTTACTAGCTCTTGGTATTGATCAGACTAAACTGCCTGTTGTGCAAGTGCTAACTCAACTGGCAGAAGGCGAGACTTGTGCATTATCCTCTATTGTCAACATTTCCCTGGACTTCAATACCCATATCATGAGAAGGTAGATGATTTAGTTTTCTCTCTTATGTCATAACAGCATTCATATTTTCACAGAGACTATTGTTTACAAATAAAATGCAGTTAATTTTGTGTGTATGTGCTGATTTTTGTATCTAGGAATCTCATAGAAATTTTGCAAATACGTGTCTACATTCCCACTATATAAATTGATAGTAGGAAGAGAAAAAGATAAAAACAATACATGGCAAAAACCATTATTTTACGGGGAGATCTGAAAAAAGAAAAATGAATATTTAAATGTAGTTTATATTTTGACTTGATTATACAGACCTACGTTATTCACTGTACTCACTGGTTAGACTATGGCAGTTGAGTAACTGAGTAAGCATGCTAGTACTTAAAGTAGGGGTACATGACTGATTTTGTAATATTTGAATTAGTTTTAGTACAAGACAAATCATGGAAAGTATAGTTAGGCAGCTAGACAAAAAACAGTTAAGAACAAAATACTGTGCTGTTTTGTTTTGCATTCACAGTTCTTTCATGTTATATAATATCTGTTATATTTTGAATTCACAATTCTTTGGTATTGTATCCTATCTGTTATGTTTTAAATTCACAGTTCTTTGGTGTTGTATCACATCTATTTTGTTACAAATTCACAATTCTTTGGTATTGTATCGCATATAGGTCATAGTATTACAGAAATATTTCCGTCGTTGGCATGCTATAAATGTAGTACAAAATCTGAGGGAACAGAAGAGGTTAAGGCTGGCACGGGAGGCTCAAGAAGAATTACAGAAAAAAATGGAGAAAGAAGAAAAATTGAGAAGGGAGTATGAGCGAAAACTGAACCCTAAAACAAAAGAAGACTTTGAGCTACTGTACCATGACTTGGAATGTAAGTTTTCTTAAAGAGATAGTATTAAATTAGCAAAATAGTAGAGTTTTTTTAAAACACACTGATGTTTTTTACGTGTTTCTGTAGATGTTTCTATGACTTCTTTTCTGCTTACAGTAAAATTTCCTTAATTTTAAAAGAATGGCTTTACTTTCATATATTGCTAGAAACAGAAAAAAGGCCTTGAGGCTGTGTAAGAACTGATCAGCAATAAAACATCCTTGTGTTATGAACATCAAGAGCATAGCACCTTACAAGCTGCTATGAAGACAAATTAACTCTATTCCAGCCAAAACCAATACACCTTGTTAGGAAATAATCACCTTGTAGAATAGTGCTATTTGACAGTTTTATTAATATTTTTTTTCATTTATGTCTAGTGTTAAGATCATCTAGAGGAACAGAAGTTACTTTTTTTTGTATCAGAGTTACTTTGATCTTTTACTCTACATTTAAGATACTGGAAAACAATTTCATTAAGAAATTAGTATTAAGATCCTTAATTCATCATTTGATATAGATATTTTTTATAATGGATTAAATTTTTGCACTGAGTTTTGCAACATATGTCAGAATTTATTCCTTTTGTCCTAGTCATCTTCTACCGATGTGTTTTCTCCTGTCTAATTCATCCCATGTTTCACAAAACTGTGGTGTCAACAGTTTAAAAGTCTCTTAGGAGTTCTACATGACATCGTGGCAGTCATACTTTTCCTGTTCCTGGAGTAGATGTCTAATACAGGCAAGCATCTCTAAATTAAAAAAAAAACAAAACAAAAAAACCCAACAGAAAACCCCAAACCCGAATACTGAAGATAATTGATAAAAAGACTTACAGGAAACTAGTGTTGCAAATTAATGAAAAAACATGGAGTATGTCCTTTTGGAAAAATAAAAACAATCAAAAGCAGTGGACTCATACTGGTCTATAATGAAACTGTAAGAGTTTTGTTTTTACAATGTCTCTTAAAAGCAAGACTCTTGCACTGTGACTTTTAAGAACTCATGTTATCTAGGCTACAGTGCTTATGCTCTCTGGCAGTTTGTTTACTGTTGCCCCTGTAGCATAAATGACCTAGTGGATTACCTACTTTATTGCAGAGCCACCTGCCCTGCCTTAAACCATCACAGCTATTTCTTCTATGGGAAACTGAGGATAAATTTGGTGACATGTGTTATTCATTGAGTTTAGGATCATGATTCAAGAATTCCCAAGTTGTACACTAATCTTTTAATGCTGTCATACTTTGTATGGCATTGAATAAACTGCTTTGTCTGAAGCCATAAATGACTTATAAATACCACTGTTTGTGACAAATGTAAAACTTTCTACGTGTCTTGAACTTTAGAATTGTGGGGATGATACCTTCATGGGATTTGTGGTTTGTCTGGGGTTGTTTCCCCTCTGTCTTTTTCTTTCACTTGTGAAGCTTTTCACTTCTCAAGAATCAAGCACTTTTAAAGGTGTATCTGCCTAGGTAAGCAAAAGCCAAGGTTTTTCCCTTAGCTCGTATGACAAGCCTTAATATTTGGGTTCTGATTTCCTGCAATAAATTCTTTAAAAACCTGTTTCATAGCTAATGTGCTATCAGATGTATGATCCGCTTTTTTTTTCTTTTTTTTTTTTTTTTTAAGTGTGATGAGTCTTATTTGCAATAGAAACAACAAAACTGAGCTAAAATTATGGAAGACTGCTGGTACTCACGATATTTTTAGGTTTGAAACTTATGGTTATATAAAGGTCTTGCTTAATTTAATGCCTTTGGATTCACAAATAATAAAACTTCCAGCAATGCATATTCAGGAATTTCATATCTAGGCAACCTGAAAAAAAACATGTCCCACTTCAAAACAGAACAGAATAAACTCCAGTAGTTGAAATGCAATTTTAACAGTTTGTTAAAAATAATGGTTTGGTATCAGTCTTACTGTTTTGTTTTTGTTTACTGGTGTTGACTAGTTGATTCTCTTCATGGAGTTTTGCGGTCATGCTCTTAATTTTAATAGAGCTTAGTGGTTCTAGGAAGCTGGGGGTTTTTTCCTACCTGCATCTAAAACTACATTTACATTCTTACAGTGCCAACAGTCTAAACAAGCTGAATCATTGTGACAGTAATAGAATGAGACTATTGTCCTCCAGGGATCTGTGAAGGTGATCCCCCTGGTGATCACAACAGGGGTACTATTACAGGGTCAGGCAGTGCAATTCCTGATGGTACAAAAAACTTGCCTGATGACTATATGGTGCAAATGAGATGTATCTATATATTCAGTGTATCTGCATATAGGCATTCATCATTTGAAAAGTATGGACTACTTTTGTTTCATAAAAACTGGAATAAAAATTGTAGTGGGTAAAATTTCTGTCTGCAGAACAGAATTTAAGAGGAATGTTTTGATTTAGTTGCATGTATGTGTGGAATCAGGAGGTATCAGCTTCTTCATTTCTGAATTATAAAATTGCTTACTATATTTATTAGCTCTTCCTTAGAAGTTGCTGCCCCCTTCAGGAATATAAAGGTTCATGCAAATTAATTCAATATAATGCTTTTGCTTACTGAAATGACTTTATTTAAAAATATATCTTTGCATTCTCAGAACTTGGCAGACAGCTGTCAAATTAATACAACAGTTTGGAGAGCCTAAAGGAAATGAATTCAAATATTTAAAAATGGAAAACGTAAGGTATTGAAGATAAGAAGGCCACAGGAAGAAAATAAGCCTTCTTCCTTCCCCTCATTCTGTCTCTAATCTTACCTGGTCCAGGATGTTGTAGGCTTCTTCATATTGGATTGTTTATTTTTATGTGGGTTTTGCTTTTGTGTAACTGTTCTGGGATGATAGCAACACTTGGAGATCTTATTTGGAAATGGTGAAGTTTTGGATCTTATAAAATTCCCTACAAAACTCCACAGGTATTTAAACTGGATCAAGTTTTTCAGAAAAACCCAAGAATTGTTACAGCATATGCAAAGGTAGACCCTATTCAGTAAACACAGTTTCTTTTTACTGACAGATTTCTCTAAAGTCATATAGTTCATGTATCAGCAGCATAAGCGTCAGAAAGCCAGATTCTTAGAAAGGAAGTACGGGTCCATGTGCTGCTGCCATGACTATCCTGTGGCTCCATGCTACTTCCTGCCACATTGGAAGAGTTGTATTACAGAAGAGGAAAGGAAGAGTGAGCCATGCCTGTCTAATAACTATTGTGTATTCATCAGATGGCAAAAGGTGATACTGCTGCAATATCCATTGTAGGACCTGGAGTGCTAAATATGACTGTCAGTCAGGTTTTATCTCAGTTTTGAAGGACTTCAAGCTTCTTTAGATTTTACTCATTTATACATGGAGAAGCAGGAATATTTCCAGTGCTGAGTACTCTTGGTACCAGAGTAAGATACAGTCTTTCGTTTGTTGAGAAGATCTCCATGGTACCTTTTCTTGTGACTTCGGTGAGAAGTTGTTTAAAAGGTTCAGATTACTCTTATCTTTTGGAGCAGTTTGAGTCTCAGTTATTTTTAGACGCAAAAATCCGAAGCAATCATTTCATCACATATTTCCACAGGAGCTAAATTCTTTTTCCCACATAGAGCTCCTTTTCCTCCTACCCATCGGAGTTGGGAGTGTGAACTGGCAGTTTGGAGGTGATGTGCACACACATACTCTCACAAAACATATAATTTCTCGGCCATTTTACATGTATAGAAAATATGCATAACAATGAATTCCCTAACATAGAAACTGGCTTTTAGTGAATACTGAAAAAAGTTAATTAATGTAATTTCTTAAATAAGAAAGCAGAAGTTTCACTGGAAAGTATCGTGTAACAAATACCCCAAATATTTGTATCTGCAGTATGGATGCAGGAGGAGACTGAGCGGATTAACAGAACTCTTACCGGAGCTGAAAGAAAGGCAGCACTTTGTGAACTTCTGGAACAAGAGGCACAGCTCATTGCTTGCTTTGGGAGACACAAACTAAATGCCAATAAGGAGAATCAACAAAAAGCAATGCTGCATCTTCTGGATAAGGTCGGTATTAGGCTGGTAATTTTAGGCTGAACACCTACAAGAACAGAAAACATAACTGCAAAGTACCAAAAGTAACTTTTGTAGTTTTTAATACTTAATCATGTGAATGCTAATGTTATATATATCCAGATCATAGTTATTCAATTCTATGTCAATACAATTACGTAAATTTTTCCAAGCTGAGGATTTTGTAGCTCTGTGACTGATTGAAGGTTTCACAGTGCATCATTGAGACTGTTAATTATAAAAAACCAAATAATAAATATAAAACTGTAGCCCTGAGTGGATGGATTTTGTATTTCTTAACTATTCTGCATAAAGAGCATGATTTTGTTGGCACTGCTAACAGCATTAAAGGCTCAAAGTCTAACAATTCAGAATGTTTTATTTGAGCTTAAAATCCATCAGGATCTTGCAAACCCTTCTGTATTTTGTGTACATTATAGTGCTGCAGGAAACCTATTAGCTTCTTTTTCAGAAATACCCAGTTTCACTAATGAAAGCTAATAACTGATTTTTCTCACTGGTGTGTTCTGTTCATTGTTTTCTATAATGAAAAATTTGCTATTGCTTTTAAAATTAAATGCAAATGTTTTAAGTATGTACTTGTAAAATTAACCCTGCAGAATGGATTCATAGATTTCTTTTTCTTCTTCCCTTGGAAATGTTATCTTTCAGGAAGTAAACTTGTCATTAATTTCCCAATTGACCTCTGGTCATCATGTCTGTCTTTAAAGAAAGCACTTACTCTGTTTTCATACACAAAAAAAAACTTTGACTGAGCCTCTTTTTAGGTAGACATTCAGCAATCCATCCCCTCAGAAAAAAGAAATAGTTTTTTTTCTGTCTTTTTTCATAGTATCATGAGATGATTATGAAAAGAAATACTGCAACTGAAATGGTTTTTAACTATTTTTTTAAAAAAATTGACTATTTAGTGATCAAAAGTGAAAGTGATCACTTTGTCCAAAAAAAGACTTTTTTCATTGGTTTTATTACTGATGCAGAGGAACCATACTGTAAAAAGTGATGTGATAAAATCTATTACCATTTTCATCATGAAAAAAATGCTTATCTGAAAAGTTGGCATGTTTCTTGCTGTTGTGTGATTGTATTCTGTATTACTGCTTCAAAGAATGCAAAAAACCCTAGAAAACTAAATAGTTAGGAATGATACAAAGTCTTGAATAATTTCTATGTTAAATGTTTGCTTCCACTACTTACAACGTATTCTGTTTTCTTCAAAGAAAAAGAAGCCTGGAACAGTCAAAGCAAATATATTAACTAACTCTCCGTGATTATTTTTCCCTTAAGGACTGTTTTCCAATGTCCTACCCTATACAAATTGCTTCTAGTATATACTCTGACAAGTTATACAGTTTTCTCACATCTAAAAGCAGAAGAAAAATGTTTTTCAGTACCAAAATTCTTAGTGACAGTTGATGTTTGGAGATTCAGGAAACACATCAGAGATGAGATAATCCCTCTTTCCAAACAGTGAGCATGTTTCTGATGCACTGCTAATTACTTTATTTGAATTTTAAGTTTAAAAATTATGGTTTTTATTAAAAAGACTTTATTGTTTTAATTTGAAAATCCAGTGAGCTTCTGAACTGCTGCAACTTTTCTTGCTTTTTATCATGTCAGCTATAGGGCTTTCGGTGGTGTTCTAAACTGTTAACGTAAGTATCTGACTCAGAGGTAGAAAAAGTAACAATTTCTGCCCTTAAAAACAATGAAAATAAATGTTATTTTGGAAATCTCAAAATTAAATGGATGATTTACTATGTCTGTAACAGTACAATTTAAGCACTTTAAATTGCAGTATGAAATTTATTGTTGGCCTGCTACATTGTGGCTTGTTCAGTTATTATTTGGACTTTGAGTTGATAATGTTGATGTGAACACTTGCCAGTTAAAGCTGAAATAACACCTTTCACATCTGAAGACTGCAAGCTGTAGCCAATGTGATATGAAACCTGCTTCTCCATGGAAACCTTTGTTCCTGTCTTTGCTTCTTTAAGCATGTTCCTCCACAGGCATGTATACTGTTACAAAGGCTGCTACTGGTTGTGTGTGCGCTACATTCTAGGGAATTCTTTTTTATGCTGAGCTCGTTATTTGTCAGCATTTGTGCTTTGAAGATGAAGTATTTGATTGAGCTTTTATACACCTATCATATTTTCTTGAAGGATTTTGTGTAATTTTTAACTATCAGTTCATACCTTTCATGCTTTGTACTATTCCTGCACACATCCTATGGATTTTTTTGTTTTACTTACCTTTGTCTCTCTGTGTCTATGGTGGTGTGTTTCTCTCCTCAGGCACTTTCTTCTGCTTTCGTGCCTTGGCAGCAGGGTACAGCTATAGAAGCCTTGCTTTCTGAAGTATTACAGATAACAGGATTATTGCAAATTCCACAGCACTGCCAGCATACTAAAAGACAAGAAAAATCTGGCAGAAGATCTCAAAGTTTTACTTTTTCTCACATCAGTCTTGAGTACAGAAAAATAGTCTTGAAATCAGAGAGCTTGTGGGGTTTTTTTTTTTTGAAAGATTGTAAGTCTTCATATTGATGAGACCACTGGGATTTTTTCGATAAAGAGCTGCAGGTTGGGTTTTTTTTGGTATTTTATTTTGTATAATACTCAGTTATGATGAGATAATAAGAAAAATAACAGAAGTTAGAGATACATCTTTGAAGAATTACTTAGCATAATAGAATTTATCTGTGTTAAGGGTCATTTGCAAAGTGGGATACTGAGACTACTTACACATATTTGGGTTTGCAAATTTATCAGAACAATCTAATTTCAATAACTTTTCTTGGGTAAACCCTGTAAATTCTCCCTAGCATAAGCAAATGACCTTTCTGCCTTATAAGCAGTGTCACTGAGAAGGTTCAAGTGTGAGTACTGAATTAACAGCTATATGGAGAGCAGTATTTTCTTCCATTAGGTTGGAGTTTCTTGTTTGCTTGACTGTGTGTGGGATGAGTTTTTTTGGGTTTGATTTCATTTTGGTTTTGTAAGAATTTTTAGTACTGCACAAAGATTGTGAAACAAAGTAATGAAATTACAGTAGAGGGCTCCCTATTTAGGACAGAGAGAAAACTACGTCTTTCAAGTTTTGCAGAAATTCAAAGATTTCACTGAGGAATTAAGAGTTGATTTGGGTTTTTTTTTTTTAACTAATGTCTGGTTTTGCCGTTGCATTTCTTAGTCAGTTTTGGCTCTGAACTGTGACATCTGATTAACAATACCCCCTTCAGTTAGAGTTCCACTCCCACTGATAATGTAATGTCAATTATTCAATGTTAAATCCTGTTTTCAATTGTTTTGTCTTTCATGTGCTTACTTAACTTTGTAATTTATTTATTTAAAAGTGCGGAAAAGTCCATTTTGATTGTGATGATGACTAATCATATCTGTTCTAACTATCTAATATTCATGGTATGTTTATGACTTATCACCATAGCAAGCCTATTTGGTCAATATAATGGTGAAGTCAATGATGGGGTCATGTCCAGAAAACTCGTAGGTGTGTGAATACCTCATGAAATATTGCTGTTGTAAACTCACACTGAGACTGCAAGGTGAAGTTCCCAAGTGTTTGTGAACACTGAAGTTCCAAATATAGTGAAAGAGAATAATGAATACACAGAATACACAAATAATGAATATGAATACACAATAATGAATACACAAATACCTGCCCCAGTTAAGGAAAGGAAATGGAATTAAGTTATGATGGGGAGAGGGTTTTGAAAACTCTTTTTCTATTGGAATTGGATACCTGTCTCCTAACAGAAAAGTGTGATTTGCAACTAAAACTCGCCTTCTGGAAAGAGGAGAATGGTTGGACTTTTCAAACTGAGTGGGGCAGCTGACATCATGTAACTTCTCACTATCTATAAAAGTTAAAGATGTGCAAAAAGATAATTGAAACATAATGCATATAACACGTTGTGGCTACCCGGGTCCCCCATCTGTGACTGACAAAAAAAATTCACTGGCATTTCCCTACAACATGTGGTTAAGTTATCAAACAAGAAGGTAGGTAAAGTATCTGATAAGCTGTAAACTCATACCTTGCCTTAGCTTTAACAAAGTTTATGCCTTCTATCCGTCTCTGCAACTAGCGTAAATAGAACAGTTCCCTGGAGATATTTTGTACAGCAGTAGACTCTAAGGTCTTAAATTTCCAATCTTTACACAGTCAACAGTCACACTGATTTTTACTGACAGTTTGGAGGGTTTTGTAACTGTAATGCATTCTAACACTCCTGTCAGTAAATCCACTTTAAAGAGGTAGACCATATCCCTGTAGGAGAATATTATTTACTTTTAATAGACTGTAAGTTGAAATTTTCATGACCTGCAACTTTAAATAAAATGAGCAATTGAATTCTTGCCCTGGTGAAAGAGGTACTGTATTAATATTGACAATAGAATTAGCCTTTTGCACTAATCAAGCATTAATTTTAAGTCCTTGTTTGCTCTGATGAAACTTGTTCACCTGATGGTCAGATTATAATAGCTCAGAGTTCTACAAATTGTTTCTGAAGTGTGCACAACCTAAGAGATGGAAAGCATTTGATGGAAGAATCACTGAAATGGATACAAAGGACACACTCCGTGCCAAAGAACTACTTGAAATCTACCAGAGCATTAGCATGAAGGACATCCCAAAAGATGAGAGAGCAGCTGTGTTACTGACACTCAGACATACCGTGAAGGTATGTTTTATTTTCTCTTTGTGTTCAGCTTGAAGCTGTGCTTCCCAAAGATACTGGCACTTAATTATGTTGATGCACAAGCAGTGCTGTTTCTGGCAGACGGGTGCCATGATCATCAGCAGGCAGCAACAGGGCCTAATGTACTACCGGGCATGAGAGTGTAACTTACATTCCACATATATTCTAAATTTGTATTTCACTTTGTCTTGTGCACATTTTGCTTCAAGTCTGCTCGAATTTTAACCCCATGTTTTAGACTTTTTTGTGTATTAATACGTAATATAATTTAAGTGCAAAGCTTAGTTTAATACTTAGAGCAATCTTATGAGAACTGTGGCAGAGATGTATGTGGCTATTACCATTTATTTTTTCTGAGTTCTTTGAAATCTCTTCTTAGAACCTTATGTCTCTCTTAGTTTGTGTTACCAGTTTTATGAGTGGTAAATACTGATTTTTTCTTCTTCTGTTACTTTTTCCCCACCCCGTGCTGCAGCCAGTGTTCCAAATGAATAGAAACTGGTTGCATTTCTTTTAGCCTTTCATGCGTTTTTATTTATTTATTAATGTACAAAAAGAATGAGTGTTAAGCTCCTTTTGAGATTATACTGTTGACGTCAGTCTAGAATAGGATGCTGCTTCCTGGTCTTACTAAAACAAACCCAAACATCTTGCTCTTTGCTTTAGTAGTGCTAGTATTTGATCTAAAGTCAGTATGGCATTGGGAGCACTGCTGGTTTATGAACTCCTGCCCATCTCAATAAAAGTCAGTATTCCTGTAGTGAATAGATGAATTTTTGTAAATTAGCACTTTCTTTACCTGAGAAAACATTGAACTCATTCTCCTCTTATTCTCTCTGAAGAATCCTCTGCCAAGTATTTGGAATACTAAAGCTACTAATTTCCAGAATACACTCAAAAGTGCCCCATGCCTTTTGTGTGGTGGATTTTTTTTTTTACTGTGGTGCATTTTTTTTTAAACCATCTACATTACGCCTCCAGTCACCAGAGGAAGATTCTTAGGGAGATATTTCTTTGGGCTTTTGAAGACTTAGATTTTGGCATGTGTTATGTGTTTCTACTAAGCATTTTTCAGTGCCTCCAGGCTTACAGTCCCTCACAACTTTGGTACATATATATATATATATATATATATATATATATATATACAGGCCCCTTAAAAGAGAATGTGTAAGCATTCTCACTTTTGTAGTTCTTCATATTAGCTTCACTGCAAGTTGTTTCCCTGAGACACTAACAGGTTCTTCTGTGAACATGTTCTTACATGCCTTCATATCTACATTGAATTACTTTGTTTGTTTCCTTGCTTCTTTATTGTTGTGGATTTTTTTTTCCTTTGTGTTCTTCTTTTTTCAGGAACACGAATGTAAATTAACACAGGAAATAGTGGAATTAATTGACAGAGAAGTTGATCTTATGTCAAAAGAAGTGAAAGAATGCAACTTAGAAGGACTGAGGAAAAGAATTTGTACATTATTTCTTCAGTATATTAAAATTCCGAAGTTTAACCCTGGAATTAGTGGGTTACTTAAGGTATTATCCCTGTTTTGCAGCCTGACATAGTGGCCACTGAACTAAGAAGGGGAATGGAAAACATCAAAAGCTTTTTTTATTTCCTATTTTGCTGTAGAATTGGTGGAGGAATTCCTCAAGAAGTAAAATGTAGCAAGGGCATAGGCTTCACACAGTTAAGCTTACACAGTGAAATAGGAAGCATAGGGCATAGGTACAGTTGTAAGAACCTGTTAAGTGGCTGCTAGCACTGAGAGGCCCGGGAACTCTTTTGTCTGAAATAAAAAATCTGTAAGTTATAAATGGTAGATCTTAAGGGATAGTACCTGTAAAATATAATAACAAAGGGCTATCAAAAGAGAGCAATTTTTGTTTCTTCTACTGGTCAAGAGACATCATGCCATGCTTCCAGAAAGGAAAAAATTTGTGGTTGTCAAAGTGATTTCTAATGAGCTCGTCCCTAAACAAGAACTGTTACAGGCTTCTGTTGTACAATCGGTTGCTACTTTGTGAGACGATGTCGTTAGTTTTGTGTGATTCTTTTTCTTTTCTGACTACATACTACAACTAAAAACATGATTCACTATCATATGTTGCTGCTTTAAGTAGCAACATCTATTCTGCATCTATCAGAAGAGGATTCCTTATATCAGCAGCAGAGAGTCTGTCAGTAAATGTTAGTTAGAATTTAGAACAAACTAGCAGTTATTTTTACACTAGGCTTATCAGCAGGGCTACCTAGATATGTCATAGCAGAGAGTGAAGAGTTTCACTACCTACCCTGTTCAGTTACAGACTTGGTACCTCTGCATAGACTACATTATGTTCTTTCCAGAACCCATGAAGGAATATCAGGAGGAGATCACTAGAAGTTTAGTTTATTATCTTCCCCTATGTTGTTTTTGGACATGTGGCTTTGATGATTTTGTATCTTTATACCAAAATATTAACATGCCCATAATCTCAGGGGTTTATCTTTTACATAAAGGGCAGATTCTACATGAAGAATTAAATGCAGAAAATTTATTTTCTGTTTTTTCTATATTGTCATCTTTCCAGAATGATTGACAATCTGCATACATAAAAGCACCAGCAATTCATATAGCTTAAAAATTAATTGACTGATTTTTATAATTGATTTTAACAAGTGCAGTGAGAAAATACAGTGGCTTTTGGTATCCTATCTAAGAAAAATCACAGCACCTTATTGGATTTTTTCAAATAAATATTACTAGCTTTTTCATATTAGAATACTTGTATGAAGATATGTAAAATGTATTCTGACAGGGTTAGAATGATACACAAGTAATACAAAGATACTTTGTGGTAAATTATCTGTCTTGTTTTCTTTTGTTTTGTTTTTCCCATTTTTAGGTTCCACAAGATCCCTTAAAGCTTTATAAAAATGTTTACTTCTGTCATAGCTGTGAAAATTACTTACCATCTACTGAGTTTCCTATTCCTGTCAATTCCCGCACCATTGGAAGATGTCACTTGTGTTCCAAGCTTGCTAACGAGGCTCGGCGGCGAGACGCGTTCTTGAAGTACAGACTTACACTAGAAAATCTCAGAAAGTCTGAAGCTGATTATCAGGATGATAGTAAAATTTTTTCCTTAGTTCAGGTACTGTTGGAAAGAGCATTACTAATAACAGAAATCAGTGGCTCAATTTGTCCTTTATTTTGTGTATGTTGTTGCCAGGTTGAAAAATAGGCTAAAAGCTACAGCTTCTTCCTGTGTTGTGGGATGTTCCATACCATTAAGAAGCAGCCCTTAAGCTATTGAAGTGTAACTGTACTTTCAAAAGCGGTTAAAAGCTATACACTAAAAGATGGTAGAAATCTAGCTGACAGATCAAATAATCAGATGATCCAGATTTTTCTTCTGGTTCAGCTATGACCTCCTGTTGCTTAAAGATACTAGCGTAATGTTTTTTGGACTATAATATTGTTCAAGACATAACGCTAGTAAAACATTCCTTACCCCGTTATTAAGTTGAAGGCTGAATTGCACCTCCTGAGCCCCATTATTTGGACTGTTGGTTTTGTGTTCTCAGGTGGAAAAAAAAACAACCTAAGGTTTTGACATTCTAATTCTTTGTCAGTAGAATATCTGTACAGTGTGTAGTTTTGCTTGTGCATTCACTAGAGGATAGATTCACGAAATATTTTAATTTTCTGTGGGTTTTAACAACTTCTGTAATATTACTAAGTAGCTGATGTTTCTTAATAATCAGTAGTGGAACAGCTCCATTTTAAAAAAAATTCTTACATCTGTCTTCAGCAAAATCTCTATTTTAGTTGTTACTGTGTCAGCAAAAGAATTTGACATCCAATATCCACTAGGAAAATTTTGAATATTAAGATAGTGTTATTTATTGAAAATATTGAACAGTCAAGATATATTTGAACTTTCTAGGATTTAGCAATAAAAATCTCTAAAGAATTAGTGTTCATAGGATAGTCTTTGAACTGTGTTTTCAGTATGCTTGAAACAACAACCAACCAAAGGACAGTCATCAATATTCCACTGCTACCAAAACAAGCCATGCTGTGGTTTAGCACTCGTGATGGCTGGTGGGCATTGAAACATGACTGCTTCTTAACTGTTGAGACCGACCATAAACCATCGCTTGCAGTTCCATTTATGGTTGTACCATTGCAACATCTCTAGATACTGTGTTATTTTCATCCAAATTAACTAATTTTCTCTAGAGTTGTAAATATTTAAACAAAAAAGATTTGCAGCTGAAATCAGTAATTTCCTACGTTTTTTCCTAACATTTCCTTAAATCATACAATTTTCTTCTGAGCTACTTGCCTTTTTATCCCCTCCACTGTCCCCTTTTGTGCTTATATCCAGAAAACAGCTCTGAGGTATCTAGAAATTACTTGTGTACAGCTACAAGTCTTTTGCAGCAGCTATGACTGCTTCATTTGTTGCACATTGCAGCACAATTTAGAGATGATACAAGAAAAATGCAGTTGTTAATTGCTACACCATGCTAAAAGTACATGTCTATGTCTAGATGAAACGTGCATGATCCTCCTTAACCTTGTTTTTCATTTCAGCTTCCAGATCTGCAGTACATGATGGAGAACATATGGAACTGTCAGTCAGCACTCAGTGCCTGGAGTGAGCTGTATGATTTGGTTATGGTCAGATGGGATAAACAGCATGAGTGGTCTCCATGGAATACTATTCTCCTCACTAAAGAAGAGGCAGATGCACATCTTAAGCTGTGTAATCTTCAGAAGGTAAAATTTGATGGGCTTGTTTTAATAGAATCTTGTGATTCTATTATATTGGACCAAATTCAGTCATTACACTTGTTTAAATTGACTCATTATGACTATGTACATGAGTGCATCTGTACTATTAAACAAAATGGGCACTAATCTAGAAGGCATCTGGCATGTACAACTCATTCCGTGTACCCGAACTCCATCTTGCCCTGATTCTCCTGAAATGCAAGAAGCTAAGCGGCCTCAACTGTGCTGCCCACTGAGAACAGTGCCATGCATATGCTTTTGCCTCAGATGAGATCAGACAAGAGCTGGCCTGGGTGAAAAGCATACTAAAGGCTGACCATAAATACTATGACAATTGTATGCCTGAGCTCTTGCACATGGTATAGCCTCATTAATTTCTGGTTTTATAAGTTTCTCATCAGATAGCAGAATAGCTCTTGGTCTAGAACTTATCCATTTGTTGTCATAAAATTGGTCTGAATTTATTGTCTTACATAGATGTCATTTAAGTAACACTGACAATGCAATATTATAGTTTGCAATGAAGCAAAAAAACCCACAATTTCTCTTCTGAGTTAAAAAAACTTAAGAATGTGTTAGTCATCATCAAAACTGTATTTTTTACCACTTTCCTCAAATTACGTATCTAAACATAACAGTCTGTTAATCATCTCACTCCACTGAACATCATATGTTAAAAGTATTTAGTTTTGTAAGGCGCAGGTGAGTCCTGTGAGCAGTGTTTGTCCTGCAGTTTATAACGGGTTATTAAGCCTTTCACTTCTAGGTTATTGATTTATGTATGTGGTGGCCTGCACTCATTGTTGCCTAGTGTCCTTTAGTTCAGGGTATTCTTAATTAAATTTCTAACACAAAATGTGCATCAGAAATGCAACTTTGGCAGTTACGCATTGCCCGTCTTTTTGGAAGTTTAAGAGGATGTGATAACAGACAGAGCAAGTTAATTGGTCTCATAATGAAAGTTTTGCTTTGTGTATGAAATATATCAGTTCAGGAATTCTAAAGGTAAAAGGAATTCTCCTATCCATGATATTCTCTGTGTGTGTATGTGCACCTAGCCTGCGTCTTCAAGCAGACGTGTTTATGTGAGCTTTAGCTTTAGAAGGTGAAATCACTTTCAAGCTGGAAATTCCTTTATTGATTCCTCTGTCTCACTTTGAGTCAACAAGGCTGTTCAGACAGTTTGAATCTATTAATGCTGCTCAGAATCCATAAATTTCTGTTACTAGTATTATGTCAGGCAAATATGCTGATTAAGCGCTTATCCGACTTAATGCCGTAAACCTGGATACCATAATCAGTGAGATGACATTAACTTGATTAAGTCCAGAGCTTCAGTGTAAGTGGGAGTTAGGTCAGAACAGCAACAGGTAAGGTACACAAGCTTACTTAAAAGTCTTATTTTCTTCAGCTCTTGTTACAAAAATAGAAGAGAACCAGCTATAGTGAGGAATCACCTTTCTTCATTGGTAATGACCAAATCTGTGTTTCAAAAAAGAAAACGAAAATATAAAGAGAGTGTGAACTAAGAATTTAGAATGTCGTAAGTAGGCTCATTGTTTTTCATTCACTGAAAGGAAAAAGGCCTCTCAAGCACTTTAGTTAATAGCAATTATTGATAATGATGACTACAGCTATAGCAAAGGTCTTTTTCAACTACATATTCCTGTAATTTATTGTGTCATTCAAACTACCACTAATCATGAGAAATATGGGAAAATGTCACTACTGCATGCAAACGCTGAGAGAAATGCTGCAAAAACGCTTGTTGCCATGATTATTTGTAAATAATAACTCTAATTCTTATCAAAGGATTTCCCTGTCAGCACCACCTTGCAATATTTAAGCATCGCTTTACTTAATTTTCAAATGTAAGCACAAATGTTCTTACCTGAAAAAAAAGAAATAAATGTTTTATCTTGATTTGATAAAAAAGTTATTCTGGTTTTAAAAGCTGACTAGTATTTCACAAGGAGTGGTTCATAGTTTTGCACTACTGGGCAGTAAGAGAGCAGTATAAAACTAAAAAATATTTTATTATTTATCACATACAAATAAATGATCTGGCTTAGTTTATTAAAGGGTCTTGTACTGTCTAAAATATGAAGCAACATATAAATTTCTAGATTTGTTTATTGCATTTAATGGGATTTGAATTTATTTTTCCTTTCAGGCTTATGAAGCTGCATTTATTTACAGAATAAAACAAAAGCATATCCAGGCAAAAAACTACTTTGCTCAGATTCCAGCGATGTCACCATTTTTGCATGTGAGTGACAATCAGGCTAATGCAAGTTCCAACAAAAACCCGTAATTCTTCGATGAAATTTACTGAAGCTAACGACATTAATACCGTTTCCTAGGTTTTAAAGAAATATACATTTTCATCAATACCCTAATTGTATTACACTGATCAAAATAAACTTCTGAGAATAAAATAATTTGATCTTGGTCATTTAATATAACTGCATTTCAAGTTTTGTAGCCTTGTTATTTAAAAAATGAAATATTGTTAATTACCTTTGTAGATTCTAGATTTTTAGAGCATGATTCCTTTTCTGTGTATGCCTGCATTGCTTGGAACATTCCATCTGTAGTGTAATATGCCTGTTGAACAAATTCTACTAATTTTCCTCAACTTTTAATTAGAAAAATAATACTGTAACTATATTAAATTTATTTTTCTCATTTTAAGTATGTCAGGCAGCAAACACCTCAAACGTTGAATTCTAACAGAAGAACAGAATAGGTATACCTTTGCAAATACAGCTGCTTTGCCTTGCACACGTTTGTGCAGAAGAATAACTTTACTTCTTTTGCTCATCTAGATGTTCATAGTGGAGCTGCCAGCATGTAATTATTATATGTAAGATCTTTAAATGATTATTAATCAGACTTCTAATTTGAAGTACACAGTGCAGACTTTTGGAACATGTTTATTTTTGAGGACCTTGTGTTATTTGAAGAACTAAATTCCCTCCATAACTAAAAAAACCTCTGTTTGATTATAGTTACAGAGAAAAACATGATATGGTGTAAATTCAAAAAGTCCTACAGAAAGATGCAAGGTTCTGCCTGAAGTCTCTGTTGTAAATGTGATTTTCACCCAGCCTTTTGCTCTGACAAATAGAAGTGTCTAAGGGAAAGCAGTAGCATTTACAAACAGAAATAAACATATACTTGGCAGCAAACAGCTGAAACCTAGATTGACTCCCTCAACAGAACATGAACTGTTGAACCAGTACTGGACTGCATTTTAATGTTCATGGAGCCTTTCCATTGATTTTACCGTTAAATTCATATTCTCAATTTTAGTTCAGTACTAAATTAATTGTAGAACTGGAGCAGATGGGCATTACCGTTGACTTAAGATACGAATGGCTGGTAATACTGAGTTTCCTCTAGGGTGATAAAAGGAATTTTGGTGTAAATTACAGGTTGAATGGCAATAAGGAAAACATGAGTCACACAGATAGTAATATCCCTGTTTACAAATTTGTCACCTTCCTTCTTAAACAGACTTTAAAGAATGTACTTTATGACCCCAGAAGGATGGTGATTTAAATAAACAGTAAGGAAATTGTTCCAACAAGTGCAAGAAGCTAATACTTCTTTGATGTCAGCGCGATATGGTGGTGGAATTTTTTGGAATCATTTAGGTTGCAAGAACCTTTAGATCAAGTCCAATCATTAACCAAACACTGCCAAGTTCACCACTAAATCATGTCTCTAAGTTCTGCATCTGCACATAGGTTAAATATCTCCAGGGATGGTGACTACACCACTTCCCTAGGCAACCTGTTCCAATGCTTGACAACTCTTTTGGTGAAGAAATTTTTCTTATTATCCAACCTAAACTTTCTCTGGTGCAATTTGAGGCCATTTCCTTTTGTCCCTCTAGACCCTTCACCAGCT
The DNA here is from genome assembly GCA_013399895.1 of Serilophus lunatus. Classification (NCBI taxonomy): domain Eukaryota; kingdom Metazoa; phylum Chordata; class Aves; order Passeriformes; family Eurylaimidae; genus Serilophus; species Serilophus lunatus. The sequence goes on along the minus strand of VXBA01003435.1, from coordinate 1,707,629 downwards.
CTTCATTGCCCTTCTCTGGACAAGCACCAGCACCTCAATGTCTTTTCTTACAACTGTGAGTTGTCGTTTCTTAAAACTGTGTTCAAGGTGCAGCTTAGTACTGAACAATATTCACCAGTGCCAAATACAGGGGGACGATCACTTTCCTGGTTCTGCTGGCCTCATTATTGCTGATCCAAGCGAGGATGCCATTGGCCCTGGCTACCTGGGCACACTCTAGCTCATGTTCAGCTGCTGTCAACCAGCCCGCCTGGGTCCCTTTCCACTGGGCCACTGGCCAGCCATTCTGCCCCCAGCCTGTAGCTCTGCTTGGGGTTGCTGTGACCCAAGCGCAGGACCCAGCACTACGCCTTGTTAATTCTCCTACAGTTGGTCTCGGCCCATCAATCCAGCTTGTCCAGATGCCTCTGCAGAGCCTTCCTATCCTCCAGCAGATCAATGCTCTGGCCCAACTTAGTGTTATCTCAGACTGAGAGTGCCCTCTATCCCCTCATCCAGATCATCAGTAATGCCATGAAACAGAACTGGCCCCAGTGCTGAGCCCTGGGGAACAGCAGTAGTGACCAGCCACCAACTGGATGTAACTCCATTAGGTAGTTCATAACAATGGCAGTGCCATTTAATCACACTGTGAAAGCTTTTGTGTAAATAATTAAAAATTTGTAGTACAGTTATAGTGATAATATTTGGGACATGGCTGTCCACAAAATGTCTACCTGTGAATACTAATGTCACCCTTCAAATCAGTTTCAAAAAAAATGGCTTTTGGAAGCATTGAAAGTTTTGGGGGATATAATGTATTGAAAAAGAGTGGGTGCAAACTGGAGAAAGTATTTTCAATACTTTGGATATCTGAATTCTTTTGTTAGGGCAAAGCCAAATAAAGCCAACATAATTACACTAGTATAATTTTCTCTAAGATGTATCATAATTAAAATGACCATAAAATTCTTTATATTAGTCTTTAATTGCTAATTTTGATCATTATAAATATTTATGCTGTTACTGAATTTAAAGCCAATTATTTTTTTAAACTTTTTTGTCCATAGCATTTATAATTGTACTGCATTTTAAACAGGAATTAATGTAAACATTTTCTCCAGTAGCTACTGTACTGCTTCACCTGTTTATGTAGCTTATATATGATATTAAAATGGTACTGGACAAGTATGAAGAATGAAAGTGTTCTCTATATGAGACAGTCGAGATACTGGGAAAACTGGTTGAAAAGATCAGAGGCAGAGTAATGACACTACATTTCTAGGAGACGTAATTGCATTTTATAAGGAAAAGTGTTCAGCTACAGGGTCGAACCGGGCAGCTTCTGGCAGAACTGGTTGTATTCTTTAAAAGCAGAGCTGGTCATCTTTGCTTGAATTTCAGAGAGTTACAAGATGGTTTTGAGATCTGTTGGTAAAAAGGCCTCTGCTTTGGAGCGTAGGTACTTCCAGGATAATGAGAACAAATGACTGCAAAACGCCGGTGCCTCTTCAAAGGAGAATAGACTGTGAGGTGAAATTCTAACCTTTTCCATTCACTTCTGATAAGTGGCTGAAGTGATAAGCTTATCAAGTCTCTTAAATCATAGCTTAAGAGTTTGAGCTCAGGAGCAATCCACACTCCTGAAACACTCCTGAAAGGCTGGTGAGTGATGCTGTGTTTGACTCAGTTCCTTCCCAGACACAGGTAAAGAGGATCAGCCCATATGGTGTGTATTACTCCTTCTGCACTATCAGAGACACAAGGCCAATCAACACCTACTGCTTTCCTCACAGGACTCTTGTGAGCAAAGTGTTTTGGAGCATGAAGCAAAATTTCCTTTCTACTCACTTCCAACACCACTGGCAATCCATTTCCAGAGGGAAAAATTCTAGCTTTCTTCCCACACGCACAGGTGAATAATACAGTAATTTGCAAGGAAACACATGCAGTTTGCCTTCCCACTCCAAGAAGAAGATCAATGCTTTTCCCAGATGTAAATTTCCCCTTTTATGTCTCAAAGGAAGAAGTACTCAGTCATTGTTTCCCCCTCATCCTTGCCCCAAAAAGATGTCCCAATGAACAAAATATTAGTTCCCTTCTTAGATAATGATTGTAAAAAAACAATAATGAAGGATTATAAATTAAATATGTCAGGATAGCAAATAGTTAGTACTATTTGGTATGTGGAAAATACTTTTTCAATAGCAAATTATACTAATAGTAACTGAGATTAAAAATAAGAAATCATCCAAATCTCAGATTCTTTTAAATATTACTTATTTTTAAAGAGGCTAAATTTGAATGTGTCTATTAGCTGAGAGAAGTTCATTTCTATAGCAGAAGTGCTGCCTGTAGTACCATGTTAGCTCCAAAATCTATTACTTAAGGATCACATTTGCATGCCAAATGGATGGAAGTTATTTTTGTCACCTGTGTATGGATAGTTGTTCTGGCTTATCTTGTAGTGTCAGTTGTCCTTGTTCCAACAATCATCCCTTATAGTCTGATTTACAGGCCAGAATTTACCTTCATCTTTCACACTTCTATTTGAATCCAAATTTTCTACATCAGGAATGTAGAATTCTGAAGTTGAGAGTTTTGGTGGAGCTATGGGGGTTTTGATTGCTTGTTTTTTTAAAGAGCAGTTCATGAGCAAAAGATATTAGGCCTGTATCATCTTGGTCTTTTCACTCAAATTATTTTTTTATGAGTTCCATATTTCAACTTTGGCAGGATAAGAAATATGTAGGATGCGCGATAGACACATAATTGTAAAAGAAAGCATGTAAAAATACAGAGAAATGAGTAGGAGTAGAATGTAAACACACAGTATGTCAATATTATGGCTTCTCTTAATAAAATTATTTTAGCTAAATGGGAATGCATGGTAGTGGAGGTAATTTTTTCTTCGTTGCCATTATTAATGATTTCACAGTAATCTGATTTTCAGTATTTTGAATCTGTGTTACATTTAAATCTTCATGTTAAAGCAGTTCTAAACTTGGACTCAAGATTGCTTGTGGGTTTTCAAGGAAAAAGATCTGTGGAAAATGCAACAGTGAACTCTGTGCTTTTGTGTATACTGATAGACATTAATCAAAAGTGGTTTTAGATTCCCACTCACAGATGAAAGAACCACTGTAATCTCATCTAATTTTAATTAAAGAAGTATTTCTAAAAATCTCTTTGTAACAGGTATATTTTTTTTCTTGTCATTTAGGAAAAAGAAACCTTTTAGGAGTGAAGAAAAAAAAGGAGAAAATATATTTGTGGGCTAAACTTACTGAGGGAGGCAAGCTAAAATACCACTCAATAGGTTTTCATTCGTTGTTTTCAAAGTTTTCTTCACATCAGTTGTTCCCAAACTGTAGTCTGTGGAGAAATATTTGAAAGGAAAAGTTAGTTTCTTTTTGGAATTGTGTTCATAAGTGATATGGTAATCTGAGGGAAAACAATCTGGGTTTTTTTCAAGAAGTTTTAAGACTGTTTTTATAAGAATACAGAGAGCATACCCACCAGCTCTGCATCTCACCTGTGTGTGTTGGAAGCACAACACAGTGAAGGGATCAGAATGTGTACGGAAACCGGATGGAGATCCTGTGGTTTGTGTTGCCATGGCATTGAGGAGGAACAGGAAGCGGGATAGAAACCACCTGGTCTCCTTCTACTTGTTGCCTGGAAATATTTTGTACGTACACAGAAAGATATTAAGCTATTAGAGAGTGTCCAAACGAGCAGTGAACATGGTGAAGGGCCTTGAGGGGAAGCTGTGTGAGGAGTGGCTGAGGTCACTTGGTCTGTTCAGCCCGGAGACCGATGGGAGGCCTCGCTGCAGATACAGCCTCCTCACGAGGGGAAGGGGAGGGGCAGGCACCGATCTCTGCTCTGAGGTGACCCGTGACTGGACCTGAGGGAATGGCCTGAGGTTGTGTCAGGGGAGGGTTAGGTTGGATATTAGGAAAACTTTCTTCTCCCAGAGCGTGGTTGGATACTGGAACAGGCTCCCCAGGGAAGTGGTCACAGCACCAAGCCTGAGAGAGTTCAAGAAGTGTTTGGATAATACTCTCAGGCATATGGTGTGACTCCTGGGGCTGTCCCATGCAGGACTAGGAGTTGGATTTGATGATCCTTGTGGATCCCTTCCAACTCAGCATATTTTGTGATTCTGTGATACAAAGAACAGCAGGTATAAAATGTGCCCCGATTCTGTACCTTGTTGGGGAATGAGAATTTGGCACAAAATTTGATGGCATAAATTGCTAGCTTTATCCTCCTTACCCTCCCCAAACGATATACCTTTTGGTAAGTCTTGGCTCCTTGGCTATAATGAGTGTTGACCTGGGAAATTAAGCTTATGACTGCAATCATATTGTTGATGTTAATATCCAGCAAGGAGAGAGAATTAATTTTGGTAGTAGCCAGGAGGGGACATGCCTAGCACCTGGAGGTATCATTAGCCTACTTTGAATCAGCCCTTTTGGATGCAAGAAATCAGGAATCTCTTACATGACTTAAGCTTTTCATCCAGGGTATCAACATTCATATGTGAACTTTTAAAAGAAGTTGCACGTGTCATTAATGGAATTTTTTTTTTAATTTAATTTTAAATTTTTTAACTGGACTAAACGCTTTAGTACTATGAAAATGCTCTGTAATAATAGGGATGAGCATTAGTTACCTTTTAAAAGGTTGTCAAATATTTAGTAATGCTCTTGTAGTGAGGTCCTCTCTGGTTACAACACATATTTGTACAACACTATGATCTCCATATATGCAGATCAGATTGTTTAGGGTTTATTCTGATGTGGAAAGCTTAGTAGTGTTGGTCATATTTATCAACTGTATTAGTAATTAGTAATTTGTAATGGAAGAGACCCTGTAGAACCTACTTTTCTTTGGTCCATGTTAGAAGAATAGCAGTGTATTCTACTTTCTTGGTCTGTTTCACAAAGCAAGAATCTCTGCATTGCAAGCTAAAGAATAAAAGGCATTATGGTGTGAGAAGGCATGGACTTAGTGGAATAAAAGTAGCAATGCACCATTTCTCTAGACTACCAACTGCAATGCAAATTTAGCAGCTACTGCAAAGCTGAAAGTTTTGTTGGAAATTCTGTGATTCCTTTATTCTATCTAGATAGTTCCATTTCTACCTCTGTCTTTCTGCTCTGGGTTGATGTCTTGCCTGTAGACATCCTTAAAGAGATGAACAAACACTGACTTGTTAAAGAGAAGAGATAGGATTTCTAGTGTTTCTCTGAGGAGAAGAAAAAGTGCAATTAGAGATTTAAATTCTGAGTTATCAACATGTAAAAGGAAAGGAACATATAGATGTTTCATTGCTTCCTTCAAAATCACTATTTTTGGCTCAGAAATCTGATTTCAGATTGATGATGAACAAATCGGCTTATATTAGACAATCCTACTGCAACAGTGTGCTTTGAGTTAAGGTAAATGGATTTAATTGATGTGTGCTCATTTTCAGACGTGCATGTCTTCTGTCATCTGTGTTTTCTTGTACAATTTTTATTGTGCTTCCTTATTTTTCCCTTATCACAACTTACTTTAGCATAGCTCAGAATTTCTTCGGTGTATACTCTCTAACATCCTATTCTGATGGTGAAGAGTCATCTGTGCCCAGAGCAGAACACGTGCTGAGACTGATGCTGCCTGATGTAGTCACGAGGTGTAGAAACAGCTCAGTGTTTGGCAGGCGCAAAAGTGTGTGGCAGAGGAATTTGCTTTCTGGCATGAAAGCATTCTCTAAGACTGTTTTGATCTTCCATGAGATTTGTGAAATACTTAAGTCATGTCAGGTTCTGAAATTATCATTTGCCCCTGACTTTAGATATTTTTGATTTCTGGGATAGGATCACTCCATGCAAAATTCCATATTTCAGTGTCACTTTGAATGTGCCATTTTCTCTCTCTCTTCCTCCTTGCTTTAATCTGCAACAGATAGATCTATTGCAGATTTCAAAGTTGTCAGCATGAAATGTGTGACACCAGCTCTCAATACATGTGAAAAAACTAAGCTGAGGGACATGATAATATGTAGAAGTTCTACAGAATGCATTTTGTGCTTTACAGAAAACTTCCTTTATAAACTCCATTTTGAAGTTGCACAACTCTGTTATCAGCCTGTGTAGGACAGGAGTTTGAGCTTCATGACTTTCCCTACCACTAGAACCTTAGAGGAAACAGTCTTTGCTTTTACTGCAAAAAGTTTTATGAGCTGCTTAAATCACAAACCTGAAAGTACTAAAAGTATTTGTAACTCCCAAGTTCAAGTGAAGGAAGTTCATGTTTTGAAAATTCCCCCTGCTGTTAGAGAGCAACGTCACCCAGCAGCCTGGCTGAATCCGGATAACAGCAACCCAACCGGGAAGTGCAGCTGTGCACAGGCTCAGACTTTCTTTTGCAGCTGGTCAGTTCCGTATGCACTCGCCTGAAGCCATGGCACAGCTCTACTCTGCTGCTCCAGCCCTGCTGGTGTGCACCCTTGCTGTACTGCTCAAAACATCTCTGACAGTGGACCATGTGCCGATGCTTCTTTGGTCAACTCAGAGGTAAGAAATGTAATGAAAGTGTATCCCTGCTTCTGCTGTTGCTCTGTGTGTGTACATGCAGAATATATTGTGTACCATTGATTCTGGTAAATCAGCTTTGGGTGAAAAAATTATCAAATAAATTTACCTCTTGGCCATCAAACAACTCAATAGATTATTTTACCCATTTTTATTTATAATTTTAGTGTTTTAAGCTGGACAGAAAGAAGGAAATAAAATCCATAGTCTAAAAATCAGAAGTAGATGTGCTTTATTCACCTTAAGGCATCTTTGAACTCTAACTGTTAAAGATGTAACTTAAAGTCACATCATAAGGCAGTGTCACAAAAAGAAGCTAACCAAAAACTGTATAGGCAACCTTAGCCCTTGCATTTTCTAACTCCTGAACCCTCACTTTTCTTTTTTAATGTTCTTTTTTAATACAGGTTTTTAAATACACTGCTGCATGTATATGCATCAGTTTTTAGAAACAACTGCAAAGACTTGACAGATACAAAGAGACATGAAATTCAGGGGTTTGCATATACTTACAAAATAAGACTGAACTTGCCTTGAAAGAACCAGATATAGATGCCTCTTTTTCCAGCCAGGAATTTTATTCATGTAGACTTCAAGGATTTTGTGTAATTACTTGGGATTTCAGGAAATACGGCAAGTTCGGCAATGCAGTAGCTTCAGGAGCATACTGGATATGGAAACTTGTCAGAAGATTATGGGCCACTAATTTACCAACTTTGGCATATGTCATCTCATGCATTTCCAAAAGCTGAAGCTGGTACTTGAAGAGCCACTGCATATAGAAATGTGAAGATTTTGAAAAAGTGTGGTTTGGTAACTTTGATTGTTTTTTCTTAAAAGAAATAAATGAGTGTCTCAACATCAATCCTTTTTTTTATATTCAAAATACTTAAGTGATTCACCCTGGTATAAGACAGGCACGTGTATGTGTACTGAACCTCTGTATTTAAAAGCAAAGTAAATGTTGGAAAGAGCTGTTCTTGGGATAAAAGTGACCCTAGGCATCTAAGACAAGATCCTTTGTCCTATTTCCTATTTTATATAAACAACATACCTTTTGTCAATATAAACAAATTCTTATCGGTTGTTCCCTCATGGTCATAAAAGCAAACTTTCCATCGAGGTGTGGTTATCAGCTTGTTCTACTGCAGATTGTTCTGGTTCATACAAATCTAGAGTACGAAAATCAGGTAGTGGGCTGGTTAAGCCAGTTTCATGTTTCCAGGAATAGAACATTTTCCGGAAGAAGTGTTCCTCCTACCATGACTTGTGCATTTTGAAAAGAGAAGTTCTTGTGGAGCCAAAATTAGTTCCAGTGAAGGTCAATGGAGCAACTAAAAAGAAGTGGGTTTTTTATTTTATAAACTAAAGTAACACTAACAGCAGCTTTTGGTTGCTAACCCTTAACTGTGCTTTACATCTGGGTACTTTGCAGTGATGTAAGGTTTGCAGTGTGTGATCTACAGGCCTAGGAAATCTGGAAACTACTGTTAAGTAGTATATATCAATGGATATCTTTATTTTGTAGGAACAAGTCTCATCAGTTTAAAAGATTAGTGCTTCATTAATCAACAGAAGTTGAGGTTCACTGATCTGTCCATCACCCTTTCCCACATTATCTGTTAGCATTTGATATTCAATAGTTGAAGAATACTACATTTTGTTCTTATTTAGAAATAGCCAGAGCTTATAAAACCGTATCTCAACTGTATTAGACAATGTAACACTTAAGAATCTCCTTTATGCATAATTGTACTGTAATCATGCTGTTAAAGATAATATTAGATGCCTGATAGAGATAAAACAAGCAGCTGACAAACACATGTAGTGCACAAAGCATAGGGGAAGTATGACACAAGTCCTTACAGAGACATTAGTAAGTCATATACCTCTTTCCTCTATAAAGAAAAAAGCAGATCTCTACGTGGAGAAAAATAGGTAGTTTTTAAAATAACAACAATATTTCTCCAATTTGGGAAAAACTCAGTAGGTCACAATGTCCTGCATTTTACAAAGGAACACTAATATATCACTGGATATTCTCTAAATAACTTTGGCATGGAAAAATTTACCTTTATCTAAAATCAGCCTTTAAACTAATATTCCCTGGTTACTTTTTGAAGCAGGGAGATTGAAAAGTTATTCTTACATGTGATATACAGAAGAAATTTGATTTAGCCATTCTGTCCCAATATTCGAAAGAATTTCTTTCCCTCCAAAGATAATTGAGGGAGTTTGAGGAATTAAGTTCATTAAAATTAGCTTTTGCAGTTGCCCCCTCATGTGTTTCTTTTGGGAATGAATTTTGCCTGCAGCCATTGAAAATATATTACTACCTTCATTTATCCTGTGCTTGTATAGGAAAATGAATTCTTTTATGTAAAACCCAGATTATAAGTGACTTTGAAAAGGCTTTAATGCCAATTAGTGCATTTGCACTGTTAACCTCCAACTGCAAGGAATTTGCTGCAAAGTCTGTTGGAAGAGGATATAACATAAAAGAGATTTTTTTTTTTCCAGCTGTAACTTTATTGGACACCTGTGGAGATACTGTGTGGTAGCGTGGCAGTTCATTTCTGCCATGCAAGGGTAAATGATTTCTTATGTGGTAATCACAAGGTGACTGAAAGAGACATCTAGCAAGAATAACTGGTAGGAAAGATTCTGAAGCCAGCTATAAAGCAAAAATGTAAGCTCATAAGTTAGAGTGATAGAAGTCTTCATATCTTGCCATTGGCCCTTCTAGTGAGTCCAGATACAGGAAATCTTGAAATCTTTGCTTCTATCAAACATAATTACTCAAATTCCAGAACACTGTTCAGAGAATTCATATGCTTAATGTGGTCATGTCAGTGGCATGAGGTACAAGAAAGAAACAAAATAGGAAGGTGAGCTTACTTTTCTCTCTTTAGTGAATTGTCTGGAGGAAAGAGTGGTTAAGCGTCCATAAAGTTTCCTTAAACTTAAGTGCATGAAAGCACGTACATTATCAGAGTTGCTTTGTTGTTGTGAGCCCCCATGGCTGAGGACCTGTGGATGGTTCTGTGGTGGGGAGTTTGATGTATGTGTCACATGGCTGTGCATCTTTGGACGTAAAATTTTGTGTGAGCAGTCAATAAGAGCAGTCAATGTGTGTATTGGCCAACTGCCTGTTTCACCTGGTATCACTGCTTACTGATCTATTGCTGATCCCTTGGAGTGAAAAGTTCAAAGGGATGGACTAGTTGATTTCATTCAGTAAAGCACGCCCTCAGGGTATCCATGATCTATGGCAGGCACATATCTCCGTTTCACTCTCCAGTTCACAGTAAAGCATCCAGTAACTGACTGGGCAACAGAACTGGTGAAGGGGCTGGAGCACAGGTCTTACGAGGAGTGGCCAAGGGAGCTGAGACTGTTCAGTATGAAGAAAAGGGGACTGACTCATCGCTCTCTACAAATACCTGACAGGCAATTGTAGCAAGGTGGAGGTCAGTCTCTTTTCCTGACTAGCAAGTGATAGGATAAGAGGAAACAACTTCAAATTCACCAGAGGAGGTTTAGATTGGATATTAGGAAAAATTTCTTTACTGAAAGGGTGGTCAGGCATTGGAACAGGCTCCCCAGGGAAGTAGTTGAGTCACCATCCTTGGAAGTATTCTAAAAACTTGTGGATGTGGCACTTAGGGACATGGTTTAATGGTGGACGTGGCAGCGTTGGGTTAACAGTTGATGATGATCTTAGAGGTTTTTTCCAACTGAAATGATTCTATGATTCTATTTCCTGTCTGAACCGTGGTGAGAATATTTTTGCACTGAGTAGACAGCAATGGCGCCCTCATTGAAGAATGCAGCCTTCCCTACTGCCATGTGTAGTGCTCAGCAAACTATTTAAAAGAAGCAAAATAAGTGCATGTATAACATTGTGAATGTAAGGCAAAGGCTTCTGCATTGTAATAGAATTATTAACTTACATAGATTAATATTTTTGATGATGATGAATTACTAAAGTTGACTGCTTGAAAGCTAAAAAAGTCTCACAAAAGGTGTTTTCAAGGTTAGATAGCTAGCAAGGGCTGCTTCAAGGGACAGGGAATTTCTTAGAAGCAAGTAGGCTTTAAAAGAGTTTTTGAGTTCACAACGAAAGCCTTTACTGTTGTACTGCTGCAAATAGTATTGTTTCATGTGCTTTCTGTTACCTTTTATTCTTAATTGCAAGTCCCCAGAGCTCCCAAAAACCTTCCTTTTTTTTTTCTTTCTAAGATTAGGCATGAAATAAATTTATTTATTTATTTTTAAAATAAATAGACAAAGATATTCAGTATAATTTTGTTCCACACAAGCAATTTTTTATCATCTCTCACTTTAATTTATCTTCATTCCTTTAATATCATTAGTATTTTGGTGTGACCATGCCATGCATGAAAGTCAGCTGAAAGTGAGTTCTGAATGAAGAATTATTTGGAATCTTTGGGAGTTTTTGTGTTTTCAAATATATTATTTTTAAGATTATACTTAAATTTTTGGAATTGTGAGGTTTGACTTTTTTGAGAAGTTGAGGCATGTCTATTACAATTTCTAAGTGGTTTGTCTTCATAAATAGAAAATAACGTGGATTTCTAAGCACAAATTAACAACTAAGCAAAGATGCTGAGTAAAACTAAGAAAATATCAAATGCTAATTTCAACCAAGTAGAAGAACATTTCCTTCATCACAGCAAGATTTACTTCTAAAGCTTGAAAAGTACAGAATTTACTAAATTAGATTCTACTAGAATTAATTTTCATAACTACATCACATTGTCCTAAAGAAGTCTTCCACAGATGTAGTTTGCTCTAACTCTCTCCCAAGCCCAAAGTCTGAAGTGAGCTAGGTATCATCTAGTACTGCAGGACTGCACTGATTTTATCTCTGCCATGGGTGCAATTTGAGGCTTTCAAGTCACTTTCAGCAATCTTCATTGGAATTACTGGAAGACTTGGAGTGCAATATAGATTTTCCTTATCCAAGAAACAACACTGAACTTCCCTATGTGTTCATTAACCCTGCTCTGCTTCCATCCTAAAGGACTAGAAAGGTTGTTCTGATTCACAAAAGCTTGCTGTGCAAGGCTCATTTTCAAATTGCTTTTGGGTTAGAAAATCTAGTCAGCATCTCAACTTCATCAAATTGGAATCATATAATAGCTGATGTTACAGCACACAGCAATTCTCTATATTCGAGCCTTTGTATTTGGAACCAGTTAGGGTGTCTTGAATACCTGATTTCTCAGAGTTTAACAAATGATATGTATCTGGGTAAAGATGGGAAATTATGCTTCAAGCTCTGGATTTTCTACAGACAATATTCCCTAGTAAAAACACTTGTGACCAAAATTTTCATAAAAAATCCCTAAAGATCCACATTGCATACTATTAAAATCCCAATCAGTAAAAAATATAATACCATCTCTTGTTTTGCCCATAACTGTTTTGCAGCAAAACTAAATAGATGAATTATTTCTCTGTCCATTACTCATAATGACAATTTGGCAAAAGAATTGCAAGCTTTTCTTTGGATTTTGAGCCATTCTGTTCAGAAGAGCTCCTGCTACTGCAAAGGTGTTTTTTCTGAGCACCTTCTGTAGAATGGTTCCTTCATCATGAAAACTTTATGAGAGAATATGTTTACAATAACACTGAAAAGACAAGTATTATTTTATTAAAAGATACTAGTTTATGAAAACCTGTGGTCTAGTCTGTGTTCTACTCCTCTTGACCAGAGTGTTTTGGGAGTTGGGATTCCCTCTGGATTTTCAAAACATTCTTCTTCATTCTGTTTAGTTGCTAACTTTTTTTTTGGAAAGATGGAACTGTGCTGTTGTACATGAAGAAAAAAATAGAGACATTACCCTGTTGGATGAAATTCATTCCTGCTTTAACACAATCAATGCAATATGAGCATAAATGGACAAGTTCTTTTCCTATTGAGTAGAATGAAAGTAAACTGAACTGTAAACTTGATCTTAAAGATGAGGATATCCTTACCTCCTGCTGCATATTTAAAGAAAGAAGGAGTGTCATCATTGGCAGCAAATTTCACAGAAAAAAATTACTCCTTTGTAGATCACAGTGGAATCCAGACACTGCTATTCATGAAGGACACGTTGTCTCAGCACAGGAGCTGACAGTATTCTTGCGACCTCTTTTTACTCAGAACTCCAGAAACCTCATCTTGTTCCTGCAAGATAGGGTACGTAACATCAATTCCTTTTCTCTCAGCAACGCTGAGGACAAATCTGCACCTAAATGAGATACCATGGCTCATTCTCACCAACCTACTCTCTTTGTTTTCCAGCTTAGAATAGATGATTTCACATACCTCAGTGAATCCTATGGCAGCAAGAATCCATTTCAAAATGTTCAGGCAAGCATTTCTCTCTTTTATTTCTTTATATGTAGCATTTAAAATTAAACTTAAAAAAAGTAAGAAAGATGGAAACAATAATTTGAAAAACAGAACTGAATTGCAGAAGTTTTCCTGTTTAAATTATTTATTGAGAATATTGGAGTTTAACCAGATACGTTGAACGAAATCAGCTGAGTTTGCAGATGTGTGCTTTGTAGCTTTTTTATTTCTAAGATCAAGTTTTCAGAATTCATAATAACTGACAAAACTGTTCTTAAACATGCTGCATTTTTCTATTGTAAAAAGCAGTTTAAACTTCAAGACTGATATCCCAAAATTCTGTTTTGAAGCCATAGGAAGAAGTTATAGGAATCAATAATTTATTCCTGATCTTCAAAATTTAATACCTATTTTAATTTCGTATCGGTTGAAGCTTATATAGGAAGTTAGCTGTTTCATTTTTGGATTAATATATCACTAGATTCTGTATTGCTTTAATCTTCATGGAAAAAAAATGCTATGTGATTAATTTGAAATGAACTCCAGGCATAGAATTTAAGATCAAGTCCTCTTGAGCCAGTCAGCAACTTCAACTTCTGTCCTCACTTAGAAGTTTATAGATTTTTGTGTTCAATGTCTATGGTTTTACTTACATGATAGTTTATTGAAGTGTAATTAGACTAAATGTTCACATGTGGAAGCCATGAAGACATTCCTGGAGGCAGTGCAGGATGAAGAGAGCTATTAGTAATGTAAATGGTATCAGGGCACGCAAGGAAGTGTAAATTCCCTTTGTGGAATTGAATCCATAAATATTCACATATTACCTGTCTCTACATCCATACTCCTTAGTATCTTCTTACTCCTTGCATCTTCTTTGCATCACTGAAACTGGAGATCTTCATCTCTTTGCTATATAACAGCATTTTAACGCTGATGCTGGAACCAAAAACAACTAACTATTCAGAGTAGGTACATGGGTTTTCTGAGGAATGAGTGGGAGTCATAATCATGTGTAGGGTAAGGATCAGTGGTTGTGTCTGTGGGCAGGTGCACTTGTGCTCTCCGATAGGTCTTCTCAGGGTTTAACACCTCTGCAAGGCTGTATGTGGAGCAAATTTTTGTTGCTGCCTGACTGCAAAACTGGTTTAGTTTCAGAAACTGTGTGAAATGGCTTGCAATGCATGGCATTGCAAGTTCCTAATGTTGTGGTGGATGTTTAAGAGGATGGATATCAAAGTATTTAAAACTTTCTTTTTTTGCCTTGTAATCAGGGACTCAATCAGCTCTCTAGACAGAGGTTAAAGGCTCTAAAGGCTAGAGATGAGGCCAGGGACTGACAGGTTTAAAAATCAGCTGATATGCTTGATTGATTGGAGATCTACTGAGGAGTGGTGAGGAGGCCCTCAGCTAAACAAAAGGTGTATAAATCCTTGGTCTGTACCTTGCAGAGCAAAGATTTAAACCCAAGTTTTCAACAATCTCAATAAATGTCAGCAACTGTTTGTTTTCTGACCTTGCCTCTGTTCCCTTTCTGTCTTGGAGCTGAGAATTTTTTTCTTATTGTGGTGTCTCTAAAACTGGAAAGTTTCTTTTGACAAATTGCTCACCTTACCTCCAGCACTTCCTAGATTTGTTCTGTTGGACTTGGCAATCTTGATGCTTTTCTAGCACAGTTTGGTTGAGGTGAGGTGCTGTAGCATGAGTGAAAGAAAATGAGATGTATAAATATATTTCTTTTATGAAAAAAAAGAATGTTGTCAATATCTATTGCATAGTATTGTATAGAATTTTTATTTCATAGAGTATAGTTTTTAGAGCCAGAAAACTATCTTTATAATCGTCCAGTTCCATATTGGTTATAACAGAGTTTGCAAAAATTTGGTTAGTTGCTACTGTATTAGTTGCACTTCGCTTGAGATATTTTGGGTAATAAATCCATTCTTAATCTTGCTATGAAAGATTGTCATAATATTCACACAACCCAGGACAAAGTGAAGATCGGTCTGAATTTTCTTGCTGGGGAAATTATCATCTTTGATGTTGCATAATCACAATTTTTTTACCTTCTCAGTCTGTATTCTCCAAGTGATCTGTTAACCTATAATAAAAGTTCCATGTGTTTCAAGTATTCTCTTTTTGAACTTTGGAAATGCAAATTTATTCACAAACCTAAATTAAAAATTTCGTTTAGAATGTATATGTGCATGCAGCGGCTTCTGTATTACAAGAAGAAAGTGCATTTGTAAAAGAGATATAGGCTTGTAAACCCTAGAGACATTTGCAGATACTAGATTTGTTCAGCTACATTAGCAGCTGTTTTGAGCTTTTGGTATTAACGGGTTTGTATGCAATAAAAGAATTCTACTTCCAGTTAATACAAAAGGAATCTTTTTGATAGGTCATTTATCTTGAACTTTCAAGCAACTTTTAAATGAAACAATAAAATACAAAGATTAACACTTGGGGAACTTCTTTGTCAAGCAGTCACCTGCCCTACATATTATTTCTCTTTAATATTTTGCTTTCCCCCAGCTCCTTAGCATAGTGATGTATGATAACAAACTCCATTTAGTGGCCAGCTGTGCAGCAGCATAATTATGATTGTAAATCATTGCAATTCATAGTCCTATAACTCTATCTTATCCTCAGTCAGTGGTTGTAGACTGAGTAGTACTATTTAGTCACATGATACAGAGGTCCTAGTATAGATTTGGTTGTCTTTATTTCCCTTCTTTTAGTTTTATTGCATTGTTTGTGACAAGGGGACATGCAGAACTGCATAATAATCAAGATAAATGTTCATCATAGATTTATTCAGGGACATGGTGTTTAGGTCTCTAACCTTTTCTAAAATACTGCTAATATTTGATTTTTTCAATTCTGATCACTATCAGCCTCTGAACTGCCATTTTCAAGAGCGACTGTAACTCTCAAGGTTTCATTACTGAAGGGTTACACTCAGTTCTGAGTCTGTTACCTCCTATTGTGTAGATAAAATTAGGTTTGTTTTCTCCTCACCTATGCTCCGCTAAAATCAATTTACATTGAATTTTATCAGTCACTCTGTTGTCCAACAGGTTGTACCAGAAGTTGCTTCTGTAGTTTATCAGTCAGCTATTGCCTTTACTAATGAACAATTTAGCATAATGAGTAGATTTCATTAGCTCAATATTTTTATCTTTTTACTGGTTGGTTTATGAATATTTGGAACAGAACAGACCATAACACAATAGCAGATACTTTTTTCAACTGCTGATTTTCAGCAGAATTGTGAGGCAAAACTTTTTCCAACAGCCATGTCGAGCTTTTCCCTCATATAATCTTTCCTTGTTGTTATAATCCTTATTTTATTCTTTGGGATACTTCCTCCCATTCTTGGAATTCAGGTTTTCTTCTCTATATTTCCTTAGATCTGTCTGTAACCCTTGGGAAAAAAAAATCTTTTGTCATGTTTGCCACTATGTAGTATGGGAGTACAGAGGTTTGTTCAACAGTACTTTCTGTAGTTACAACACGCTTTATGAGCAAAAGTAGATCAGATCAACTTTTATTAAAATTATACTATGAAGCTTTATGCATATGTTTGAAGGATGCAGCTACAGTGTAAACGTTTCTAAGATAGACAGTAATTGGAAAGTTAAAAAATTATAACTATCTTTGCAGTTATCACTATGTGTAGAAACAGATATCTTTCATAATCTGTTTAGATTTTTCTTTTTATGGATAACCCACTGACGGATCTTGTAGAAACTAAATGCAATACTTTAATATTTTAAATAACATAGAGGTGAAAAAAAATAAAAGATTTGTTGTACATGAAAGAGCCTGCCTGCTTCAGATGTAGGTTTGCAGGTATTTCTGCAGCTCGCACAGGAGTCTTTTTCCCCACTACTATTTTTTTATTGTAGGACTTCTATTAGCTTTAAAGACAAACTTATTCAGAACAATGAGTAGGCCTACATGGTGTTTTATAGATGGATATGCAAGTTTTAACAAAGATTTTAATAATTGGTTTTTAGTGATAGGCCTAAATTTGTTTCATTCCAGCTTCAAATATCTTAGGTGTAACATCAAGCCAGTTAACATAACACTGAAACCAGAGCTGGGCAAGTAGGTCTGGGCACAGCTTTATCCTAATGCAGCCATTTGACTTCAGGATGGCTAAAAATGTGGATAGGATCATCCCAAACCTATCTTCAAAAAACCTGAACAGTGGTACATATCATCCAAGAATGAAGTTTCTTCTAATATTTCAGTGAGGAATGTTGCTTCAAGGGACATGAAAGAAAGTGAATGTGCTTGTAATCAGAGTAAGCTGTCCATAGAAAGGTTATAGATTCTGGCATTTAATGTAGGAAGTTCTGTTTTAAGTCAAACAGTTCAATAGTAGGGTTTTTTTCCCCCTCCTTTTGACTTCCTCTTCCCCTTCCCCACCCCTCCCTCTCTGTTTCCAACTACTGTGTGGTTGTACTACCTCTTTCCTTCAGCAGAATGCAAAATCAGGTATTTCTCTTCTTTTTCCATCCTCTTTTGAAGAGTTCTTGCGTATTGAGCAAGCATGGTAGCTGAAATCTTAAAATGTGTAAAGCAAAATATGTGTATTGTAAAGAAAAGCGCACAATTGCAAAATGTCAAGAAGGACAAACGAGCTGTGGGATTAGAATGGCTGAGGCTAATGAATTGATATCCAGCTGTGTCTACCCTTCAGATGAAAAACAGTTGAATACCAGTGTCTGGAAGCTGAGACAGATGGCAGTGCAGGATTGGTTAGAAGCAGAGGCACAATTCAGATATTACTCAGTAATGATGCATTTTATATCTTATTCTACAATAAATGAGTAATATGCTTAATATATATTCTTGGAAAAAGTGGCTACTGCCATTCTGACTGCTGCTACAGGACAAGGAATTAAAATATTGCAAATAAAAAAAAATTATGGAATTGCTCAGAATTTCAGCTTTAAATTTGTATCTGTAAACAAACCAAAAAGAATTCCTGGGTGGTGCTAAAAGAGCTATTCAAAGACCTACAAACAAGATCAGTGCTTTCTGCTCTATTTATTTTCTGCAGTTTTTTTTTTTTTAATCTTTCTGGCAAATCAGACAATACTGCACAATCTTCCCTTGTAAGCATCTACAGAAATGTAAAATAACTCACCTTTTCCTAGGAAGAAAAATATGCAAGCAATTAGAAAGAATCAAAGCAGGACAAAAAGGTTTATATTTAATTATAAAGCAACTAAATAGTAATCACATAAATAAACTGTTCATAAATTTATTACAGGAAATTCTTCAGTCTTCTCCTTCATCTTTAGTTTTGCCAGCTGTTGACTGGGAGGCTATGAGGTATCTTCTGAGCATTCTTCAAGAGTCAGGAGATTGGAAGTTAACAAATGTAACTAATCTCAATGTCTCTCAGCTGGAAGTGAATGCATCTGAACCAAACTTACTGGTCGTTCAACTACAACCACTTACCAGGTAGGAGTTTATCACTGACAGACCTGACCCATATGTGTGCATGATATTTAGAGCTTTTGAAAATGTCAATTGTATTCAAGAAATGAAAAAATGAAAGTGGAAGCTTGTAGGGCTATAATTTTGATAGCCCTACAAGCTTCCACTTTCATTTTTTCATTTCTCGAATCAAAATTATTTCTCTTACAAGGGTGAATTGAGTTTTTTTCAAAGTCCCTGATGAGCTTACCAGGTGTAATAGATGAATTATGTTGAGAAAGGCAGTCAGGCATTTCTATTTTGTCTGCCTCATTATATGAGAACAAAGGGACAGCTAATAAAACTAAATGGCAACACTCTTTTAGCAGAAAGGCTCAATTATTTTACTCAACACATGATTAACCTGCAGAATTAATTGTCTAGAAGGCATTCCAGGGGCCAAAAAAAACCAGGCAGAATAAGCAACCAAGCAAATAAACTTACAAACAAACCTGAAGCTAATATGAATAAAGAGAATGATTTTCATCAGTCTGAAAGGAAGAGGAGGGCTGTAGTTCTTCATGTTTCCAGCCCTGTGAAATACCCTAACAGAGGCAGAGTGAGAGCTTTCCTTCAGGTGAATGTATATTTAGAAAATATAAGGCCTGGTTGCTCAGCTGCTTCTGCTGTTTCTTCTTCCCAGCCTGTTACTCAGGCATTGGTACATGTCAGTATGAGGTGCATATTTCAACGTATCCCAAAGAAGTGTAATTCCAGCTGTCACATTACTACAGAAAAAGAGGCATGATGCCTGTTTTAAGGAGCTCATGTACAAATGTTAGACAAGTGGCCAACCCCAAGTGAAAAGAAAGCTGCCCAAAGATTGATCAAAATAACATCACTAGTCTGGCCTCTCTGTAGCCTAGGAAGTTTGAGAGATTTAAGGAATCACCTGAAGCGTGGTCCTTGTACTTTGAATGGCTTTGCAGAAGAAAAGGATCATTAGGAGAACATGAGAGAATGATGGAGGGATGACGCTTACAGTAATCATTTTACTAGTTAGTATCTTCATACATTTCTTGTTCTCATTGTTCTTGCCTAGAAAAGATTTTAAATTATTTTTATTCCGTTCTTTCTGTAGTGATTTAAGAGAGATTTCCACCCTGGAAACAATTGCTGAAAACGGTATGTAATATGACCAAGGTATAACTAACATTTTGTCATTTAATCCTGTGTTGTCCCTGGAGCAGATTGTATTCTTTAGTTGCTGATCTTTGTTTTTTTGCTATTTGAAGAATTTATTCTTCCCCGTCTATAGTACATCTATAGCAGTTGGATTTCCATCTCGGAATTGCAGAGTTACTTTGTTCTCTCTTCTTGTGCCCTCTATCTAGCATATTAGATAGCAGTCTTGGCTTAATATCGGCCTTGGCTAAACATTGGCTTTTTCTTTATGGGACATTTCTTTCACTGACTGCACAGACTCAAGAATAAGCTTTCTAAACCATAGAATCATAGAATATGCTGAGTTGGAAGGGACCCACAAAGATCATCAAGTCCAGCTTGTGGCCCTGCACAGAACAGCCCCAAGAATCACACAACATGCCTGAGAGTATTGTCCTTGAACTTCTTGAACTCTGGCAGCCTTGGTGCTGTGACTCCTTTCCTGGGAAGCCTGTTCCAGTGTCCCTCTGGGTGAAAAATCTTTTCCTGATATCCAGCCTAAACTTCCTCTGACTCAGCTTCATGCCATTTCTTCAAGTCCTGTCACTGGTCACAAGAGTGAGGAGATCAGTGTCTGCCCCTCCACTTCCCCTTGTGAATGAGTTTTCCCATCACTCTCCTCTTGTCCAGACTGAACAGACCAAGTGACCTCAGGTGCTCTTCATATGGTTCCCCCTCAAGGCCCTTCACCATGTTCACTGCTCATTTGGACACTCTCTAATAGCTCAATATCATTCCTGTATTGTAGTGAGCGAAACTGCCACAATATTCAAGCTGAGGCCACAGCAGTGCAGAGCAGAGCAAGACAATCTTCTTCCTCAACAAGCTGGTGATGCTTTGCCAGATGCGGCCCCAGGACATGGTTGGCCCTCCTAGCTGCCAGGGCACACTGTTGATTCGTGCCACTTGTCTCAGGCCACTTTGTTTAGGAGAACCAAAGTTAGTAAGTGACTTGTGGGAGAAAGGAAGAACAGGCTGTGCCAATTTTTCGGTTAGTGTCAACTAGCTGTTAATCAGGAAAAAGGTGTTTGAATCAGGGAAGACGTGCCACTTTGCACGGCCAAGTACAAAATCTGCACTCCTGTTCCCATGTAGACATGTAATTTATATGCTTTAATATATGTTGGACAATCTGGGTCAACAGACCCAAATTCTCCAAATTCCTTCAAATTGCTTCACGAGCAAGGTAGAGTTCTGATCACAGGCAAATGAAGGCCTATATCAACTCTATTGTCATAAAGGTGTTCACAAAAGCCTCTCTGAATTAAGGGTTTGCATCTAGAATCTTTCCAAAGGAAGAGTTATAGATGCTATTGGTAACTATAGTTACATGTAGCTCCTTTCTGAAGTGAAATGTAAATGTTATTTCAGAGAGCTATTGGTTTCTTTAATGTAAGAAAGCCAAAGTCAATCCATGCATTTTTATATGTATTAGTTTTTCTTCTGCAAATTTTAGCTGAATCTGATGAGAATTTCTAAAATCTGTGATTCTAGAATACAAAATCAATGTTACGTAGTGCCTTGGATCTCCACAACCAGTGTAATTACAGTAGTAGTGGTTAAGCAGTTGTTTTTCGGACTACAAAGTACATTTCTTATAGTAGGTCCTTTTAGCAATAAGTTTTAGAATGAAAATTTATAAAGGTATGATTCTTGACTGATACGAGAAAATCAGTTTGGTTAAAACCCTGCAGAAAAAACAATGCTTGCTTTCTTACGAATGCTAAGCATTTTACTCAGCCAGGAGACTATAATTATGGTAAATAGAACAGGTTAAAAAGGACAACAATATAAGCTCCATTTCCAGTACATGAAAATAAAACACAATTTCTGTAAAGTATAACCTCAAAACCTGAGAAATCTGTGTGTCCAGGCTATAAAATATCCATTGATGAGGCTGGCACATGGACGAGTAGTGAGAAGCACTGAAACTGTAAATGTGAGTCTGCTTGCTTGTTTCTCTAGCAGTCCCAATAACAACACTAATAATGGTTCATGATTCACAGCTATTATATTCCTTATCATAAGAAGATGTTAATATTTCTGCATAGAGATTGAAAACATTTGTTAGTGATGCATATTTGGGCATCTTTGAAAGGCCCTCTCTTCCTTATTTGAATTCTCCTTCCTTTTTCAGAAATATTCCACCATATTTCTCCTTTGGCCTCCACTGTAGTAAACAGCAAAATTTCCTATATCCTGTTGAGGATGCAGGATCAGTTTTAAATCCACTGGAGGCAAAAGAAATATTGCTGCCAATATTATGCATATCATACTCCACACTAAGCACTATGTTTTGAGTGTTGTTTTTCAGTGATACCTTCTGTGTAATTTGTAATGCACAGAATAATACTTCTTTGGCTTTAGTATTTATTTATTAATTAGTCATTTGACTAATAGGATATGCATCCTGCTCTCATCTCTTGTGCTCTTGTTTTTAATTGCCCAAAGTTCAAACTTTTGGCTATATGTTTCCATGATATTTACTTTTCAGTTTAAAAATCAGGCTTTTTCCTGAACTGTTGTTATGTATTCACTGCAATTGTGCATTTTTCAAGACACTGAGCATGTCATCCCATTTTTACCTATTGACCTATGAATGGTATGAGAACTTAAATTGCTTAAATAAACTAAATGAACATCTAGCTCATTACTTCTTTAAGTATTGTAGGATTTTAGCTTTCTCATCTTACACAGTATGTTGAATTATACGTTTTTATTTACAGACAAAGCAATAGGAAGAGTGACCATGAATCTGCAGGAACAAGGGATTAATTTTTCAGTAATTTATACTGCAGTGAGGCCTTCAAGGGTGAGTAATCTTCAGTGTCTAGAATTGTCAGATTTTTATCATCTTAACACCTTAATGTTTACATAAGTGAGATGTAGATGATTTTCAAGATTACAGAGGTAAGTAGTCCGTGTTATATGAGGTTTTGACCAGAAAAGATTGCATGACTTTTCATGCATAATAGCTATATCACATAACAATAGACGTTTTGCTTTTCTAGGAGACCATAAATCTGCCATTATCTGTAAAACTTAGTATTTTTAAGAATACTAAATTAAGGTATTTTTTCATCCATTCAACTCTAATGTTTTTATAGTGAGTTCAACATGCAGCCTTATCAAGCTTCCTAGTGCGATTGGTCAGTAAAGACAGAGTGTTATTAATTAACTGAAGGCTCCCAATGTATCCATTTTTAAGTTAATTGGTTTCATCCCTTTTAGTCAATACTTGGTATTTACAACTGGAAGATACAGTTTTTGTCCTTGCTAATAGTCAGAACATCATTTGTAGATGGCATCATATCGTCATATCATGTTAATAGTAAATAGCAATGCAGAACAGTTATTTATGCAGAATTATCTTTTTGTATGACATTCAGGTTGCAATCAAAAAATAGTCAATATGATTGAATAGAAGACAGCCCTGCCTTGAGGGAAATAGGATCCAGTTGCCATTGTAAAGAGAAACATATGACGGATGGATTATGTCTAAGTGCCACATTGAGTTTCTTGTGCACTTCCAGGGGTGGTGACTCCACCACGTCCCTGGACAGCCTGTTTCAATGCTTTACAAACCTTTCAGCAAAGAAATTCTTCCTGATGTCCAATCTGAACCTCTTCTGATACAGCTTGAGGTCATTTCCTCTCATCCTATCATGAGTTGCCTGGGAGAAGAGGCTGAACCCACCTAGCTGCAACTCCCTTTCAAGTAGTTGTAGAGAAGAGATAATGTCTCTCCTGAGCCTCCTTCGCTCTCTCCAGGCTGAACACCCCTAGCTCCCCCAGCTGCTCCTTATATGACTGGCTCTCTAAACACTTCACCAGCTTTCTTGCCCTTCTCTGGACACACTCCAGCACCTCAATGTCTTTCTTGAAGTAAAAGGGCCAGAACTAGACACAGTAGATTTGAGATGTGAACTCACCAGTGCTGAATACAGGGGGATGATCACTGCCCGAGTCCTGCTGGTCACACTATTTCTGATAGAGGCCAGGATGCCATTGGCCTTCTTGGCCACCTGGGCACACTGCTGGCTCATGTTCTGCTCTCTGTCAACCAGTAGCCCCAGGTCCTTTTCCACTGGGCCACTTTCCAAGCACTCTGTGCCCGGCCTGGAGCTCTGCATGGGGTTATTGCAACCCAAGTGAAGGACTCAGCACTTTGCTTTGTTGAACCTTCTACAATTTGCCTTGGCAGCAATCCAGCCTGTCCAGATGCCTCTGCAGAGCCTTCCTACGCTCCAGCAGATAAACATTCTGGCTTTGCAAATTGACTGAGAGTGCCATCGATTCCCTTGTCCCAATATTGATAAAGATATTAAGCAGAACTGGCCCCAACATTGAGACCTGGTGAATACAGCTAGTGACTGGCCACCAACAAGAAGTTCTACCATTCACCACCACTCTCTGGGCCCATCAGTCCAGCCAGGTTTTAACCCAGCGAAGAGAGCACCTGTCCAAGCCATAGCCTGCCAGGTTCTCCAAGATATGCTTTTTAAAGGCTTTACCAAAGTCCAGGCAGACAACATGCACAGCTTTTCCCTCATCTAAAGCATGAGTCACCTGGTCATAAAAGGAGATCAGGTTGGCCAAGCACGACCTGATTTTCATAAACCTTTTCTGGCTGGGCCTGATCTCCTGGTTGTTCTGTACATGCTGTGTGATTGCACTCAAGATGTAGCCTTCCCTGGTACTGAGGTCAGGCTGACAGATCTTTAGTTCCCTAGATACTCCTGCCGACCTTTCTTGTTAGGTGGGTGTAACACTGGCCAGCCTTCAGTTGTCTGAGACCTCCCTGGTTAGCCAGGACTGCTGGTAAATGATGGAAAGCGACTTGGTGAGCTCTTCTATCATCTCTCTCAGTACCCTTGGGTAAATCTCATCTGACCCCATAAGACTTACGAGTGTCTAAATGACACAGCAGGTCACTACTTCCTCTTGAATTGCTGGGATTTTATTGTTTCCTGTTCCTGCCTACCAGCTCAAGAGACAGGTTGCCTTGAAGGTAACTGGTCTCTCTGTAAGACTGAGACAAAGAAGGCCTTAAGTATCTCAACCTTTTCTTCATCCTTGGTTACAATGTTCCCCCCACCACCCACACATCCAACAAAGGATGGAGATTTTCCTTGGCTCTCCTTTCGTTGTTAATTTGTTATCTTTCACAGCAGATTGAGTTCTAATTGAGTTTTTGCCTTTCTGATTTTCCCTCTGCATGACCTAACAACATCCTTGTACTCTTCCTGAGTCACCTACCCCTTCTTCCAAGGGTCATCAACTGTTTTTTTTCTCCAAGTTCCAGCAAAATCTTCCTGTTCAGCCAGGGTGGTCTTTCCTGCTGGCTCATCTTTCAGCATGTTGGGACAGCCTAATTCTGTGCCTTTAGGATTTCCTTCTTAAAGATGTCCAGCCTTCCTGTATCCCTTCGTTATTAAGGACTGTTTTCTAGGGGAGTCTCTGAACCAGTGTTGTGAACAGGTCAAAGTCTGCCTTCTAGAAGTCCAAGGTAGAGGTTTTGTTGATCCCCTTCCTTGCTTCACCAAGAATCAAAATGCTATCATTTCATGTTCTCTGTTCCCAAGACAGCCTCCAATTACCACATCTCCCACCAGCCCTTCTCTGTTTGTAAATAGCAGGTCTGTCAGGGCACTGCTCTGGGTAGGCTCATTTACTAGCTGCATAAGGAATTTTTCTTCCACACACTCAAGGAACTTCTAGACTCCTCTCTGCATCCTCTCTTCTGTGTTGAGTTTCCAGCAGACATTCAGCAAGTTAAGGTCTCCCACAAGAACAAGGGCTAGCAATCAGACAGTCACTTACAGAATATTTCATCTGCCTTTGCTTGGTTTAGGCAACAGGAAAGACATTTGTGAGGTTGTCTAGATTTAGCATGAGCAATGCTGACAGGATTTTGAGAGGCTGGAGGGTTTTCAGGAGGAACACTATGAAACATACACAGCTATTCCTACCACAAGAATAAAACCTAGAAAACCTGCGTTCAGTGTGTATGGAAGGAAGTGCCTTTTTCTTATCCAAAAGAAGAAGAAGAGACAACTTGACTTCATAAATGTTCTTTAAGCCAAAAGTGAATGAATCTCTCAAAGGTGTTCCATGTTCGATCAGAAGTGATATGGGTTTTTGCACGGAGGTAGGATCTTGAACCTTTGACTATCCAAAAGATGATCAGAATATTCCCTTCATACTCTAGGACAAAGGCTAGTTCTAATGAAGAAAACCAAAAAATTTCTTCAATAATCCACCCCATGAAATTAATTTCCAAAGACTGGATTTTGCAGACCAGACTTCAAATAAAAGACACAGTTACATAAAGAAGCAAGCTCACATTGATATTCTGTATATTGTATGTTTTTGTGAAAAAGGAGAGAATATGAGTCCAGGACCTTTTTTTTTTTTTTTCCATTTTCTATAGTGTTTTTTTCTTTTTCTTTTTTTTTTTTTTTAGTGAAGATCCAAAATAAAAATAAAAATTACTTACTTAGGCACTTTACTGTGTGAAACCAAAAGCACATGGGCATTCTTAGCTGAAAATTGCACTTTGAACAATTGTAATGAAAAATATTTTTAATAAATGAAAGAATTGGAGTTAAGAGAAGGACTTTTTTGATCAGTTTTAAAAGTTTGTTGAATTTTAAATCTGTGCATATTTCAACAGACTTTCTAAATTAAAGGAACTTAGTTTGGGTATCTGAAGCACTTTTAAATAAAGCAGTGTATTTTAAGATGCTCTACATTTTTAAAAGATAAGCAATTTAAACTTTTCTTAATTGTATTAATTCAAGTCTATATAAAACCACTTAAAACATTTTTTCCCCTCATGATAACTTTAAGTTATCTCACTGCATTCAAGTTTACCACCTTCTGTACAGATCTAGAAAAGGCAAAGCAGAATGTACTTTTGAGGGTTCATCAGTCTGTACATTTGCATGTAACCTCTACTTAGAAAGTACTGCATATCTTTGGCTATGCTTGAACTGTGCATATTCTGTATGACTGTGTATGAAGTGTTTCATAATCATAAGCAAAAGTACTAACTCTCTTAGGTTATAAAGACTATATTGTATGATCTTGAAGCTACAGGGTCACTCCCCAGTGATAGCCAACATATATGAGAAGTAAAAGGCTTTAATCATACTGACAAAGACTTTACATTACTTAGAGCATTTGAAAATCAATAGCAAGCATTCAGTGTGAAAGATTTGCATTTGCTAAGTTGCCTTATTCTCAGTGAAGAAAGAAATCAGGTTTAGGTATTTAACTTACTAAAAAAAAAAAAAAGAAAAAAAGGACAGGTTCTTCTAGTCAGATAGATCAATTTTGTACAAAATTGATTGGTCCCAAAAATGGGCATTTTCAAGATACTTCTCACTTGAAAATTCTACCATCTTTTTGTTGGGCACTTAATGGCTTAAAAGCATCATCATATTATATTCATTGGTTCTTCCATTGCCTCAAGCAGTGAAAAATCAATGTGAGAAATGTGTATGTTGGGAAGGGTTTCAGACTAATATTGGCTTGGAACAAAGTGAATTAATGAAACAGGGAGCAAAACTCCCCTATGATTGATCCTCTTGTCTTATTTGATAAGAAAGAGCTGCTTAGTTTAATCAGTGCAGACACAGATGCCTTTGGCCTATCGTAATTATCAGTTCATTACCCTAATACCTGATGGAGACTTATTCAGACTAGCTCTTGTTCTGTTCAGTATGATTGTGGGGCCAGAGCACTTCTCCTATGAGGAAAGGCTAAAGGAACTGGGGTTGTTCAGGCTGGAGAAGACAAAGCTTCAGGGTGAACCAGTTGCTGGCCTTCTAGTACCTGAAGGGAGCCTACAAGAAAGCTGGAGAGGGAATTTTTACAAGGGCATGTAGCAATAGGACAAAAGCTCTAAACTGAGAGTTAGTTTAGATTAGATACTAGAAAGCAATTATTTACTGTGAGAATAGTGAGGCATTGGAACAGGTTGCTCAGTTGTGAATGCCCCATCCCTGGAAGTGTTCAAGGCCAGGTTAGATGGGACTTTGAGCAACCTGGTCTAGCAGAAGGTGTCCCAGCCCATGGCAGAGGGTTTGGAATTAAATGATATTAAAGATTCCTTTCAACCCAAACCATTCTATGATTCTGTGGAATGAAGCTGGGAGACAGAATTAAATCTCTGATAGAGAGAATGCTTGATGACTTACTTGAAACAGTTTCACCAGCTAGTTTATGATTCCTCTCATCATCTTATGAAGAAGCTGCCTTCCTCCAAGAAGGCAAGTGCCAAATCTTATGCCTCTTCTTCTGAAATGCTTTGCCTTCTCGGTCTGAGTGAGTTGTGATGGCAATGAGAGAGTCAATTGTAGCATCTATTTCTGGGCAAGTAAAGTATATATGTCTACATCTGAAGTTATCAAACAGGGTTCTTTTTACAATTAAGAACATTTTAGGGTATGATCCTTGTGACTGTTTCGTAGGGCACTGCTGCAGGATGAGATGAAGCTGACCTTTCATCATCTCCTTTGGCTCTGACAACAAGAAAGGCAGTCCTCATGCTCAGGTCAGATGTTGGCATATACATTTAGTCAGACAATTCTCAACATTTGTCATATTCTTTTCCATTAAAAAGCAGAAACTTATCCCAAGAATTGAAGTGTCTTCTGCCAAGACTTTTCTTTCCTTTGAAACTCATTTGGTAGCTTATTTTTCTTCTCAAGATTCAAATGCTCCTGCAGTCCTTGTTCTACTCTTGCATTAGGAGTTCTCGTGAATATACGAATTTTGGTGCTCTTGGGGACTTTGATCAAGGCCACCTCTCTACTTGTTCTGGCTGATAGTTATTTTTTTGGTTTGTGATTGTAATGCATAATTTTACCTTCCTGTTGTAACTGGAGAGGTTGAAAAGGCTGCAGTGATTTAAAGATATGCTTCAAGTCATAAATCTTACCATGTTTCCCATCCTTCAGATCCTAATGGTGTCCATATAACAGTTTTAGTCGTTTTCTTCTGAAACTGAAAGACAGTTTTATAATTGTTGTCTTTTCCCAGAATGAATGCTAAGGGACCACATACTGCTAAAAGGAGATTTATGGCTATGTCTGAGGTGACACTCATTTTATTGACTCCACCATTTACTGATGTATTATGAAGTGCTGTTTAAACCTCTAGTGCCTCCATATTTTCAGGGAGCTTCAGCTACCATCAGCTTTGGACTGCATCATTCTACAACCTGTCTGCTCTAGTTGTTGTTTCTGTGTATTGAGCCTTTGATCCCACTCGGAGCCAAGCGATACGAATTATAGAAACTTTATTCAATCAGAAGTAATGTTGCAATCTGCAGCATAAGTGGTTACATCTCTTAGGGTTAAAAAAAATCCTTAGGTGCTATTGATGTGCACTCCAGCTGAAAAGAGTATGAAAAGTTTTTATGAGCTTTGACAAGTGCTTGTGATTCCATTTTCTTTGTCTCTAACTTCTACCTAACGTATTTTTTAAAATGCGTCACATTTTTGCTGTTCTGCATCTTCCAGCTCATCTCTCTTTTACTGACTATCCCGTTTACCACTCTGAGGAGACTAAACACTGCAACAGCCACCCCACTGATTTCACAGCTTTCTGGTTAATGGAATGGCTTTGACCATTTAATATACTCAAACTTTATATAATGTGATCTTTCCCATGAAGGAAACATTAGGAAAATGCTTATAATGCTATTTGCAGTGGTTGGGGTGTAGTTTAATATCCCCATGCATCCTTGAATACAGGAATTGCTTTATAGTCTTGTATTTTTACATTTGAAGGAGCAATTATAGTTTAACATAATATAATAAAGCATCAATGTTTCCAGCTTAAAAGAAGAAAACACAGGAATTCCTCATCCTTTAGTTTTGTCCTCTTCTCACTTAAAAATGACATTACAATAAATAATAAATGTTAACTTGTAGATAAAGAATGTACACTTGATTATTTCCTATCTAACTCAGTCTTGAGTATTTTTTTTGTAATACAGGTAGAGTATTTTTGAATAATTGCAGAAGAACTACTTAAGGCTTGTTGTAGCCAGTTAGTTATCACTCTAGAGGAAAAAATGAACAAATATTTAGCTAAATTAGCTTCAAAATTGAATGATAGAAATGTGAGAGATGCTTATTAGCAATTCAGTATGATTCATTTCATGTGTTAGTGGGGAATTCAGAGAAATAACTGAAAACTAGTGGTTTACCTTTAACTCTAGACTTTGCACTAGGGTGAGTTAAGATTCACTTACGTTAAACATTGTTACAACTTTAGCCTACATTTTGTATAATGTTTATATATATTTTTATATATATATATACATATACATGTATGTTTAGAGAGACAGAGACTTACTGACTTCATTGCTAAATGACGCGCAGCATGGAAGTAAGCTATTATTCTTATCCGATCAGAACTATGTTGTTATTTTCCACTGCTAACGTCTTAAGGCATAGATGAAACCTGTACATATGTTCCATATAGATCAAATTAGAAAGTTGTATTCATTTTACATTTCAAACTAAGGACCAGAAATACTGAGGTGAAAGAGAGATGGTGGAGAAGGACACAGGTGAGAATGAATTGTGTCTTAGGAAAAAAAACAGGCATTGGTAAAATGCAGGTATGAAAATTTCAATGAATACTCTAAAAGATACAGTCATATATAAGCAGAGCTCATAAACATAATAATTCAGAATAAAATTAAGGTATAAGGCTAAAATAGGATAGAATAAGTGGAATGTGTAACTGTAAATGAGCATATTGATATAACATGTTGGTAGGCATGCTAGAAACTTTTAAGAAGGAAAAGGCCAAGGTAAAAAAAAAGTATTGGAGTGACAGAATAGATCTATAAAGAACTGCTGTTGTATCTTAAAGGAAATTTGGATTCAAGAAGATGAAGATAAATATTCTGAGGATTCTAGAGTCCTATTCTAAGAACAGTCTTTGAAGACTTAAGGCTGAACACAGCATCCAAGTGATATGACTTTAAGTTAAAGATTGAAATAATCCATCTATCTGTGATTTGATGAATTGCCCAGTAATGCCCAATAATTATTTTGATGTATGTTGTTTATATCTGGAATACAAACTGTTTAAATACAACGAACTGAAAGGTTAAACTATATGTCAAAAAGGCAATTTTTCCCTTACCTTTTTCCCCACTAAGAAACATGCCAAACTCATAATACCAAACTCATAATTAGCAGAGTGAAATAAAAGTGATGAAGCCATGCTTCAAAAAGCACAATCCTTTATGCATACAGAAAATCAAAAGGAATATAAGTTCTTGCAAATTTAGTACAATATTCTATGGCAGACCTAAAGAGATTCAGAGGGACAGTGGGGACAAGATATAAAAACTATTCATAAAAACCCTTTAAACAGGAATTCTTTCAGAGAGCACTGGACCTAATAATAAAGAGGAACTCGGAAAAATGAGTGACAATGCAGAGTCAGACAGCCTGTGTGTTGGTCATTGCTGTGGTAGAACATAAACTTAAGTTCTCAGTTCAAAGACTTCTTTAAAAAAGCATTGAACCTCAAAAGCTTTTGCTGCTATTGAGGTGCCAATAGAAGAGATTTCAGAATAAATCAATAAAATTAATGGCGCTATATCAGCAAGGGCATATTTTTTTCACCCAAGTTTAAACTAAGTGACTGCCAAAATATCATTGTAATTTCTAATGTGGAACTCTAAAATTATAATTTATATAGAACATAGGAAAATTATGAAAGAGTTTGACCTTCATCCCAGAAGAGCAGGATGTTTCAAGTGTAACATGGGGTTTGAAAAGGGGCCTCATATCTCTGGAGAAATAGAGCCAAGAAACCTACCTTCCACACCAACAAAATTGGTTGAATCTGGAGTCATAAATATGTGGATATATGAAAAAAATACAGTATGAATTCAGTGTTCTCTGAGAGGCATGAATTAGATAAAAGTGATTATGTTGCTAGAGTAAAAAAGTAAAGAAGTAGAATTATTTTGGAGCAGAATTAAAAAAATTAAAGGTAGGAAACAAAGGATAAAAATAAAGAATCCATGTTCACAGTGGGGAGTATTTGCCAGTGGAATTCTGTGAGGATTGATGTTGATGGCTGTGCTCTTCAATGGAGTCATTAGTATGGAAAAGGGGCTGAAATCCAAAGGTGCCAAAATTTGCTGATGCACTGACAGGTTGGAGAAACCACTCACAGCACTGCATTACTGGGTGATAAAAAGACAGATGCAATCCTTCTGAAGTAACACATAACGAAAACCTTAAATTTGCGTATTACACCGTGGAGAGTGGCTGCTATTTCTCAGAATAGGAATTACAGTGCAAATGTGGGTAGATCTCTTGGAACATCCTAGCAGTCAGAAGCTGGATGAATAGCAAGCAGTGTTACTTTGGAACGGAGGAAGGCAAAGCAGCAAGCGTCGGTGAATTGGTGTGTGCAAATCTGCCAGTGGAATAGTGCATGTGGTTCTTGCCCTCCCATCTCCAAAGGAAAGAGTAAAGCTATAAGATTAAAATATTTTAGCTAGGAAAAGTGACAATTCATGAGAGAAACAATAAGTAAAACCACAAATAACATAGACAGGCTGAACAGGGAATGATGAGAGAGAGACAGTGGTCTCTGGACAGTAATCATGACTATCACCACTCACAGACCGAAATACAAAAATTCAAGGGCACCAAATTCCTTTAAAGAAAAAAATAAACTATTTTTGTATGACAAAAGCACATAGATTACAGAGACTAGGTAAACTAATGGAAGAAAGGTAAGAAGGATGAATGAAAAGAAGGTCCTATTACATGTGTTCATTTGAATGGAACCTTCAGCTCTGAAGGTTTCTAACCCAAAGATTACAGCAATCAAAGAGGGCATCCTGGGACAAGTATTGCTTGTAATCACCCTTTTCTGATTTTAGGTGCCAGTTACTATGAGGAGCTAGGTGGACCTTTGCTCTCTCACAGTTTAGCTGGTGTTTTATCTTGGCAGTGGAAGACTGGGATATTGACATAGCATTTCTCTGGGACAGAAGTGTGAAAGGTAATATGTAACTTATTTAACTCAAGTCCAAGAGCCAGAAGAGGCAGCCAAGAGAATAAGCAAAGCTTCCCTAGAAGAAGCTCATAGACTTTCCTCCTTATGCTAGCCTGTTAGGTTGTTGTAGAATTGCCACCTTTGAAAATGAAAATAATTGCCAGATCATTAAAAAAAAATAGGCAAAAAAAAAAGCCTGCTGCATGTAAATAATTGTTCTGCTGGCATCCATAATAAGAAGTGATTGTGTCAGCTGGAAATCAGATAGGTGGCAGCTCAAACTTGGTGTAGTCTCCCCTACTTGCAGTGCAGTGAAATGGGCTGGATTCAAAAGATCCTTGTGATTAACCATCTGCACATTATCTCTGAGAGCTCTTAATCTTTTCACCATGCTTTGGTACTGGTGAGCACAGAGACTTGTGTTTTCAATGCCTTCTTCAGTCACCAAAATCTATAGGCATGGTCCTTTTCAGAGGCACACATACACTGCCATTCTGCGGAAGCAAAGAGTTAGAAATGGGAATTAATCACATCTACCCAGGGGATCACAGTGTATGTGTATCTTCCCAAGACATCCTAGGGCTGAAAAGCCAGGAGCTGAGAGATATGTGGCTGTGTGGCTAGGTAGGTTCTGCATGTTGTCAGAGCAGCCTTGCCCTACAAGTCTACCTGCAGTACTTCTTGTCTTCCTTCCCTTTGCAGGAAATTAAATTAAAGCTGGTAAAAGAACAAAGTGCAAAGTGCAATCACAGGGATTCCACTGCACTGGAAAAAACCATTTGTATCCTGCACCATTGGATTTGTATTGCAGCCTGTTGTCTGTGCAAGAGGAATAGCTGTTAGAGAAACAAAAGACACACTTTGCCAACACATGACATAAAAATTTGCTCTTAATTGTTATAAGGCAGATTCCCTATCCTGGGAGATGTGTGTGATTTGATAGCAGAATAATAAACCCCTAAGTTTTAGTGCAATCTGTAACACAAGAGTAGTTAAAAGAAACCTGGATTATTTAATTTCAGTTTCAAATGGCATTTCAAATGGTAGTGCTTTTCGCTTTATAAAACAATTCATTCATTTCATGTAGTGCCACAGAAAGTTTTGATTTTAGAAATTTAGTGTTTTGTGGTAGGAACACTTTTTTTTTTTTGCAGTCCTAGATCTGCTATATTTATGCATGTAGTTGTTGGGTTTTTCTCTACTTTCTAACTCTTACCCAGCATGTGATCCCCTGAAGTATTAGGCACTGTTCAAAGCCATCAACTAATATTTCCTGCTCTTTGAAGTAGAAAAGAGGGGCCATCATTATTCATACATAGCTATTGTTTATACAAATCCTAGAATTATTAAGGTTGGAAAAGACCTTTAAGATCATCAAGTAGCTTGGCTCTAAAATTAGGATAGTACAGTAATCTTTTAATATAATTTTGAACAGATCTTTGATTTTAGCAGAGGAATATATCCTTGCTTTAGGGACAAATAGTTCTATTAAATATTCTCTCTAAAAGTCACTTTTTATTGAATCCTAAAGGCTTTTCCATAAAAGTCTGTGAACCTGGAATTGCATGCTAGTCTGTGGTCACAAGGTTTGCACATTAGACCTTTAGCATACAAATTTAAGAACTATCCAGGGTGTTAATAAAATGTTAACAGACTGTTAAAGCAGTGGATCCAGAAGTGGATTTCATTTATATATATAGCTTCTAGCTTACATACACTTCTGTCAGAAAAAATAGGTGGATATTGAGTGCACGAAAGCAGAGTAGAAATTAAGCACCATTTTGTAGATTTTTCTGTGAAAAAACATGCTTTTTTCACTTCCCTGTAAAGAGATCAAATTTGCTAGATGTATTGGCCTTTACCTTTTGATTCGGCAAAGCTTGGAAGACAGAGCCAGACTTCCCCGACAAGTTGCTGCAGTTCAACGTCTGGCTTTCTCTGTTTTCTGCAAAAGAGTTGTCACACACAGACTGATACGCTGGAAGCAAAGAAAGGTGTTCTCACACTGAACACAGTATTTTACAGAGAGAATCTGAAAAACATGCAGGTAATATATTATGGGCAGACCTGAAGAATTGTAGGAATTATGTGTAATTTTTAATTATGTATAATTTGAAGAGTAATATATCATGCTATTTTGCTGTCCATACATCTTTTTTCAAATTAGGAAAAAAGGGAGACAGGCTCCCCAGTTGTGCAGATTAGTCCTCCAGAATGCTGCAGGATCAAAATATTAAGTGGAGGAAGGGAGAATTTTATGGGTCTTCAGATTTTTAATTTGCTGTGACTAGCCTACACCTGGGACAAACAGTGCTGGCAACTCTTCCAGCACTATGAATAACACATTTTGGCTCCTGCCTGCATTTTTCAATTAAGTAAGAGCCATCAGACCCCTTCTAACCTCTGTCCAACTCTCACTACATATCTGTTTCCTTTTATGGCAGCAGATGCTCCTCCATCCTTTTTCACATCTCCCATGGCAACTTGAATTCCACATATGAACATAAGAAAGTAGGGAAAATAACCAGCTCGAAGTGGGTATTCCCCTAGCAGTCTAAAAATTATGCAAAATCTGTAGCTTGTTCAATCTCTACAGAATTGCCTGAAACAGGGCCAAAAACCTAATGCTAAAGCTCGGGAGATTGGCATCAGCAAATATGCCTTGAATGATACATCTGGTAGATTCCTTTCAGGATTAATTTTGTTTTACAATGCAAGCTCTTAATACATTTTTTTCTCTTTTGTATGTTGCATTGAAAAATCTGATTAACTATAAAGGTGTAAATGAGTTTTAAAAATCTTGAAGATGAGCAAGACATTGTTTTCATTGAAATAACTGTGTTTGGGACATTGTTTTCATTGAAATAATTCTGTTTGGGTTGTTTGTTCTAAGTGAAATTTAAGTGTAGTAGCTCCTTCCACTGCTACTCCAGCTTATATATATTCTGTTTTACTTTGTAAAATCAGAATATTTTTACAGACCAATTCCTGCTCTTTCTTAAATTACATGAAAAAGTTTGATATAAAAATCCATTAAAAATTGAAGCAAGAAATTTTCTTGATGAAATTAGGACTATTCTGGCATTTACAGATGTGCTTGTGTGTGCCATACATGCAAAAATTCCTTGCCTTATTTTAAGGCCTTTCAAACAGATTGGTTGTCCCAAATGCTGTATCACACCACCTTCCTCTGCACTGTTGCTTGCATGGTCACTGCTCACTCACTTGCCTCAGCACAGTATTGATGGCACAGCTAGTCACATTCTCTGTAAATGACAGTCAAGAGATCTTTTATACAGCCCAGTGCTGCTGAAGGGCAGGCCTGTGAAGAAGCATGTCTAGCCATAAACATGCCATCCGACACTAGGTTGTGTTTATGCAGGCCACTGAACTGAGCAGCATAATGAATATTAACAGTTTTATTGTCCTTTCCAACAGAAGATCTTGAAGTACTTGGTCATGACTTGGATGCTCTCCACAAGTCACAGCAGTTCTATCAATTATAAAAGAGAACATTATATTTTACAGTGAGACTGTCCTCTCTTACAGAAAGACATACATTTTGCCTTTAACATTCATGTCCCAGCCTTGCTTTTCTGAAAAAATCTGGGAGATGCAGAACACCAGGTATGACCTGAGTGTCACAGTCCCGAAGTCTCTGGCTTTCTAGTAGAAGTATGTGTCATTGGATAGGGGAGCCATCAGTTGATAATGTGAGACAGTAAGGTTGGTCATATATCCTACAGGGCACTAAAATGATAGTAATCAGTGTTAGTAAATAATTGCTATTGATGCAATGTCCTCATTCCTGTGCATTCTTTTTGTTCTTTATCAAAATATTAAGACAGGAAACAGAGGTGAAGAGTTCTTCTGGACAACATGTCATGCTGTTGGTATTTATTATAATGTCTTGGTTAGGCTTACAGCTGCTGTACAAATATATGAAATAGGGCTGGAAGGGACTCTAAAGATCATCCAGTTCCAGCCCCCATGTCATGAGAAGGGGCATCTTCTATTAGACCAGGTTGCTCTAAGCCCTGTCCAACCTGCCCTTGAACACTTCAAGGACGTTGCAGCCACAAGTCAGCTTAGAGGGGAATTAAAAACCAAAACCCTCAAAGCATTAGAAATCCTAAAAATATAAACAGTTCAAACTTTCAAAAATGGACATAATTGGTAACTCTTTGTTTAATATTTTAGATTTTGACAGCTTAAGGCACTGTTGTGCACTGACAGATGAATGAAATAGGTACAATCAAATACATTATTTCTGCTTGCTGTGTACATTGATTTTAGAAACTTGACACTGCAAAGAACATTTTTATGGTTACACCAAATTCTAATGCTTGCCTTTCAAATTGTTGACCTTTAGCAGTGAGATATAACCAGCCATTGCCTGTATCACAGATTTGTTGTGGATGTATTAGCAGGAGTGGTGATGGTGAGGCAATGATGCTACCACCAGTTAAAAAAACATGGAGGAAAATGACCTGTTTGCATGGGAAGGAATCTGAAATGGTAATTTCAGAAGAAGCATTTGTAATGTGCAGATACTTGGCTGGGATGTGAATGTTGAGTGTCTTCTGATGTGGCACAGCCAAACAAGCTGCATGATCTGCCGTTCTACAGTACCCCCACACTGAGCACTTGGCAGCTTTTAAGGATACCTTGCAAAAAAAGATTTTAATGGTCCCTGTTAAAGCAAATTTAGAAAATGCAGGCGTACAGTAAATTTGGTATCCTGTCAAAAGAATTACAGTTGGTACATGATATGTAGATGTAGTTCCAGCTACCAAGCCCAAAATCCAGTTAAGATGACAGGTATTTGAGGTGCTGTGGTAGCAGTTGCAATGCCTGCCCTCCCCTTTTGGACCTCACACCTCATGATTCAGGCCATCATAAGTGACTCAAAAGGATTCTTTGGCCTCCTCTTTCACAATGTATTTTAAGCTTTGGCCTATACATGCATTCTATAAATATTTCCAAGTTCTTTTCTTCATTCATGAAAACTAATAATATTAAGCAATATCAGGTTCTTGTACTGCATTTTCTTTCTTTTTTTAATAGAAGCTAAGATTCTTATGTAGTTTTGTGATACTACTGGTTTAATTATGTTATGACTAAAATTGGAAAAATTATGATTTGCAATCTAAGTAGGATGTATACAGAGAATGCAGTGTAGTGCATAGTGCAGTATAGAGGTAGGGACTAAGCTAAGATACAGCCTAAAAAAAGAAAGGGAATGGACCCTTCTTCCTACTCACCTTCCTCCTTGAAACTACAGAAATACCTTCCCATTTCCTCAGGTGCTTCAGTAATAGCAACAACCTCATAGAGAGGATGTAGTCATAAATCTGTGCTGTTAGAATTGAAAAGTAGCAACAAACACTGCCAGGACAGTTTTCTTATTCTTGATGTGCACACCCAAAAATAACAATAAGAATTCAAGAAATACAAGACTGAATCAGAAGACACAGTCATCTGTTGAACTGATATTCAAAAATCCCATATAGAAACTAGTGTGAAATATAGTCTGTTTCTCTTTTTAATTACTATTCATTACTTCAGTGAATTAAAGTTTCATTTTCACAGCATTTTGTATATTTTTCATATGTGTTTGCAACCATCGGATTTATCTTTGTTTTCAATTGTAATTTCAAATGTATAAAATGGCCCCAAATCTCTTTTTCTTGTCTCTAGCCATTCTATATTAGAACAGCCAACAAAACTGTGGCAACAACAACAAAACAAATGAACAATTTTGGATGTGAGGTCTGTTTGGTTTGAAAAAGATTAGTGTGTTTGTTCATCAAAATGTTGCCAGATCAGCTTCCTTTCTCCTTTCCAAGAGAGATGATTCTGGATTAGGAGGCTTGCAAAACAGATCAAAGGGAACAATTTTTTTCAGGCTACCTCTATGGGAGGTTCATCTAGCAACTACAACATTCAGTTCTGGTCTAGGAAAATATAAATGACACTTTTTTTTTTTCTGTATCTTATTTAATCAGTTCTTATGGTTATTCACTGCACATCTGAGATCAAAAATACCATTAATAATTCCAGAGAACAAGACAGTGACTCACACATCCTATGGTTCAGATTGGATAAAGGCAAAGGGCACACTAAACAACAGAATTAAGTACAGTTTAATGATTGGCAACACTTCCACTATGGATTGTTCCTAAATAATCTAATTTGATTTACAATAATTCAGTGTAAACATAATCCATTTCTCAAAGAAGTGTCTTGTAATTTATAGTTTAGCATGAAATATATGACAAGGGGAGAAAGATTTTAATTCAGGAAGCTAGTGTTTGTGCAGCAAAAAAAGAATCAGAAAATGTGCCTGAGGCAGAGAACAGGGATGTAGTGAAGGAGCTCTCAGCTTCCCACTGCAGGCCAGCAGGAAAGACAAATTGCTGAATTCTGGTCTGCAGTGGGTCCCAGGCTGGGCTGTTTCCAAGATCCTCCTTCCAACCTTAAGACTAAATTTTCTTGAATCTCTTTCTGATTTCAAGTGTACTAAATTACCTCACCCACAGGTAACTTAGAGAAATGCAACTCCAGACTACAGGGATGAATATACAGGCCAGTGAGTGTTTGGGGACTAATTCTTCAAAAAGCTGATACTTTCAGGCTCCCATTTAGTGTGATGGTCCTGCCTGCTTATAGCTGTACAAGTAAAGACTCTCTGGGCTGCACAGTCCAAAGATGACTGTATTTTCATTCACAATTATAAGGGAAACAAAAGCCCTTTTATGAGTGTTTTTAGGAAGCTGTGTTGCTTCCCTTCTTCAGCATGGGCAAATTTGTTAAAACAAGTTTAATCATGGAAAACTAGTGAATTACTGTGTCCTTGAAACCTCTTCTTTCTG
The DNA here is from genome assembly GCA_013399895.1 of Serilophus lunatus. Lineage (NCBI taxonomy): Eukaryota > Metazoa > Chordata > Aves > Passeriformes > Eurylaimidae > Serilophus > Serilophus lunatus. Next base: position 1,668,108 of record VXBA01003435.1, on the reverse strand, counting down.
GGCAAACACTCTTATGGTTCGTATGCTTTTTCAGAGGTGGAAAAGAATCAATATGTGAGAACCTCATGACAAAGTACTGGCAGGAGAGAAACAGAAATAAAGCTGTAGTCTTATGGTTGTATTTTAATAGCTCTCTTTTTATTTTAAGGTACTTAAACCTAATCCCTGAAGTTACCCCAATGACAGTATCCAATGTAGCATTGTTTCCAGCTACTAGCAGGTGGTTCTTAAAACCCTCTTTAGGCAATACATGGGGCCCACATAGTGAAGTCAATAGTTAGACAGGATATAATTTAAACTTCAACTTTTCCTCTCAGTTTGAAATAAAACGATTACATCTCAGGGAAGCCTAAGGAAAGATTAAAGTTTTATATCAAAAGTTGAATATTTTCTTTTGTTGTACTCTCTGCTTTTAAAGAAAATGGTATTCATTTAAAATAATACATGTTCTGATGTATTTGAAAAGGTGCTCCTCTGAATTAAAAAGAAATTTTTAAAGTATGCTTGTAAGGGAGGGGAAGCTTGCAATCTTCACTGGAGTGTTTAGCCAAAGGGTTTTAATGCACCCCATTCTGCTGTATTCATAGGATGAGGTATCTGCAAAGACGTGTTGTAAATAACAGATGGCCAATAGCATTTACAGAGCAGCAGTTAAGGTGACAAAATCTTCTGGGGCTCCTCTCCTTAGTCAAGTTATAAAGTGATATTATAGCCTCTGTTCCAGACTTGTAAAATGGTCCTTGATTGTCTTTAAACCCATTAAAAGTAGTTCCAGGCAGTATCTCCACATAATTAGAGTTCTGGTTACCCCTGTAATGCCTTTCATTTCTTGTTATACAAGTTGTACAAGGGTAGAGATCACTTGTTGCATACAAAGTTATAAAGCTGATATGGGACTTTAAAATATGTGGAATATCCCAGATATGAACAGAGTAAGAACTGAGGAGTATGATACAAAAAATAAGATAACGTTAATGTCTGATAAGGTCAACTGTTGATATCAATGGGGATGTTTTACCAAGCATGACCTGGACACAGTTTTTAAAAGCACTACCTACTAAATGGTAAGTAATACCTCCTAAAAGCAAATGTGTCTCTTGTAGGAGTTCACCATGAGCCAAATGAGCGTAGGTCTTCTTTTTCCAGAAGCTGTCAGAAGAGTCTAAAAAGAATGCTGCTGTAGCTAAGTAGCCTGCTTTCATGCCTGTTGAAATAAGGAGTGCCAAAATTGTTGTTACTAAGGAGTGATTGCCACTGAACTGGCAAGTTGAAATTTTATTGTGATTTTTAGTGCAGAAAAAAAGTTAATTTCTTTTAGTATATTCTTCTGGGGAAAAAAAAATTCTTTTACCAGTTAGCATTGATGCATGCCACTGTCTTAAGGCAATACTACCAACATGGTTTTACATTCATTTGCCTGGTGTCAGTGGTGTTTGTTTTCACATGTCGACACCTGACCATGGGAATCCAAGTTGTCACTGCCTCATTAGCCTCTACACCACCAGTTAAGTAGACAGACAATAATAAATACTGAGGTTGATTGAGGATTTTTGAAGAATGGATGCTCCTGGTACAGAATGGTGAAGGTCTGTGTTAAATTGATATTAATTCCTACAACAGAGATGAATTGTTAATGTGTTGTTATTCTAGATTTCTAGAAGAACTGATGTGGTGACAGAATTAAGACGTCAGTTAATGGCTGTTGAGGAAGAAGACGGTACATCATATCCTCCTCTGAATGTGACCACTGGAAATTATACATGCATCCTTTTTTATGCTAGTAATTTCAGCCTCGAAGCCAACAGTTCCGTTTTTATAGATTTGACAAATGCAACATTTGTAACACAGGATGTGGATATTTCTGCCTCTGAGTGCTCAGACAGCAACTCAACGTGAGTAGCACACGAAATTTCCTATCATAATACACGTGATTCTGAAAACTAATCAGAAATAGTATAATGTCAAGTTAGTGCTGATTTAATTTCTAAAACATCCAAAAATTAAAAAATCAAGTCAAGACCACAAAAATTGCTCAAATGCAGCCTCTTATTTTTCACTGTTTTTTCTTCTTCCATTCCTTACTGCCTTGTTTGTTTATATTTGGTACAAACAGGTTTCCCTGTACCTGATCTCACAATCAGAGAAATCTCTACTGAGATTAATGAAGTCATAATTTCATTCCCTTGAAGGCGAGTATTGCCAGTTACTAGGTAGTAATTCAGCTGGAAGTATATTAATGAAACATGATCTCTGTTTTCGTTTACTTTGAAACACCTGCTCTTGGGTAAATAAAACCCTAGAAATATTTAGTCATATTTTTCTATGTAAAGAACCTTTGCTATATGACTTTTGTAATTGCCTACTGATTTAGAATATTCCCTTCGATTGAAATGTCACAATGATCTAATTAAAGCTGACTAACATTAAAAATCTGTTTCTTATTCTTAGACTGTCATTAAAATACACAAAGCCAGTGAATGGAATCAGCAGCCTAGAGATAAGGTAACTTAGGATTTATTCTTAAATAGATCTTTACAATACCTGTTTGTAAATCAAAAGCAAAAAAGGAGGAGTTAAGTGAAAATGTTTTTGAATTTGTGATTTGTTTTCTCTTCTGAGGAATTACTATGCAGGAGGAAAAGAACACAGTCTTTATATAGATAATATATTAACATGCTTAAGTAAAGTGCTGCAAAAATATTTTAGGCAAAAATCCATACTGTAAGGTATTGGTATATCCACCATCCTTTTTTTTAATAGGATCAGTTCACAATTTATCTCAGATAAATCTAACTGATTTGTTAAAAATTCTAGGGCCTGAAATCTACTTTCATGGCCAAGGATGTATTTAATCCTAATGTGGATAGCCAGTACACTTTATTAGTAATAGCTTGTGGTTAATGAAAGGTGCAAAAAAATCTTAATTTTTCTGCACCATGGGTAGTGACAAGACAATGTTTCTCCTACCAAGAGAAGAGGGAAGAAAAGCTAGGGAGTGGGAAGACTTGCAATGAAAAATTAAAGAGAGAATCATAGAATCAAAGAATCGTTTAGGTTGAAAAATGCCACTAAGATCATCAAGTCTGACCTTTAACCCAGTGCTGCCAAGTCCACTAAACCATGTCCCTAAGTGTCACATCTACATGGCTTTTAAACACCTCCAGGGATGTTGACTCAGCCACTTCCCCGGGACCTGTTCCAATTCCTGACAACCCTTTTGCTGAAGGAGATTTTTCTGATATCCAGCCTAAACCTCCTTGGTGCAATTCAGGGCAATTTCCTTTTGTTCTATGGCTTACTTTGAAAAAGAAACTGACCACTATCTCACTACAATCTCTTGTCTGGTAGTTGTAGGGAGCAATAATGTCTCCCCTGAGCCTCCTTCGCTCTCTCCAGACTGAAGATCCCTGCTCCCCCAGCTGCTTCTTATATGACTGGCTCTCTAAACCCTTCACCAGCTTTCTTGCCCTTCTCTGGACACGCTCCAGCACCTCAGTGTCTTTCTTTGAAGTGAAAGGGCCAGCACTAGACACAGTAGATTTGAGATGTGAACTCACCAGTGCTGAATACAGGGGGATGATCACTGCCCGAGTCCTGCTGGTCACACTATTTCTGATAGAGGCCAGGATGCCATTGGCCTTCTTGGCCACCTGGGCACACTGCTGGCTCATGTTCAGCTGGCTGTCCATCAGCGCCCCCAGGTCCTTTTCCACTGGGCAGCTTTCCAAGCACTCTGCCTGGCCTGGAACTCTGCATGTGTTTGTTGTGACCCAAGTGCTTGACATGTCACTTGGCCTTATTCAACATCATACAATTGGCCTCATCTCATGGACCTCATGGATCCAGCCTGTCCAGATGCTTCTGCAGAGCCTACCATTTAGCAGATCAACATTCCTGCTCACCTTGGTTTAATCTGAAGCTTACTAATGGTGCCCTTAATCCTCTTGTCTAAATAATTGTTAAAGATATTAAGCAAACTGGCCCCAATACTGGGTCTTGGGGAACACTCTTGTGGCTGTCCTCCAACTGGATTTAACTTCACTCACTGCCACTCTCACTAGTGTATTCTATGGATGGGGAAGGCATCTGCTAGCATGCTGTCATAAAACCACTGGTCGAGAAATGTCAATTCTTTCCTCAGCAGCAGGAACAGCAGTTAAAATTGCTTCCTTAAGCTCTGGCTAAAATAATGTAGCCTGCTGTTTTAATTTTGGTACCTCAGTTAGTTGCTTAAAATTTATTTGAGAAGGATTTGTGCCAAGCAACTTGCACTGAATTAAATTTCTGTATATTAGATGATGAACTGGATGTTTGCTTCAGCACCAGGACACATGACTTTTGCTATCTAAAATGCTTTTTGCATTTTGAATAAGGGAAGTTGAAAACCAAAGACACCAAAGAGAGGAAAATTAAAGTAATAATGAGGGAGACAACAAAAGCTTGGACATCACTTTGGTAAAAGAGCCAAAGAGGCACATGGCACTAGGATAATAAGCTTGAATGAATGAATGAATAAAGGACATTATTTACAATGAGGCAGAAGAACATTCTACATTTAGGTAAAAGAACACTAGAAGAACTTGTATTGAGAAGAGTCAGTGATGTGTTTGGGTTTGTATTCAGAATGCATAGTGACACTTGCAGTCATTATCAGAGACTACGGCAGGTGGCAAAAATACAGACATGCATCATTATTTAACATCTCCCCTCTTCTTCAAGCATCTAGAGCTTTGTGAAAGAACATAGTGTACAGATAAGATTGCTGTTAGTGTAGTGTTTTTATTTTTTTGACTATTGTAGTTAGTTTTATATGGGATCCTTGAGACTTGTCCTTGTGATGGTGTCAAGTGTGCCTTGGTTTCAGTACTGTAAATTACCAAAGCGACATATATCTCCCTAAATGCAATGGGGAATTATGGAAATATTTTCCTCAGATCCCATTCAAAAAATACTGTTCTCAAACCAAGACTCTGCACAAGTTGTATTTTTCCTTTTACTACAAGTCCCAAAACATCAGTTTCTCTAGTACTGCCCTGTCTATTCTTTGCTGCTACTATCTCACTCTCATAGAGACACACCCTCCAAAATTGTGCTCTGGATTCTCATTCTGCATCTTTGCTCATCCTAGCACAGGTCTTAACTGCTCTCCTGTAATCTCTGTATAAATGAATTTTCTACATATGTCCTGAGTGTGACCATCCTCAGCATAATACCATGCTTTCTAATAAAATTACAGCTCCAAGTAAATAACATGAATCATAAAGAATCCTATGGAGCACAACACTGTACTTCTAAACTTGTTAACTGTTAGATCTTACAGGCATTATTTTCTTTTAAGTAGTCAACAGGTTTTACTTAATTATACAACAGCAAATTGCAAACCTTAGGATGCTGTTCTAGAAATAGAATCCTTTGGCAGTTGAAACAGTTATCTTAGATTTTGTTTTCTGCAGCAGGCATAATAAAATCAAATGTGATGTTAGTGCACACATATGGACTTAATGAGGATTATTCAGATTTATGTTTAGTCATCTATTGAAAACTTATAATTTTAGTTAATTATTGGATAAAAACTTTAATGTGACCTGACCATGAATCTGAGGTACATCTGAAGAGAGGAAATTTAAAGCAACTCTGTAGACAGACCTACTGTAATTTAAAGGGGAATATCAGTACAAAAGTTGAATGGTTCATGATTTCTTTCTTTAAAAAGAAATGGTTTTTATATTCTTAGAGCCTGTTGTAGTCACGGTAGAAATACTCAAAGTTTCTCTTGACCTTTGCTTCTACTTGAACACATTATGACTAAACACCAAAATACATAAACAGCCATGGAAACTAGAATAAAAACCTCAGGTTTCACAATAGATGAGGACTTGAAAAGAATGCTCAGGTAAAGTCCTTAGTGTTGCCATGCCCAGCAAGTAATAATAGCATGGCCCTGCTCCAGCATGGGCCTCCCACAGGCCACAGCCTCCCTCTGACATCCACCTGCTCCGGCGTGGGCTCCTCCACGGGCTGCAGGTAGATCTCTGCACTCCTGTGGACCTTCATGGGCTGCAGGGGCACAGCTGCTTCACTATGGGCTGCAGCTGGATCTCAGCTCCGGTGCCAGGAGCATCTCCTCCCCCTCCTTCTGCACTGACCTTGGTGTCTGCGTTGTTGTTCACAGGCTCTCACTCTGCTCCTCTCTGGCAGCCATCTTCGGCTAACCTCCCTTTTTTTTTTCTTCCTTCTTAAATACGTTATCACAGAGGCGTTCCTTCAACTGCTGAATGGCCTGGCCTTGGTCAGCAGCGGGCCCAGCCTGGAGCCGGCTGGCATTGGCTCTGCTGGACATGGGGAAAACTTCAGCAGCTTCTCAAAGAAGCCTCCCCCTCATCCCCCTCGCTGCTACCAATGCCTGGCCACAGAGAAACCAATGCAATACCCTAACACTTTATTTACCTTGTTTATCTCAGCAAGTCTCTTGTCAAGAGATTCAAAAATCTACAGAGATACAGTACAACCTCTGTTTTCCCCTTCGGGTAAACTCTGATTATGTTTCTTGTTCAAGATTGCACCTTGGTAAGATTATGATCTCCCTTAATAAACAGGACACATGCAAAGAGATGGAAAGGAATAGAGCTTAGATCCATAACTACAGTTTTTTCTCTTGTAAAGTCCATTTTCTTAGGTGTAGGAGAGCATCCCTGGAAGACAGAAAATGCCTCCAAAAGGGCCCATGTTCAAGTGGCTCAATTTATTCTTCAATAAAAGAGGCTCTAACTTCAGCAGCATGAGCCGAATCCAGAACCTCCCACCCTTACTAACACTAGTCTGCCCCCACATACTGAGCAGCTAGTCATATTCCACCTCCTACTTCCAGCTGCAATAGCTGCTTCATCCTTTGCTAACAGCTGTCACCTCACTCTCACTCCCTCTAGCAAAAACTATAGTTCCACTCATCCTCCTGCACTTGCTACTGAGATGTGAGCTGTTTGGCAGTGGTTAGAAAAGTAAACTACTGCTGCATCAGGAGTGGGAGCAGCAGGCAATAGTCTTTTGCAGTTGAAGCATCATCTCAGCTCTCTTGTAAACTGATATCCAGCTGTTCAAGCACTTGTCTATCATTTTCTCTGTGAAAAAGTGTCAAAAAGGATGGAAATACAGAACATTAGTATTTTCCTAACTTACACTGATACATGACTGTTAGTGTTGCTCATAGCATTTAAAGGATAGAATTGACCCAAATCCCATGTTTTAAAATTTTTAACCTAACAGTTGTGCTTCTTTTTGAATCTTTAAAACACTAGTAAATCTAGTTATATTCCTTTTCAGAAATATCTCATCTTGTAATGATTAGGCACATGACATGTGATCAATAACAGATGGTGGCATTAAAAGTTCATATAGTTATCTGGCACAAAGGGAGCTTGGCCCATGAGCAGGAATTTTTGTGCCACCAATGAAGTACTAGTCTCTAATGCACATAATTGTCTCTAATATTTAATGCAAATGTAACATGTCCTATAAAAGGATGTGTCCTATAGAAGCAAAGGTATTTTTGCTTCTGCAGATAAAACCTTTATTCTCTCTCCCTTCCTTGTCATTCATTTCCTATAATGTGCTCTTTCTATTTATCTACTCATCTGAGAAAATATGAAACTAAATGAAGCAATTCTTTAAATTTCTGTTGTTTGAATGTCTTTTTATTTTATTTTAATGAATTATGTCAAGTTATCGGTGAAGTGCTTGCTTGTTGGAGGCTATTCATTATCAATTGTTTGGAAAAATGCTGAGGTGTCGGTACCATCTGACACACAATCCGTTTTAGGGTGGCGATGAGAGAGGAAAACACAATTATGTGGTTGTGTCCAGGTTCTGAAGGCTGAGTGCCCATGTTCATTCATGAAACAGCTTTTATACTTAGTTCAAACATTCTCGCCCAAACCCTTCATTGGTCAGTTTAAACATAGCTCGTCTCCCCATTGGCTCTACCTAGACATTGGTTCTACTACCTCATTTGCTGGTGGATTGTTCCTGTGCCTCGAATGTTCCCCTTTGTTCTCAGCCACAAGGGAGAAGCTGTACTTTTCCATCCTCGTGGCTGCTGTTGCTTTAATATAATCCATACTAAGGATAAAAGCCTGTATTAGTAATCCACCATGTTCAACTAATCACTAATTAGAATGCTAATTCTCATAAATCTGCAAGTTAAAACATTTTAGTCTTTGTTGTAATGTGAAGATAGCATTCTCTTGGATGTCACCTTAGACTGTACTCATGTACATGGCCTTATAAAACTTGTTTATATGGCAATTTTACAAGGAATTTCATTGTTTACCACTTTTCTCATCTTCTCAGCAAAAGTACGGACCTAATCCGGCATCTGTAGTTGGCATAAACATTTAAGTAAACTTCTCTGTGTTTAAAACTGACTTGCAGGTAGTGCCCTATAGCATGGTCACTGGGACACCATGGAAATTCTGTTCAGATTGTACTGTATATCAGGAAAAGATTCCTTTGTTCTAGCAATTCGTATCAAGTCTAATACATGTTTTAATTTTGTAACTCTATAACAATAGAATTTTTTCCATAAATATTTCTGAATGTGTACTGGATGAAATTCAATATATTTCTTTTTCAGTGATGGTTGCAGATTAATGTTGTATGGATAGAGCTGTTTAGAGTTAAAATTTAAGGAATGCCATAAGAGAAAACATCCTTTTCTCACGTCCCTTTCTTGAGGTTTCTGAAGTGACATGGTACAAAAGCCACAGATTATTAATAAAATTAAAAAAAAAAAAAAGATGAAAGAATTCAATTACTGTAATAACCCAACCTGTCAAATTCTTGTGTGTCAATCCTAAGGAGCGCCATTGGTGTTTAGATTCTGTGTTGTGTGGATGATATGATACTGAAAGTAACTAATACGAACAAAGAGGCAATGTTCTACAATAGGGAATATTCTCTTTCAATACATGCGTACCCTATATGTACATATCCCCTATACCACATAAAATGGTTTACATTGTGCCACATTTATAGATGACTGCTTATTTTTTCAAACCTATCATAATTGCATGTAAGTTATTGCCTTAGATTTTAAAGTCAATATACAGTGTTACCTATTGGGAATAGATAGGATTTCATTTTGTAGCAGGTCTCATTTATTGCTAAAAAGTTTCTTCTTCTAAATCCTTTGTGGTTACCAATAATCAAAAGAAATCATTGGCAAACTATACATGTGTAGACCCAATTTGGAATACATGTGTAGAGCAAGTAGGGCTAAAGCACTAAGCAATATACAATAAGGAGAAAGGCTTATAATTTCCCAATTGGATAGCTTGAATGCCTGGAACTGGGTAAAAAGTGGTAAAGATTAGGACATAGTCCTGATCTGTAAAGGATTAGGACATAATTCTAAATTTTCTCAATTATTTCTGTTTCAGAAAATTTGAGAGGTGTTCAGATGGTATTGGTAATAACATACATACAAATTCCATTATTATAAACTACTCAATAATGCACATATACACAGATGTTTTCAAAATGAGAAAATACTTCTTTGTGCCTTACCTACTACAAATGTGAAAATAGTGATGAACCCTCCCCACCCTCCAATGAGAGAAAACTTTGTCTTCTATGTCAAATTCAGAGCTTTGCAAATGAAAATGCTGTGTAGGCATTTGAGCCGAGAAAGAATTGCAATGGTAAATCAGAATGGCCATCATACCTGTGCCTAGCATAAAAGCAATTTTCAAAAAATCACATAAAATGTTTATTCAGAGCCACTGCAGGCTTACTGACAGTCTCTCAGCTTCTCCTCCACTGATTATAAACAGTTGGTAACAGATGAAATATGGCACTAGCAGAGGCCCTTGAAGAATAAAATTGCACTTGCTCCTCGCCTGCCACGCAGGAAGGCTGTGCTTGTGAGATGAAACTCTAAGACAGTCAATGCATTCACAGAATCTCTTCACTTGGGAACAATTCTGATGACATGAGAGGCCATGTCATTCTCAGCTGTGATGTTTACAGCCAGCAACAGCGAAACTTTATCTGCCATTAGTACTTTATCAGATGGTTATTAACTTTTTCCTTCTAACCCTTTGAATTTTTTCTCCTCTGTTTGTCTTTCTAGGTTTTTAATGACTAACAAGTTCTATGAAGGTTCGGCTAGAAAATGGTTCACTTTAGATTCAGTGGAGATTGTCCAAGATGGAGAAAAGTTTGCTACATTTAATGTTTCTGTCATCTCTGCTCCTGCAGAGTATTCATTTCATTGTCAGCTGGTAGGAACAAGCAATCTCTATCCTGCAAGGCTGATTCCATCCAACAATGAGGCAAAAAATTGGGATATTTTCATTTCCAGCTTGCAAGTGAGTATGCATTGCCATTTCAGAGATAACTCCAAGAACTATTACTTGTTATTGTAGATGCTGAATGACACACATTCATAAGGCCTTTACTTTCATTTCAGCCTGAGGGAAAATGTGAAAGAAAAGCTGTTTCCCTAGGTGAGCTATTCAATACAGGGGTAAAAAAAATGCCAGTTGCTGAACAGGGAGAACATGAAAGCACAGCTTTGAAAAACAAAACTATGTAGTTGTACACAGAAAGAAAAACCAATTAAACCAAATGCACTTAATCAGGCAAAGAATGACTAAGTCCCCATGCCTATTTAATGAATTGAGCTTCTCTAGGAAACAGAGGCCTCTTAGGTGGGTGGCTTTATGCAGCTTACTTCGTTTTTATTTGATTTCTTGGCACTTCATTTAGCTAGGAAAGTAACAGCTTAGTGTGGTTGCTGTTTTCAGTGGCATAGACTGTCTGTACTCCTACAGAAAGAAACAAAGCCCAGTGCAATTAGATTTAATGCAAGACTTGCCATGGACTTCATTTAAGAGCAATACTAGGTCCTGCATGGCCCAGAAGGAAAGCAGATGGCTTTTTTTGAATGAAATACAACTTTTCTGTGTATTTAGTGCAGTAGTACAGACTACCTAAGTGAGGTGTAGATGATTACTTCTTTATTAATTTTGAGCTTTGTTCTTGACTTAAGAGAAGCATATCAGCATTTTTATCTCGAAACAATGTTGCACTAATGGATTTTTTTGATGAAAGAGATCATGGAAATAATAGGAATATTTTGAAACTGTAGTCTATTTGTCAAACATGAGCTAACCCCATGATAACGGAATACAAATGCTGATATAATTGTATGTATGATTTTGATAACAAACTAAATCTAAATAATCTGGCTCTAGACTTGTCATTTCTGCTTAAAAAATGGAAATCTCTAAGGAACATCATTGGTGCTGAGATTTACTTTCCACAAATTCCAGTATCAAATTCCAGTATCAAAGTATTACTTTCCACAATATCCAGTACAATTTTTTGAGAAACAACATAGCAATACACACCAACATTGTGAAGGTTCCTTTTAAAGGTATTTTTTATGGAAATACTGAAGCTCATGCAACTGTACTTTGCCTAATCAACTCTTTGGAGTTAGACTTTTGCATTGCTGGGATATAAAATTACATGAAAAATGAAAATACTAAGTGTTCATTTACAATCTATATTTTCCTTGAATTCCTATAGGCTTTGATATTACTGCCTTCTCAAAGTTTAAAGAGGCCTTGCGCCATCCATAGTAGACATCCTTTCATTGTGGTCTTAATCAAGAGTAGAAGTAGTAGGTTTCCCACCTTCTTTATTGATTTGGAGCAGCAGCTGCTTGCACTGTCCAGAAAACAGAACATCCAGTTCCTCTTGAGAACGGTTGTTTTCTCAGAGCAAGCCCTAAGCATGGAACACAAACTGAAAACTCCTGTTCTGATTTTTGCTGTTGTATGAGAAAACAGATACTCGCCATTCTGGTCTCATTTCTATCTAAATTAGATCATACTCTTCATATATTTTCCACTGATACATAGTGAAATACGATCTCAATATCAGTCGTTGTTCTGGAATGAAGTTTAGAAACCTGCAAACTCTGTTGCGTAGTGAAAAAAGCATGTGGGATGTGTGCAGTGGTTGCAGCCAGCACAAAATGTTGTTGCTGAAACGGAGGAATATGATTTTCATGTCTATGAAATTAGAATGGTTTAGAAATCAGGATCCAATGCCAGTCAAACTGGTACCCAACACTTTGCAATGCTGCATCCTGAAAGCATTATAATAATAAAAGAACATACCTATTTTATTATAGCAATAATAAAAGGATGTGGCAGCTGCACAGAGAAGCCTTGCATGGCTTGTTCCAATGCAAGGTTGTACAGATTCAGCCTTTCCCTTCCGTTATGGAGCTAGCTCACTCACTGCCATCTAAAGAACCTCTGTAGGATGCTGTCTAGGCATCTTTGTAGCTTAGAATGTCACCACTCATAGCTGTACACAGCATCAAAACTGCTCTGAGTTTGGTGGGGTTTTCTGTTGGCTGTTCTATGACATCCTTGTGAGGATCTCAGAATTGTCAATGAAGTTAAAGAGGAGACTGCTACTAAAAGCACTGCTTTTCTGTAATATGTGCCACAGTAGTTTAAAAGCATTTTGATACCCAAGAAAAACTGCCAAAAAATTAAAAATCAAGAATATTAGGATTCTTTATGGCTAAAATATTTCAAAGTTCTAAAAGTAGATGTTTGTTGTACATTTAAGAGCCACATAAACAACATACTGTACTTGAAGACTTTGTCAAGGGTCAAATGATGAGAAAACTCCATTCAAAAAGTATTTTAAAAACTAACAGTAAATACAGACTTATATAACCAAGACAAAAGCTGGTAGCCCAAACACTAAAATTGAAACTTCTGCAGTACTGAGGCCTGTATCCAAAAGATCTTTACATTCATAAAAGTTAGAGAATCACATGTAAGTATTTTTAACTTTTCTATAGGTAGAAATGCTGCTAGGAGTCACATTCTTATCTCCCACCTGGGGACGTAACATCCCTACAGAAATGATAAACCTTCAGAAAAACAGTAAAAAAACCCCTGCATGTTCTTCATCTCCTAACTAAGAGTGACATAGCATTTTAAGAATGGCAAATGGAATCTTTCACCTTGAAAGTTCAATAAGCACAATCCAGCTTAAAAAAAAAGACAAGATTGAAATAATAAAATTAAGTATTTCTGGCTCTCAATCAGTAGTGGCAAAGCCTTTTTTTACCAAATATACCTCTTAAGTACTTCAATGAGTACTTCTAAATGTGGTAAGGAGTGTGTATTTTTTTTTCTAGAATTTCAGTCCATCATTTGAACACAAATGACATAAATCCTCACCTGTTTTCTGTTTTTACTGTAAATAAGTCTTTCAGGTTACATTTCTTGACATTTTCATTTGCAGTCAAACTAGTGGCTTAACAGGCAACAGCTTTTGGAGTAAGCTGTATTCTCTAAAACTGTGTAAACAGATATCCAGCCCAAAAGCTAATTTTCAGTAATCCTGCTTTAATCAGAAGTCTGACTACCTTTGTTGAAAGCAGACAGTCTTTGCAAGAAAGCTACCATGATCTGACTTGGAAAGATTCTTCTTCACCTGAGCCATGAGTGAACTCAAACCCTGAGTGCTTACTGGTGTAGCATGGTACTCAAGCCACAAATTGATTTGTTCAATGTTTGTGCCAACATCTTTCCTAAGAAGTACAAATTCTTTTATTACCACAATTAAACAGAAGCTTTCCATTTAGTTTATTGTGAATTATAGAATAATCATGGAGTGGGAACAGATAAAAGTAGAAAAACCACGATCTAATGCTTTCTTGTTTATTGCCTGGTGAGAGAAATAATATAAATAAAATTAATACTTTTTTATTTTATTCTATAATATTTTATAGAAATTAGTATTTTTTAAGGTTTTGTTACTTTGCCAGTGGGTTTATGATGTTTGGTGCTTTCCTTACACACATTCTGTAAATGCATAAGAATTCCAGTCTTCATTTTTGTTTATAAAATTATTTAAAAAACTCAAAACCAGATCCATTTTGGGATTTTTTTCATTATTTCCTTCCTCTTCCACAAGTTAGATCCCCTTCCTTCTGAAGGAACCAATGCTTATGTCATTATGTATACATGTGTAGGTGGGGATTGCGTTTCCTTTCTTCATAGTTTTCTAATCCTTCAGTTGGTTCGAAGAAAATTTCTGGAAAGTTAGGGCTCTCAAAGGCATTCAGCTTGTTGGGGGTTTTGTAATTGCCACACATATCCTGAAAGTAGGGACAACGCTCCAAGTTTAATTCACTCATGTATTTACCTTTCTTCATTTTCAGATTCAAGGCTTCAACATTGAAAATAACCAGTTTTCCTATGCAAGTGACTGTACAGGTTTCTTCTCTCCAGGAATCTGGATGGGCCTGGTAACATCTATAATTTTACTGTGGATCCTGACCTATGGAATCCATATGATCATGCAGCTCACAACAAACAGCAGATTTGATGATCCCAAAGGTCCTGCCCTGTCAGTTCCTCAGACAGAATAGCCGTGGATTCGTTAATGCTGCTGTGGCTTTTCCTACTCTGATATTTATGATTTTTATAACCTTTTTTCTTCATAATATATGTAAGCTAAAAAGATATCATAGCAGAAAAAGATTAAACTACATATAAAAATGATCCTTATGCTTGGCAACATTAATAATTCTATTTTTATTGCCATCGTTTGTTAACAGCTTTTTGTGTTAAGTTTCTGTAGTGAGGATGTTGAAGTTATTATTCTCTTTGGCTATTAGAATGACCATTGAAAACTGCCTTCAGATTAACTATTATTGGCAAAAAAAGGATATTACAACAGAGATAATTGGGAAGGATAAATAACTTACTTGATTGGAAACTGTGTGTTGAAAATACTGGTCTCTCTAAAGGCTCTTTAGTGAGTATGTCATGATGATGATACATCTTAAGAAGGCTGAACTGTGTCTTGTAATTTTTTCACTTGAACAAACTGTCTAGAAACGTACAGAACTAATAAAACTAGTAAGTCACTAAATAAATGGTCTTGAGAATTCTGTTCAAAACACATCACTTTTTTCAGATGTGGCATCACAAAGGAGAATCAGATCAGATTAGATGAAGGCAGATTAAGATTTAGCTTCCCTATAATGTTATTTTATGGTTGTGATAATTATGTTGTCATGCTTGTTTTAGCCGTGGACACTAAGCAAGATACATCTTTGTCCAAACTGATCACAAAATTAAACTTTGTGTCATGGCAGTGAATGCAACTTTTCAAGTTCACAGCCTATTATGATTCAATGTGCCATTGCAGACAGCATCTTAAAACAGATGAGGTAATTTTCTTAGCATCCTCCCTTTTACAGTTATCTTTGGAGTAGTTATGAAGTTCATTAAAAAAAGGGAAAAATAATATTATATAAATTAGAAGCACTGTGCTAATGTACTGTTTAAGCATGTTATTGTCATCTCAGTGATTCCAGAAGCCCTAAAACATTCATATTGTGCTGTATTCTTCCGCAATTAATGAAGACACTAGATCTTTTCAATGAGCAATCTAACTGTGGAGTGAATAGTTAAATGTTATAAAGAACTAGGAAATAGTAAAAGAGCAATGGTAAAGTGGTAAAAAATTGTCATAATAATGGTAATAATAACAACATATTCTTCTGGAACATTTTGTTACAACTGTGCGTGTTCAATTAGTAGCTGAAAACCCCTAAAATATAATTTTGACAAAATTGTATATGTCACATGAGAAAAATTCTAAATTTTCTGATGTTGATCCATGTCATAGTAGAATGATACACAGGAAAGACAGTTAGAATCAACTATTTTGCTAGACAGACAACAATTTCTATCCATCATTTCTAGATGTCACATTTTTTATTATGCAGTCCAAAAGGTAAATTAAGTGCTGTCTGAAGCTATTCCTCCTGAATCATTCAATCCTAACCTGGAAAACAAAAGTGGAAAGGTGGAATACAGAGGTGTCTCCTCTGCTGTAGTATTTTTCCCAAATGTTTCTCAGAACCTCAAAGAATACATTTGATCTAGACAAAAACTCTGTGTTAAAAAGACACCTTTTGTTTGCAAAAATTTGTTGCCAGGAGACCACTGGACTTGTTTTATCAATTCTCCCTTCAAAGCAAGTTGCATGAATGTGACAACTGAAAATTGACACAATAGTCATGTAACTGATCACTAGAAGAGAGAAAGGCTTTTACAAAGGACTTGCTTTGTAGCTTTCTCATGACTATATGAAAAAGACAGCTTTCTCATGACTGTTATCTAGCTTCAACAAAATTTGGAAGAAAATCAGATTTTTTCAACAATGGAGATATTATAAGAACTGAAGAATAGCTGTACAAGGCCATACCAGCAGTGGTATGAATATGGTGAACACCTAGTAGTATTTTCTGCAGATGTTCTCCCATTCTCCAATGTTTAAACTCAGCTACTTCCTCAGACAGAAATGTTGCTTTTATATTTAATAACTCTGGGTAAAGTTACAGCCCATGATACTACAACCTCTCTTTCTTTCCTGGGATGGATTCTGGAGAAGAGAAGGAAACAGACTCATATACCCTGTACTACAAGGAAGACATAAGCCTCCTTCAGAAAAGCTGTTTGCTGTTTTGGATATTTTACATGCTAGGGTGAAGGGGAAGGCATTTTTAATGGAGGAAAACTTTTTAACTTCTTTCACAACGATGATACCATGAATAACTTAGCAAGTAGGGTCTGTGAAGGCATATAGTCTGTTTCTATAGTGAGTTGGGACATCTTTGTAAAGGAAAGATCGAACCACATTTTGTAGCCCTTGATGTGATAGGGTTATCCTTGTGACATCTGTGCTAGGAAGGACAGTGGGAAAAAAAAGGAGCTGTCTGCAGCTCTAGTTGTCCTGGGGGCTGGGTGGACTGGACTTTGGAGACAATGGCCAGTCCATCTTAAAAAAAGATCAACTGCTCTCTGTCCACATGGGGTTGGTTTGACCTTGGCTGGCTGGTGGACACCCACCCTTGTGCTCTGGCCTCTTCTCACAGAGTCCACCCCTACTGCCAACTCAAACACCAATACACCACCTCAAAGGGCCAGTGTGCTGCTTGAATCCCTGTGCCCTTTCAAACTGCTGCAGCAGCAAATCATGCTGCCCCGTGGCTGGAGACAAAGAAAACTGATCACTTATTTTAGCAGGGCTGGATTCCTTCTTTAAAATATGACTAGGCCTCAGGAAATTTTAGGACAAATTTACACCTGTCTGTGCTTGTTTCCCTTTCTGAATAGAGTTAAAAATATCTCAGGGGCCTTCCAGTTTTGTGTACTTTTGATTCCACAAGTCAGCTTAATCATAGGTGTACTTGTTAAAACATGCCTGGTCTGGGAGCTGTTCCAGACAGAATATTAGCTCTGTCTGGACAGCGTGAGCCTTTAGGACCTTTACCAGAGCTCACGGAATTTATCGGAAGTACTGACTTCTGAGTGCTAGTTCATTTCTCTACCAAGTAAAAAAAAAAAAAAAAAAAAAAAAAAAAAAAAAAAAAAGAGGGGGAAAACTAGAAAAAAATCAATTTAACTTTGAAGAATCAAGATTAAAACAAGAGAAACCCCAACTCTAAACAAAAATCCTGAAGCCTTAAGCTTTTTCATCACAAAAATCAGCAATAATCATTTGTTGGAAGGGATAGCTGAGATGAAGTTAGAACCTGAACTTCCCATTCAGATGCAGGTTTGCTTTGTGTCCTTGTCTGTTGATTTCTCTGCCTGTAAAATTACTTATTTCACAAATCATCTAGAATCCCAGAAATTACTTACAATGAAACAGAGTTATATAGAAATAGTCCAAGAGTAGTATTTTTATGTAGGCAGTAAAGGAAGATAAGTCATTCCATCTGCAAGGAAAAACACAATGTAATAATTGGCTCCTCCTTTCCTTCTGTGTGGCTGATAAATTAATAATATGCAAATCTAAATCAGCTGTAATGTTAGGCAGTGCCCAGGCATTAGAGGGTTATCTAATTATTTAGCATAAACTGATGTCAAGCAGGAGAAACTATAGATGCCGAAAATAAGGAATGACTCTTTTTCCTGAAGGCTGTTTTTTTTCTATTGCATTCTGTGGTGGGTTGACCTTGGTTGGCTGCCAGACGCCCACTGGTCTGTTCTCTCACTTCTTTCCCTCAAGAGGAAGGGAAGAAAATCAGATGGAGAATCTTGTGGGTCAAGATAGAGACACCACTTACCAGCTACCCTTAATGGGCAAAACAGATTTATGGAAGGTTAATTTATTAAAAATAGGTTAATTTATTAAAATCAGTTGAATAGTGAGAAACAAAACCAAAATTAAAACAATGCTTTCAGTCTGCACAAATGCCAGAAAATCCTGTGGTGTCTAATACCTTTAGTAAAGATACCTCATCTTCCATTTCCTAATACAGGTTTTGCTTTCAGATTAGTCTATACCCTATCAAAACTTACTGCAAAATCAAGGAGAAAAGAACAGTTTCTTCAGAACTCCGATTTCTAAAGGCTTAAAAATTGTTTAAGGGAGGGGAACAAAAAAAAAAAAGAGAGAGATCTTGCCAAGGGGTGGATCCCTAAGGAAGTCGCCTCTCATTGGCAAAATGTGGGTTAGTGTCTTTCTTACTCTTCTTACTTGTGTAGGTGGAAAGGAGGCTTTCAACAGTGACTGAACCCAAGAGCAAATCAGCTGCTATTGATGTCCCTCAAATGAAGTGGCTTCTTTCTCTTCATCACAACTGTTTGTATACCTCCAGTGTGAACACAGGGTCCCTGCTCCAGATTATCTGGATATCTTTATAACTCCTGGAGCTGGTATGTTCTTGAATTATTATCGCTGAGCTTAGTTTTAGACTATTTTATGTGTCATTCATTATTGCCCTAATAGAAGATACTGGATAGTAGTATACTTTCTGCTTTGCAAATAGCAATGTGGGACTTGGAAACCCATTTTTAGTCTATCTTAATACTTTTTTGACTAGTTGTGTAGAAACAACATGAAATGAATGGTGTATAGTCACCAAGACATCATATGCGACTATCTTGAGTNATAATTCAGAAAGGTGGATAAGTTAAGCACTTTCTGATATAATGTTTGAATTTGTGTATCCTATTTATTCTGGACAAGTATGGATGCATATGGTTAGCAGAGTTATTCAATTGAGCTGTTTAACAGATATCCTTCACTGAAATATACTGGCCTGATTTAAGACATTACTGTCCCTATCAACCCTGCCTTTCATTCATATATACCTGTGCTTCAGCTGTACATTAAGTCCACACTGCTGCACTCCCTTTTTCCACTAAAGATATATCAGATTTTGCACTAGAGTACCTGAGATGCAGATGCTTGTCTGGGTCTGTCATTCCTGCTGCTGAGTAATAAAATCCTATCAGAGGAGCAAGGTAGATAGCTGCAAACACTGTTGTCTTAAAATACAGCAATATTGGAGCAGGATTTTTATTGTAGCTGTCAAAAGAGTCTTTCAGATAGAAAGTCGAATTCTGAGTGGAAAAGTCTGGGAATTCATATACCTTTTTGTAACTAATTAGTATTACAATTGCAAAACAGATGATCTGATTTTACTTGTAGAGTGGTCCCATCAGTTTTCATTGATTTAGAATTTCACAGAACTTTTTTCAGTGTACTGATTGGTGTCGAGGGCAGAATATAGACCTTAATGTCTCACTGCTACCAATCTGTGGTCTAACAATGACTAATAGATACGTAATTGGAGAGAAATTAGTATGGAAGTTTTTTCAGGTTGTTTTTTTTCCCTTTAAATAAAACAAAAGATTCTTTACTGGATATATCAGGGAATTTAGAGTGAGTTCATGTTCCGAGATAATTTGAGCCCATTTGTGCTATAATTGCTTTTATAGCGTTCAAGGGGTCAGAAAGGGTTTAGTGGTCATAGATTGTTGGGCTGAGCATGCTTCTGACAACCAGTAAATGAGCTAAAGATTAATGATCAGTTTTCTGAATTATCTGAAACCCTTTCCTGTATAAAATTGGTGTCTAGAAATTAAGAAAAACACAGGCTTTTGTGTAATGAATAGCTTCTGTTTCTTATGTCTGTTGTTTAACACTTAATCTAGTTACTTTTACCACTTCACCTTATCAGAAAGGTGAGGGCCTCCTTCAATAGGGTCATTGCTTTCATCTGGAATAGCCGAAGGTTTCACTTTAAAGATTCAGTAGATTGCATGTTACTCATTAAGTAAATCTGTCCCTTGTCCAATCAGCAGTGTATGCATCTTCTGCAAATCTAGGAATGGATTCAGCTGCTGTAAAATGAGACTCTCGTTCTAAAAGCTGTTTATGTTGTATTTGGAAATTACATAGTGATCAAAATTATAGCTCTTGTGCTTCTCTGATAATGTAATATATAGGGTGTCCTGTCTCAAAGTGTTAGGACACTTCAGCTGTTACAGAACCTGTGCTCCAGCTCTTTGCGCCCTTTGTAGGAAAGAGAATCTAAAGGGCACTTACAGAGATGATGTCTGCCATTAGTCTTCTAAGTGACATAATTTCATTCTTGCCATTATATATTATTTGTTTAGTGTATTTGGAATGAGGATAATCTTTTCCCTTTAAACACTAAATCCAATGTTAAACAATTACCTATTAGATATTTCTCTTAAGGAACTTCGTATTCTTACTCTACTGTTGTTGCTTGGTGGTAGTCATTTCATACCAGATACTAATACAGGCCTCTGATACAGGAGTCTCAAAATCAAGATGTATTGATGGAAATTACTTCACGTGTATGTAAAAACTGCAGCTTTTTATGAGAATATAGCCTCTGTTTCCCGGCATGCTACGACATGTTGTATATTAAGTGAAAAACACAGCTTACATCTGAGATGACATGGGTCATGTAGGCCACATGGTTTGACCAATACACCAAAATTAGCAGTTATCCTCTAAAACTCAAGGGTTAATGCAAAGATTACACAGATTTGTGTCTCGCTTCTCTGCAGTGTGGTGATCCTGTCACCAATTCTCCAAAAAGACAAGGTATTATGCTCTCTAACATGTAAAAGTGGCTTGACAACCAAAAATTCATCCTTCTGTTGCATCATGCTTTTTGTTCATGGGGCTATGCTGTCTACCTGGATGTCTGACTTTAAGCTTTGCCTGAGTTGAAGCTTGCATTTTTTCTCCTTTTCTCCATGTTTGCAGTGAACTTGTTTGCAAGTAAACAGCAGAAGTGATGGTTGACTTGATCTGATTTGGAAATACTGTGAGGTCTGAAACTCAAGAACATCCCCCCTTCCACCCACACATGACCTTCTGTGATCACCTTCTAGCTGGTCTTTCCTGTTAGGTGACCCAATTGTTTAGATCTGAACTCTGTGCTTAAAAGCATTTGGCAAGTGCAATGCATACCTGAGACCAGCACAAGGCCCAATTACAGTCCTTTGTAGAGGGGAAAAACTGCTTATTTGTTTAGGAAATAGAGGGTATAGTGCTTAACTTGCGATATTTCAGTCACTTCCATGGCAACAGGCTTTGAGAGACAAAGCGGGACTTCAGAACACATAACAACTTGAAAACAGAATAGAAAAATATTTACATAGCAACACTATGAAGTTTCCTTTAACTTCTGAATTTTACCTGTTAGCTAACTGATAATTTAATCAGTGAAGTAATTGCTGCATTGCCAAGCAGTTATGAGCAAATTGGCATTGACTTCTTTCAGG
The DNA here is from genome assembly GCA_013399895.1 of Serilophus lunatus. NCBI lineage: Eukaryota > Metazoa > Chordata > Aves > Passeriformes > Eurylaimidae > Serilophus > Serilophus lunatus. The sequence continues at coordinate 1,646,440 of VXBA01003435.1, read as the reverse complement.
GTTTAGGCATCTCTTGTTTTTGTAATGTCAGAGGATGTGCCAGCACTGTGTGGAGCCCCCTTCTCTCCTCTGCCCACACAATCTGGCAGAAGCCTTATGATGATAACTGTATTCAAAGGGCTACAAATTAGGAAGTGATGGCCTAGTTCAAAAGCCTTGGAATTTTTCTATCTTCTGTGAGCTTCAGATTTGGCCTGATCTTAGGAATGCAGCAGAGCCCATTGCATGGTCTACTAAGAGGTCATAAACCACATAACTGAGTGATAGGATGATGAACCTCCTTTGTTTAAAGACAAACCCCTTATATTTCCAGTCTAAATTAGATCTGGTTACTGGGATTTTAATCCCTTCACTGCAGAGAAAGGAAAAGACTACCCTTTGAGTCCTTGTGTTATGAGAATCACTTCCTCTATTTCCTTTGACTGGCTAATTCTGGCAGTGCCAGAGAAGGGTACAGTGCCCATGTGTCAAAGGGCTTATCAGAAGGTTATTCAATGCAGTGCTGAATACAAACAAGTGCACGCTGTTTCATTATCAAAATCTTCTCTCCTACGTCTCTAGTAGCAGAGCACCAAAGGCAACATGGTCTGGTTTTTGCTTCATGCAAATAGCAGCAGATGCATCAATTAAAGATGAAAGTAACTGGTTAAGTAGCTCCATAAACGAAGCTTGAACTTTTAAAACTTTAATTAAGTTTATTGCTAGAATTGTACCACTTAGATGTGCCAATTATTTTTGAAACATATTTCTGTCGCATCTCTCACAGCATAGCCTTCACACTGAGCAGAACAGGGAGCAGACAGTGAGATTTGGCCATTTTTTTGCAAAGTAGGGACTGTTAGATTGCAAAGTGAGTTTTGATTTCTGAAATGAATTAAGTGCTCACCAGCCCAATTAGTCAAATAATTTTTCAGTTATTCTCCCATTTAGTGATGCAAACCAATTGAGAATGTTAACAGTCAGACATGTGAGCTCTATGACTTATTCTTCTGCTCTTGCTCCTACCCTTTCGTAGCCTAGTATTTGCCCCACAGCCTGCCATGACCTTTTTCTAAGGCAGCTTTAGGAGTAAATAAAAGAACTTGCTGATCCTCAAAAGTTGTCTGTAAGTATGTAATTTTATATTCTGCCTTGAAAAGCCTCAGTTTATACATTAGGAAACATGATAAGGAGCTGTGATTTCATTCCCTTTGCAGAAATCTATACTGAGATGTAATGTTTTGACTTGCATGGAGGCAGATGTCACTGACTGTGGCTGTTACACACAGTCCCCTTGCAGACGCAGACTGACATAGGCTCCAGTTGTGATGCAAAGCAGGAACAACTTTATTGTGAATACACACATTTTTATATGTTGCTAAAGTGTCTACACGACAAAGCAAGTAAAATCATTGGATAAAGGGTCTTGTTCATGTGACTCTCTCAATTATGTGATTGGTTGGCACATTACTATCATTAGAAACAATAGAATATCATTTATCATATATAGATGTCAAAAAACAAAGCAAGGCCTCATTTCAGTGTCTCTTGAAGCGTGAGGCTTAGGGCCTGCACAGCTTCACTGACACGAAACCTACAGAACTTTTTCTTCAAAGTCAAACACATCTACTATACTCACAGCTGACAGATGTTCATATCTCAATGTAGTTTCATGTTCATCCCTAGCATTACTGTTTCATATTGCTTTTCTGATTCGCTCCATATGAAGCAGACACATGAGATAAAATGCTTCATCCTTAATTTTCTTTAGGCCTTGAAATACTAAGCTCCTAAATACAATTCTTCAAAGAGGTTTGCAAGTATATTCAGGAAGACTTGAACGGAGGAGGCAAAATTACGCAGAGGTCAGAATTGCAGATGTCCACTTTTCCTGACCATCATTCAATCTACTGTCAATCTACAGTATGTCTTTGTGCTGGTTTCAGCTGGAGTAGAGTTAATTTTCTCCACAGTGTCTGGTACGGGGCTGTGTTTTGGATTTGACTCGGAGACACAGCCAGGACAAGTGAACTGAATTGACCAAAGGGATGTTTCACACTATATGGCATCATGCTCAGTGTACAAAGTGGGGGGAAGAAGCATGAAGGGGGAGATGTTTGAAGTGATGGCATTTGTCTTCCCAAGTAACTGTTGAGTGTGACGGGCCCCTGTACTCCCACAGATGGCTGAACACCTGCCTGCCCATGGGAAGCAGTGAATTAATTCTTTGTTTTGCTTTGCTGGTGTGCATGGCTTTTGCCTTCCTTTTTGAACTGCCTTTACCTCAACCCATGAGTTTTCTAGCGCTTACCCTTCTGATTCTCTCCCTGATCCTGCTTGTAGAGGAGTGAGTGTCTGTGTGGTGCTTGGTTGTTGGTTGGGGTTAAACCACTACAGTCATTTAGTGGTAAACCATTAGTCTCAAATCTCGGACACAATTTTATGATACCTATAGTTGGAAATTAGACAAAGAGGTGAAGTAAAGGCTAGTTAATAAAAACAGATGTTGTGCAATGAAGAAAAACACTGTATTGGATGAACATAAATTTTCAAATACTGGAAATAAACTGTGTTGAAAGCTAGCCATTGTAACATGGAAGCCCTCTCACTGACAGGCTGCTGTCAAAATGGCAGACTTTTCTCTCCACGTGTCTTGATTTCTGCCTCAGTAAAATGGTGAGTCAGTGAGATGTGCCACGAGATGCTCAAGTTAATGATGGTGTGCAACTGCAAAGTATTCCATGCTGCTTTTTATAGCTGAGCACCCATTTTTTCAGGCAGAGGATCCAAACCATTATGTCTTTTGTGCCAGTGAAAGATCTTTAGTTTAAAATCAACTGGAAAAAGAGATGTTTTTATTTTACATTAAATGGTACTTAGACTCCTGACAGTTGTCCTAATTTTCCTCTCACTTATTGTAGTGGTAAAGCAAGATTCATTTTGCTAGAGTAAATGAAAAGAAGTTTTAATGTTATTTTGGTTGTTTTATTTCAGGGTTTGATTTTTGTTTCTTCCTTTTCAAGATAAAGACAAGCTTTCAAGTTAGAAGGAAACTAGACATTAAACCTTCAATGCAATGTGGTCACAGTTTCAGTTTGAATCTTGTAGGCCAGACTGGAATATAAATAAATTAGGAAACAGGTGGTGCTGATATTAAAAAAAAAAGCCTCCAAAGGACATAAACTTTAATCATAACTTACTTAACTAAGTTATTTCAGTGGATTTCATAACTTATATCCTGTTCCATAGTATTCTTTAAGTTGAACATGTCTCTGGAGGAAAAGGTTTTCCAGCTTGTTTTGGTGGTGAAAATTTGGTAGCTGGAAAAAAGGATTTCAAGAACTCAGAGGAATATGTAACAGGTTGCGTCCTCATTTGTGATTCAATATGAAGCAATATGAAAGTATTTGATGAATCATGGTTGTTGGGGTCCTTTTGTTGTCCTCTCTATCAGCTGTTTTTTAACTAGCTCTTAAGCAGAGAAAGCCTTGTTAGTTCTTCACAAAATCATAGTTCTGTCTGCTTTTGCTTGGGTTTGTGTCCAGCATTCCTCGAAAGCATCTGGAATGGGCAAGTGCCCTGATACTCAAATCATTGGCAAAAACTGAAATTTTGTATTCGTCATTGTATCATATTTAGCCTAATGACTGTATCAAAATAATAAGAACCTAGAATAAAGTACCGAATTTATGTTCTCCCATTGTTCATGATTTTAGTTCATATGGCAGATTTTTTAACAGTTAATTCTGAGAGAACTAAAATAGGGATTCAGTTTTAAAGCAGAAGCCCCAACACTGTTGTGGTCCTACTAAGGAGCCTGGTTCTTTTTAGCCATAAGCTAGCTGCATAAAACCCTGGAGTTTTGAATAAAAACTAAGTGTTCTTGATAACTAGACCCTCTATCATGTTTATTGAATTATATATGTAAGCTACTTTACAAGAATTTTTGGGAACCCAAAAGCTGCTATAGAACCTCCTGACACAGCAAACAACAAGAAATATTATATGTATTTTATATAGAAATATATATATATATACACACATCTACCAGAATCACAGAATTGATAATACAGGAAGGGACCACATGAATCATCTGGTCCAACCTCCCTGCTCATGCAAGACCATCCCAGATCACAGTGCTGTGGTGGTTTGAACCACTTTTTTTGGTTTAGGGCGTGCAATAAAGATGGAAAACTGAACAAAATTAGCAGCAGGTGAACAGTTTATTACTGGGAGTTTAAAACAGGGAAGAAGGGATAACCCATAGGGACCCCGAAATTACACAGAGAAACACTTGGCACACAGAAAACACAAAAGGAAAAAAAGGGACAAGAACAGAAAGGGAACTGCTGTCCCAGCTCGATGACTAGCTGAGAAAAACAGGGGGAGGGGTAGGGAAGCCATCTCTCTCCCTCCCTCTCTGCCGGAATCACGCTCCAGCCCTTGAGGTTCTCTGAAGAACACAAAAAGAAGTGAAAAACGCCCCCCCTTCCACCACCTCTCTGAAGTGGCTACTTGCTTTCAAGCTGGAAAATTGCTCCCGTGCTGAGAGAAATTTATGGAGTCACGCTGCGGGGCCTCAGAGCGAGGAGGAGAGGAGCTGTGTGCTTCTCCCCTGGACCAGCAGCTGAAGAGGAAGAGGGGGAGGGCTGTAGTCCTCGGCTTTTTAAGCCCTCTAGTTCTCGCGTGGATCCCGCTGCCTTCTTCCGGGCCCAGCTGTCTCTCCATTGGTCAGCGGGGCCGAGCCCCGCCTTGTTTCTGGCGTTTTCCCGCCGAAAAACCATGCCCTCAGGGCCCCAGCGCCATCTTTGTTTTCCTGGCCGCGGCATTTCGGGGACACCCCGGCGCCAGTACAGTGTCAGCGCTGGCCCCCACCGCTGTCTACAAGCAGCTGCCGTGCTCACGTTCCCGGCTGTGGCTGCTTCGGGACTGCCGCCTGCCCCCAGGACTGAGGGGACGGCCGTGCATCGTGCGCGCCGCCCCGCCGCCGCCCATGGGCACGCCAGGGCTCCCCCATGACCGTGCCCCTGGGCCACTGCCCGCCCCGCCCCACGCGCACCACACGCGCCATGAGACAGTCCCGGGGGCTGCATCCCGGCGGCTGGTAGTTGGTACCGTGGCTGCTGCTGCCCCCTGGCCCGTGGGAACTGGGACTGGCCTCGGCCCCGGCCCCACACTCCTGGGGCAAAGCAGGCAGGTACGAGGGCCGTCCTGGCCCTGGCTCCCGGAGGGCCCGGTGGGGGTCCAGGGGAAACGAGAAGCCGCCGCCGCTGTCCCCACCCCGGCCCTGGGGAAAGCAGGCAGGAGCGAGGGTACCCCGGTCCCCAGCGGACCCGGAGAAAGCCAGGGATGGGGAGAGCAGTCCCTTAAGGGAAAACAGAATTTTACAGGTGAGTGGGCTCTTCTTACACTCTTTTCCCCCCGCCAAAGCCCAAGGACCCCCCTTGACCACCCCCCAGAGATCCCAGCACCTCTCAAACTGCCACAAGTGCACAGGATTGCGTTCAGATGAGCAATCAGTTTGCAGTCACCCATGCAGTATAAAAGTTCTTCCTCTTATTCAGGTGGAACTTCAACCCACACACCTTGTTGTCACTTAGACACAGAGATACTGCCTCTGCTTCGCCATCACAACACACAGACCTCGGAAAAGCTTGTTGTGTCATCATCACATATGACCAGTCTTATCACCACTTAGTCTGTCCTCAGATCTTGCTTCCACCTAGAACTCGCATGAACTGATCTGGATATCTTCTCTATTGTCTAACTGGTTTTGGTATTAGGATAATTTTCATAGTTTCACATGTTCTGAACATTTTATTTTCATCAATTTTCTCACTGTGGTTTCCCTTGGCAGTAACAAAATCAGATCCTTAGTCATCTAATGGATCTTGTTTCCTTATTCAATTTTCTGAGATGAAACATGGTATATGATGGTATATGAACTGAAAAAATTTAGGAGAAGTTCTGTAAACAGTCCTGTATTCAAAGGATTTTTTAAACTTCCAAGTAGAAAAAGTTAGATACATTTAATTCCTTACTCTTCCTTTGGGAGAAATTTGTCCTTAAACCACCCTTTAAGCAAGTAGTCCTTCTAATCTGGTAAACTTCAGAACCTCAGGACTACAATACTAATAGTTTTATTTCATTATCTGAGGAATGAACCAATGTTATTAGGTCATTTTTGTACTCAGATTAGAGACAATGACACAGACGATGTAATTTTTGTGAAGCCTGAAGATTTTCAATATATTAATGAAGCAGAGTCCTTTGAAAAGCCATGGCTGAAAACTTCTCCATTCCTCCTGAAGTAATATGTTTGTCTGATGGTGAAAAAATTCTCACTGTGGTGAAAGGAATTGAGCTGTAAGGGCTGTGTCCCATTAAGCAGGCAAAGAAACCATTTTTAATTCTTTTTTTTTTTTTGTAATTTAGCCTGACAGCAAGTCCACTGAGGAGCAGATAGAAAAGAAAGACAGAGCAGAGAGACAGAAATTATGGGATATTAGAAGAGTGAGATGAAAAAAAGGAAATACTGGAAAATTTCGTTCTTCCTGTGAAAAAGCTACTTCAGATACTGCAAACAAGGCTCAGCTCCACTGCCCAGAGGCAGGAAAGTTGTATAGATGCAGTAACTAAGGCTGAATGACTACCAGTTATTCACCTTCTGAATGAATTTGCATTGATTGTATTTATGTCATCTTTTTATGTTTGGTTTTGGTGGATATTCTATTGAGTTGTTAAAAATAGTGACTAACAGTTGATTAATGTAAACTCCTTTGATATACATATTAGTTTAAACAAAAAAGTACTAATAATTCAGAATCTGTGGCGAAAGAGATATGAATCCTTCCCATCCAAAAGGAAAAAAAAAAAAAAAGCCCTTCTTTCTTTCCTTTAGGATGTGATAAGACACAGATTACTGAGAAGTTTTAACAAAGAATTCTTTCCTGTTATGTACTAATGGTGCATTATGTAGCCCCCTAAATAATCTTACCAAACTCTGCCTTAAGTGATAAATGTTTTATACTTATAAAGTTTGTAAGTATAAATGTTACTTCTAAGTGTAAATATTTTATACTTATATAGTTCACTACCTTTCAAGTTCTACTGGCCTTTGAAATAGCAGAGCTTATGAGAAACTTTGAGTATTACAAATAGTTGCTTATATTGCTGTGTTGTAACTTTGAATTTTATACAACCTTATGTTTCAAATACAGCAAGTATTTTCTATAGACTGTGGTTCTATTGCAATGTATTGATGGCTTGTCTGCTGTCTGTAAGAAAGTTTTGTCAAATCATACTACAGCAAACAATGGAGAACCATTGCAAAGAACTTCGGCAAAAAATAATGTAAATGGAAAATCAGTTAAAATTAAGTGAATTAGTAGGAAATTAGGGAATCTTGTCTACAGTCTTTTGAAACTCAGCTAAGAAGAGCACAATGTGTTTATTGGGTTATACTCAGCTGTAACTCACCCCGCTGCCTGAATGTGACATAGCCACTGCTTATGACACATCTATTACTAGCTGTAAAGCAAGTATGTTCAGTTATAGGAATTAGTCAATGTTAAATTGCACTAGGTAAGGAGTTTCCTCACTAATTATTGTAATTATAGCTCCATTGCTTACAGTATTGATAACAGAGGGCATGAACTTACAAAGAATGTTGTTTTGCAGCTTAGCCTATTCTGATGATGAGTTTTAATTTTTTTTTTGTTTGGTTTGTTTTGGGTTTTTTTGTTTGTTTGGTTTTTTTTAAAGGGATAGACCTTACTTGCAATGGCCATATCCACAGTATCCCTGACCTCCTCTGTACATCTGCATGTGCCTTTCTCAAAGTTTGGTGATGCCATTCGAATTTAGGGGACAATATCAGCCCTCTTACAGTCCGTTTGCAGGGAAAAGGGCTGATGTGTGTCACCTCAGCCTTGGAGAAGACAGCCAGGAGTCAAAACGAACTTCTGAGGTGGCCAAAATGTGGCAGTAACAGCACAGCCCTGGTGGCACTGCTTGCTCTCTCTGTGCAAGTATTGTCCAGAGCTGAATTTGCTGAGTTTGCTTCATGGCCTGTCAAGAGGGAAGACGAGTGAAGGCGATGTTGACAGAATTAATGGCTTTTAACAAGGCCATGGACAGCACAGTTCCCTTTGCCTCCAAGGCTGAGCAGCAGAGTCTAACTAATCTTACCCTGAGTGATGGCCACCAAAAGCCAATTGGTCCACAGTGTTGAAAAAATTTGAGCCAGGCGGATTTAACACTTGATTTGTTGCTACAGATATATTCATGCTGATCATTTAAATAGAAACTTAATTGGCTGCAGCCAGCTGGAAAGGAGGTAAGATGGGAGAAATTGCTCTTGAGCAAGTGTGCTGAGGGACTGGGCAGGTTGAAGAGCTGTCAGGGATGGTTAACAAGAGATCAGGGCACAAAGCTGGGAACATGTAGCTCAGAGATGAGAACTGCTGCAAGAAGCAGGGAGCAGCTGGCTAGCCATTTGACAGGGACAAAGGAAAAACTGTCTGCATCAGAGTAGGCTGTGCAGAATTTATTGTTGTTAGAAAGCCACAAAACTAGTTAAACCAGGATCAGAATAAAGGACTGTTTGGGAGATGGAGAGCTATGTATAAAGAGCTAATATTTATATATTTAATTTTATTAGCATCCTAAATAGCTAATTTTTTTCTATTTAAAATGTAATAGAAACTCACTGACTCACTTTATATCATAATAAAGCCCATTTGGTTTAGGGTTTTGTTTGTTTCTGTTGTTTTTTGCTTGCTTGGTTGGTTTTTTTAGAAAAGTTTTAAGCCATTCCGTTGCCTCTGAGGGGACCTATAAGAAAGTGGTTTATGATGAAGACTTGAATGCTGCAGAGAGCTTTCAGTTTCATCACCCAGCTGTGGCCAGAAATTGCCTATCCCCAGCAACATTTACTTGAGCCTGCTTGAAGACCAAATTGTTATAATACAGATTGGTTCTTCCCTTAGTTGCTCTGCAACCTGAAGCAGCAGGTTTCCTGTTGTTAGATCACCCTGACACTCTGCAAAGGAATGTGGAGGCATTGAACCTTGTGACAGAGGAATTTGCAGACTGCTTGATTAGCCAGGAGAGTTTCCAGAATCTGACAGAAACTCTTATTAACCCCCCATTGTCATTGTTCAGAATACCTGCAGAAAGTGGTACATGTCTGCATAAACTCACCACATATATATACTTTAACAGAGGCATCGTGGCACTCAGCGTACTTGGCTGCAGTGGATTAACAGTACTTAGTATCTGTACATAGCTAGAGCACAAGGACCCTAAGTGAAATCTATTTGCTGGATGCTGTTAACACTCACAGCAGAAATCTCTATTCCAAACTGTCTTGACCTCAGCAGTCAGAGGAGACAGGTCAGGTTTTGAAAACCATAGGTCAGGATATCAGTCCTCCTTTGGACCAGGGCTGTGCAGGTGGCCTCTGCTCCCCCCTGGCAGTTTGGGCAGGCAGAAGGAATGTGCCTTGCTCACCAACGAAAGCAGCAAGCTCAGTGCTGGTGCCCCATAGGAAAAGCTGATGTTTAGGATGAGCCAGCATTGAGTTGTGCCAGTCTCAATACAGGAGACAGAAAAAAGGGGTTGTATTGCCTTCATTGGGGGGTTAAACATAGAGAGCCTGAACAGTTGGTACTGTATCAACATTACTTTGAGTATCAGGGCTGGGAATGTTATTCTTGTTTTCAAGAAGAATTTTCTTTGTATTGATAAGTGTGTTTTAGTTAGATTTTAAACGAATCAGGTAGGAAACAACAATTTTTCTAACAAGAGAAGTTGATCAGTGATGTCATGGGTGTTTTTTTTTTCCATGAAAGTTACTGTATCACACAACGGGAAAGTAAAAAGTTTAGTTTTGTTGAAATGCTGGCAATTTGTTTAAAGTGTATCCAACAGTTGGTGAAGAAGTAAATTTACGCTACTACTGTTCAGTTTGCTCTGTAAGAATCCAGCCCTCGAGAATCTGGCACTGCTGTGCCTTGCTACCCAGCAGCAAACAAAAATACAATCTTTATCCTTGGACTATATTCTTCTACCTTTTTCATGAGTAAAGTTATAATTACTTAGCATATGTTTTAGAAAAAAAATGACCCTGTTCTGAAAAAGTCAGAACAAAATACGAAGTATTTGTATTATTTTTATTTATTTATACATGATGGTTGGGCAAATTTCATTTTATTTGGGGGGAGGGGAGGGAAGGGATGGGGAAGCGAACACAATCCAGGATTTAATTTGGAAGAACAATAAAGACAGGAAGTTTACAAGGATATCTGAAGCTCATTCCTACAATCTGAACCTGTAAATCTTTTACAAATATGTAAATTGGCTGATTGTTAATCTTTGCAAAGACTAAGAATAAAGGTACTGGCCTGAAGCCAGGTTAGAAGGTACAGTGATTAATGTCTCTCAATAACTATTTTCAGTACGTAATTCCGGATTGCCATACTTCACATATTTGTGGTGTTATGTCTCTCTCCTCCATTTCCTTCATAATTTATTGGGAATTGGAAATATATAGCTAATGAGGCCTTTCATGTAAATTAAAAGAAATACTGTTGATTTGTAAAATATAAAAGGTATTTTTCTGACCTGTAAAGTATGGGTTTGCCACTTTCTTCCTGATTTACACACAATGGATCTGACAATATGAGTTCCCTGATGTAAGCAGATCCTTCAGGCAAGTGGGTCAGTAGAGCCACTGATTGTGTGTTTCCAGGTCACAGGAGCTGTTAATATACAAACTTGCCTTTATTTTGAATCAGATTGAACCTAGATTAAAAGCAAAAAAATCTTGCATGTTAGAAATTTAAGAGTGAGGGAACACATTTCTGAGGCGTGGATTGTTTCCAAAATTAAGTTGTTCAGCTGGTGTTGGCATTGGCAGCAGCTGCTGGGAATGTAGCCTGGCTCCATGAACAAGTTTCTGTGCATCATTCTCACGGACATGAGAAGATCTATGGTCATTTATTCCTGCTTCATATCTGCCTCACAGAGGTAGTAACTGACATGCTGTAAATCTATATCCTAAATGTTTAAGAAGCCCTGCCCACCACTGATGTAAATTTGCATGAGCCCATTGACCCTGGAGGCTTGACCTCACGTGACTGAGCCGGCTTGCACAGAGCCAGGGATCTCCAGGGCTCTATGGGAGACTCAGAATTACACCTAATGACATGCATTTTTTATATATCCTTTTTAAGTTCAATTAAGACGAATTCTGAATCTTTCCACAAAAATGGCATGGCCATTGCTTTGAACATGAAATAAGTAATTATTTCAGCATAAAGGGGAAGAGGATGGGTGCTAACCAAACCTCATGATTAGTATTCCCTGATCTTTCATGCTGTTAGAGTTTTATGAGGCAGATTAGAGGACTCTTAAAATTCAGTCCAGTGCAACTCTGGACTTGATCTCTGAGCTTGGTCTATTTTAGAAGAAAATATTAATGGTTAAGCAACTACTGATTATTGTTTTCTGTATAATTTTAATAAAAATATGGGATTCAAAGTAGGGTTTATAGTGTGATTTCATATCTGAATTTTAGTCTTTAAATATTGTTTCCTTGAAATATATGTTTTCATTGATATACATGTTTTCCTTCACTTGATTGGATGACATTGATACAAATATGCTCTCTTGTTATGACACTGCTCCTATATCCCACAAGAAACCAATTTTTTAAGAGAAAGAAAAACATTTGTAGCATGGCGCACAAGTCTCATATTGCCTGTCTCATGACACATTAAGGAGTTTGCTCCCCCACTCAATGAAACTTCTTTATCTAAATTAAGGAAGACACTTGCTAACTTGTGCAGATTAATTCTGTGGATATGAGAGAATTTGCACTGTGTCAGTTTTCATCTTAGAAGCATTAGCATTTTCCTACCACTCCATTACTGCCTCAGAGAATCCCTGCAATAACAAAAACATAACCTATGAAAATTATCATTATCATGAAGAATTTACTCTTCGTTGTTGAGCTGCCTTTCATTAAGTGACAGAACCAGGTCTTTTGGCATGGACAGTGTAAACAGTGGGACAATGCTTATGTAGATGCAGATATCCCAGAACCACATCTGCATTTCGAGCTGTTCTTAAGATATATTATTAATGATGTAGCTACCTTAATTTTCTATTATTAATTTCAGTTGATAATAAAATAAGTACATGTGGCTATGAATACGAAGATGAGAGCAGAGACTGTCTCCACCCACTCCCTCTCCACCTTGGTGGAGGCTGTGTGACTGCAGATATTTATCATTGCTGCAATTTCAGCCTGAAATTTAACTTTGTTAACAGGAAATTTCCTCAGCCATGCTGAATGGGGCTGGAGATAGGAAATGTGTACTAGTAGCTTACTATCTTCTTTAAGCAGCAGCTTACTCCTTTAGCCTGGCCCATTTAACTTGGACTGCTTGATTTGGGGCAAGTTACAAGCCCACATTTACTACCAGAAAGGTGCTCAACCTCCTGACAGCATAGGAAACACTCTGCCAACCCAAGCTTATACAGTGTTTACTAGATGTTGACAGAGTTCCCATGAAGAAATAAAAAGAGGAATATGTTCAGTTAGCTCCGAGACTTCCCAAGACAATTTTGTTGCAAGTTGAGTTTGTTGGCTGCAACATGGTTTGTTTCCCTGGTAGACATCATAGAAATTCTTTCTGCAAAAGTCGAAATTGCAAAGAATCCCTGAGTACATATATCTGTGCCTTTATTGTCCAAAATTAGTGAAAGATTAGGAAGTAATATCTTGATTAAGATAAACCTGGTTTTGATCTGGCTATGAAATATTCTCAGGACCTTACAAACATAAATGACTGTCATAGTTTTATTGTTGATGATAAACTGATCACTGAAAGTTTCAAGAGAGACAAAGGATGATGTAAAATTGAAGAAAAACCAGGAAAACAGGACTGAAGGTAAGCTAAAATATATTCCTGTCAATGTGAAGACTCTGGATAAAGTCCTTTAGGAGTTTGGTGAACTTCCTAAAGACAAAATATACATAAGAATATTGACAGAGAAATATGCCCCCCAAACTCAAAAGTATCGTGACATCCAACATTGCATGTTATAAATGCGATGTTTTTCATGCATTTTTATGTGTAGACAGTTACCATTTTGAAGAACAAATGTGAAGTTTTAGGCCAAGGAAGGAAAAGATCTAATAAAGAATTCTGAAAATTTCCAAAAGAGAAAATGGAATTACACTCCTGTGGCTTGAATTTGGAGAGTATATAATTGATATCAGAAACTAGATGAAAAAATGTCACCTGGGGATAAAAAAAGCCTTTATTTTTCTACAAGTTTAACGTGCAAATAAAGAATTTTTAAAATAAAAATGCCTTTAATTGAAAGGCAGCAAGCTGTTAAAGGAATTAGTAACTAAGAAAGGGAAAAAAAAAGAAAGATTAAGTCTAGGAGTGACCAATTTAAAATAATTATGCCACTGAGAAATTTCACATAGTTACATCAACCAGTTAAAAGTTTCTATGTCATTTTGACAAACTACCTTTATTCAATTTTGTGGTTAACTGCCCATTTACAGGGGGGAGTGAGAGAACAGCTTTAGTGGGTACCTGGCACCCAGCCAGGGTCAAACTATTACACTAGTATGGTATTTTGCCAGAAGACGTCTGCTTTTTTGTAGCTCAGACTTTTTGCTGACAATTGTGCACTATTTTCAGACATACATTTTGTAATTCATTATTGTGTTTGGTGTTTACATACATTTTGTAATTCATTATTGTGTTTGGTGTTTTGTATTGTGTTTTTGAGGAATAATAGTATTAGCACTTCATGAAATTAAGAGTCTTACAAATCTGTGTTTACTTTAGCATGATCTCTACTGCCTTGTTATATGAGGAATGTGTACACTTCAGTGGGAAGAGGTCTGAAAAGGCTCTGCTACATCTCCAGGAGAGAATTAGACCATGGTGCATGGCAAACAGATCTGTTCTTATAGCCACTCTGATGTGCATATGGCCTCACCGAGGCTTTAAGAACATCTCTTCTGGTAAGAAGACTTGTTCATGCAGATCCACTGCAGATTAAACCTTTTGGTGCACAGTTGCCTCTTAAAGAATGGTGTTATTGCCCGTTCAGTCAGTGAGCAGAACATGCAGGAAGATGGAAAGTTTTTGAAGGCTTCAGTGTTTTTTCATTACATATTGATTATTGGCAAGGGAACTTTGTCTGAATATAGGTGCACAAGTATTAGTTGCCAAAAGGCATATGACTGTTGTCTGTAAAAAGGAGCACTTTGGACAACTGAGGTGTTCGGTGAAGCCTCCAGAATGAGGGTGGATAAAAACATTGGACAAGCTGGAAGCATAGAACCACCTTCATCAAGAGGACTTGTACTTAACAGAGACATCCAGCCCAAATAAATAACATGCTGTGGAAGCTGAATATCAGGCTTTCCTGACAGGTCTCCAGGATGGGTTCTGAAAATGTGGAGTTGGGTTCACCTGGGTAATGTCATGCTCCATCCAGAAAGCACTCTCAGAAGAACTTGTTTACTGTAGGCACAATATTGGATTGATGAAGCTAAATTGCTTTCAGTTCTAAAGTTAACTTGCTTACAGCTACTTCAGAGGTGAAAAGAAGCATTATCAAGGAGTTGTTTGGAAGAAGCAGATCAATGTTGAGACAGACTTAGTATAATGAGTCTCAAATAACTGGGCCTTTTTAAGCTTTCAAGGTGTGTATAAGAGAACAGGGCTCTTTAATGCTTTAAAATCACATTAATCCTTTGTATTATATATATTTATACAAAAACAGTACGTTTATATGTAGTTTACATCTTGGAAATACTCCTTTGTGTCACTGGACAGTGATTGTAGTATATTGGAATCTAGTGTTATCTTGTGTCATTGAAAGAGTGTTCTGCTTCAGAAATTTGGAAGACTCTATAGTGATTTCAAAAGCACTTGAACTGGTTCAAACAAAATGGCTTTAAGTACAGACCACCTTGAAAAATCATGGCATTAGTGTCCTTTAGGCATAGTGGGTTTCTATGTAAAATTACAAGGAAAGTGTTTACAGTGAATAGTGAACTTTTTAGTCTTTAAAATTTTCAGTGTCAAGTGATTGAGTTTTGTTTCTTTTCAGTTTGTTTACCTTCATGTGTGGAAATGTATTCAACATGTCAGGTTCTTTCCATTCAGAAATACAGCATGAATATAGGTATGAAGTGTGTTTCTTCTCTCATCACATGATGAAAATGTATTTAATCAGGTTTCTGTGCACTGCTTCTCCAAAAGTTGTCAATAATCTCTTCAAACTAGCACTTCCTCAGCAGTTCTGTAATATAGAAACAGAAATGCAAGGAAAATTGGAAAGAAAAATTGGAGCTTAGGGTAATTTTAACCACTACTGTTTGGCATATCAAGCCAAGAACATAGGATTACAACACCCAAATTATTTCAGAAGCTTCCATCTTCAATATGGAGATAAGCCATTTCATGCTATTAAAATTTCAGGAAGGTACTTTTGTTCTGATTGTTTATCACCTTTTCCATCCAAATCTCATTGTCCCTGATAGCATTCTACTAATCTTAGAAGAGATTGTTTCTTAAGAGACAGTGTTAAAAAAAGAAGACTAATGGAAAAATGAAAAAACACAGTTAAGAATGCATCAAATTGCATTTCTATAAAGATTGACTAATTTTGACAGGTTTTAGACCATGTAGAGTTGTTGGAGCAGTTGTCTCTTATCATCTTAGAAATGAGAACACTTCAGGATGGGATTTCATCTGACACCCTTAAGTGCTAAATCGATATACTATTGCATTTTCCCAACATCTGTTGCTTTGATTCCCTTGTGAGTTTGTAGAGAAGCAAATCTTGATGAAGGTCCAGAACTTTCTTGTCATTGTTTCTCTTCATGATTGATTCAATAGGAAACACTGTGTCTCTGGTGGGAGACAGATGTGACTACGTATCCATTTCCACCACTGTGGAATTGCACTCAGTGCTGTTTTGACTGCTTTCACTTCTGTAAAAAGAAAAAAGGGAGCAAGAAGGAGAGTTTAATTCTCTTCCTATATGTTTTCTGATGATGTTAATAGAAGTTTTGGTCCTAAAAGCTCTTACGTTTTGAGGAAAAATAATAAGCAGTGACAATGGGAAACAGCCAAGCAAAATTTACTGAGCTGGCTACAGACCTTACAGAACATGCAAGATGTTGGAGACTTAGTGCTTGTCACTTAATTTCCGTGCTTTCTATTTAGGAAAAGTTTATTCTCACTGGCATCTTCAAAAGGTGGCAAACAATGTTGGGTTCTTATAAAAGGGATTTAATTTTTGTCTGGCAAATGAAACCAAAGTGTAATTAGAGATGTTTTCCATCTTTTTGCAATGATGAAGAGGGAATGAAAGCTAAATATTCAGTAATAATAATGAATTTTAAAATTCTGATATAATCTTGCTTAAACTCTAAGACACAAGGAAAAAAAGTTGTTTCTTTGCTCCGTGCTCCAAGTCTCTTGCAGATATTCTTGACTTCAGATAGCTTCTTAAGATTTTTTTCCAAACAAGCAGAGGATAAAACATGTTTATCCTAGCACAGACATCTTAAAGTTAGATGTTTTGTGTAAGGCTTTTTGTAGTTAGTGTAGAGAAACACTTTGTAATTCACCTTGATGTGGTGTAAGCACCTCAGTTAAGCAAGGTAGACATATTCACATCTTTCTGTAGCTCGTGAAACAGACTATGGTGACCAATTTAGATATGGATTTGTAAAATTACATAATCATAGAATTTACTAGATTGGAAAATACCTTTGAGATCTAACCTATTAACATTCATCTCATCCACTAAATCTTGGCACTAAGTGCCACATCCAGTCTTTTTAGAAACACTTCCAGAGACAGTGATTCCACCACCTCCCTGGGCAGCCCATTCCTATGGGGAATCAATCTTTCTGTGAAGAATCTTTCCCTAACATCCAGCCTAAACTTCCCCTGATACAGCTTGAGATTGTGTCTTCTCATTCTGTCACTGGTTGCCTGGCAGAAGAGATCAACCCCCACCTGGCTACAACCTCCTTTCAGGTAGAGAGTGATAAGGTCTCCCCTGTGCATCCTTTGCTCCAGGCTAAACAATCCCAGCTCCCTCAGAAACTCTTCACAGGGCTTGTGCTCCAGCCCCCTCACTATCCTCATTGCCCTTCTCTGGACAGGTTCAAGCATCTTAACATCTTTCTTAAACTGAGGGGCCCAGAACTGGACAAGTACTCAAGGTGTGGCCTAACCAGTGATTAGTACAGGGGAAGAATCACTTCCCTAGTCTTGCTGGCCACACTATTCCTGGTGCAGGCCAGGATGCCATTTGCCTTCTTGGCCACCTGGGCAGACTATTGGCTCATGCTGACCAGTATCTGCAGGTCCCTTTCTGCCTGAATTAGAAGTGAATCCCACCATTGTGCTTACTCAGGCCATTTCTGGAGCTTTCTTCTCTGTCCCCTACATGATTTAAAACGTGGTAACTTCAGAATTCCAGTCCTCAAGTTCTTCTCATATAAAAAAAATAACTTTTCTGGTAATGCTTCTCTTTTTTAATAAATAATTTTGAGACTCATTAATAAATTTTGTAAAAGCATAAAACTTTCAAATGTCTTTAAGAAGCTGCTCCCATAATATTCCTTTGCCCTGACTGTTCTTCCACAAATTTCTTCCCTTTGGGCAGTACCTTACATTTCTTGTAGTAATATATAACATTTCTGTTACAGTAATTAGTTGTATATTTATATAAAAATACTTTCTGTATCAGAGTGCTGATCTAAAAGAGTGCTTATCTTATTCTCCAAAGGTATCCTGCTAATTCCATATGATCAGCCTTTGACAAGGAAATATTGATGTTCTTCCTCCCTCCACGTTTCTGCAGATACTGTCCTGCTGAACATTGTACTAAATTCTGCAAGCTTTGAAATTCCCAGGAATTACTGCTTACCTAAGTGTTCCTCTTGGTTTTGTACAGTAATATTACCATCTGTGACAATCAAAAGATAACTGCATTGTAAGGTAGAGAGTACCTTACAAGGCCCTTAACAAGGTGTGGTGGGTTGACCTAGTTCACCAGCTCAGCATCACCCAGCTACTCAGTTGCTGCTCTGACTCCAATACGACAAGGGAGAGAATAGGAAGAGCAAAAGTGACAGAACCTGTGAGTTGAAAACATTTAATAAGCAAAGAAAAGTGAAATAAAAAGAAACAATTAATTCAAAGGCAATCACTGACCACCTCCCACAAATAGACCAATGCCCAGCCAGGTTCTGAGCAAAATTTCCCATCTCAAAATACCCCTCTCTTTCAGTTTTATTGGTAAACATTATTTTACATGGCAGGAAATAACCCATTTGATCAGTTTGGGTGACCTGCCTTTGTTGTGTCCTCTCTCTGCTTCTTGCACACCCCCAATTTACTCACTAGGAGGGCAAAATTGAAATGTCTTGATGCTGTAAAAGGACTTACCAACAATAACCAAAACACAGGTGTGTTATCCACATCTTTAGTCACATTTCCAAAACAGCACATAATCCAAAACAGCACCATAGAGGCTTCTATGAACAAAATCCCTCAGTCCATTTAAAGTGCAATCTCCACCCCTCAGTCCATACAATAATATAATGTATGTTATGCTCAAGTTTTACACATTTTCCAATACAACGCTACTAAGCACCCCTATCCTTCCTGTCATGTGATATATGTATACAGGTATAATTCCTTTAGTCTATGGATTATTCCTCTAAAATGTTCATAAAATGTTCATCGAATTTTTTAATGCCTGGCTTGGGCTTCATGTATTGTAGTAGTTGCTCAGGACAAGAGAGTTGGCATGTTTTGCTTTACTTGCCTGTCTTCTTGCAAGGCTCATTCTCAATTGTTTCAGGTGATTCTTGACATAGTACTTCCTATTATAAATATATGCAAATGACACCACATGTTATTTTCCCCCAGAGTTTAATCTCCTTGAGGTATACAACAGATATCCCCATTCTTTCACATTAGTTATAAGCTGTATCCAGGTCTTTCACGAAGTTGCCCTGTATCCCTAGTTCCAACATCCTTGATGCTGCTGACCTTGGTTGTCTGCAAACGTTTTGTGCCAGCGAATCCAGTTGAGTCATGCTTCCTGGCAGTAGCATAGAGAATATTTCTCTCATCTGGTCTTGTCTGGACTGGCCCATGGGCTACTGCGTGAACTATATCCTCTTTGATCCATGCAACAGCTTGTTGTTGCTCAGGGCCTCAGTCAAAAGAATTCTTAAGGATCACTCAATAGAGAGGACTCACAGGCTGACTGTAACGTGGAATATGCATTCTACAGAATCTCATAAAGCCTAGGAAAGCTGAGATTCTTTTTTCTTGCTAATCAGTGGGGACATGGCTGCTGTCTTATTGATCATATGTATTGGGGTGTGATGATGCCCATATTCCCATTTCATTACCCATAACTAGGTCTCTCATACAAGCCTTTGATCTTTGATCAGTTTTTGTAAGAAACTGAATTTTTCTTCCCTCTTTCTCAAACACTTCTGCTTCCATGCAATGAAGAGGTTTTGAGCACACTAGCCCTTCTCTAAGCATGAAAGACAAATAGTAGACCTCAGCCAAGCTGCAAATACAGCTACCTAGACAAAACTTCAGCATAAAAGGATCATCCCCACAGGCTTTCCTGATGTCTGAAAAGATGAACCACAAAACTCAATTCAGCTACTGAGAAAATACACAGGAGTTGTCCACAGTTAAGACATAACAAAAATAAATTAAGCATTCCAAGAAGGCTAGGGATTAAGGGATCAATACTGACCCAGATCAGCTAATGGTGAGTGGTATAACCAGAAATACTCTTTCTCTCTGCAAACTTCCTCTCTTTTATAATTTTTTTTTCCATTGTGTCAAACACATCCTTATTTGTCAAACTGAACTCATTACTTTTTTCATAGTCATTCAGTAATATCTCAAAACACATTAGAGTCCCTTTTCACATGCAGAAATATGTTTGAGATTTTTTTAAACAGCTTTGCATACCCTTGCTTGTTCCTGCTTCCTGCCTGTAAGGAAGGTTTTGTGCCAAATTCCATGGTCTTCCAGAAAGAAGACCAAACCTTCCTCCACTAAACTTACTCTACTGCAAATTCATTGTCTATTTGAGCATCTGTCTGTTGATCCATCCTCAGGTTACCTGTAAATGACTGCTCCAGAAACATCTTAGCACAAGTTTGGGAGGAAACCTATTTGGTTTAACTCCAGTTTGGCCCTGGCCATCTCTGGTGGTGGCTGACTGCGGGTCTCAGACTTGAGAATTTCAATGCTAATTCTGCAGGACTATTCCTATTCTCCCATCAGCAATATTTTACTTGAATTAGTACCATAAGTCTCTTTCCATTTTCTCTTCTGTTCTGAAATGCATACCACTATCTCCACAAGGCATTTTGCTATATTTGTCCAAGAATGTTGAAAAGGCAGCTTTTATCTACTATCAGCTAGAAGGTATTATCTTTGTCCTGTTGATTGCTAGTTTTTGATTCAAACCACTAATGAAAATATGGGCTAGAAAATTAGGCAGAATAGACCCTTTAAGGACCACATTTGAAATGTCTTCTAAGTATGAATGTAAAATGTTTGCTAAAGTATACTAAAATGCATGTAATTTGCATCTTCAGCCACTAAGTTTGTTGCCCCATAAAAAAGCCTAGGCTGAGTTTATGTAACATAGTAACCATATTTCATTTTCATTTATGTGACCAGTTTTCTAGGGACTTGTAGTACTCCACAGTTTTTCAAATATATAGCATAACAAAATATATTCAAATATATTCTAAAATATTTTTCAGATTACTGCATGAATTATCACCCATGAATTATGGGTGAATATCATCTGGAACTGTTGACTTGAATACATATATTAAACCTAAATATTCACTACTCCCACCAGCACAGTGCCCATAATGCATTTCTTTTTTTCATGTTAAAATTAATTTGACTGCCATTTACCTTTGTGAAGACTCAAGCAACGTGTTGAATACTCCAGCACTGTCTGCAGTTTGTCTTCCCTTTTCTTTATAAATCCCTCTACTCTTCTCTGTTTTCTTCCTAGTTTTGACATTTTAACAGAAATTTTCTCTGACATCTCCAACTGAAATATATTTCACATCACAATCCTCATGAATTTATTAGTCTACATTTTTGTTATTCCTTTATAGCAGTCCTCCATCACATGCAAATTTTTCCAGATAACATACAATTCCTTTTTTATTTTTGGATATTTGGAGATTTCCTGATATAGAGACCATAATGTCCCTCTCTGCTTTCTGTCTCTGAAATCTTTAAACAAATTTCATCATTATATAGTAACAGCCCCTTTCAAAAGTTACCAGTTCACTTGAGAATCTTGAGATCCTTACATTATCTTCTTAGGAGGTCTCCATCTCAGCTACCTAGCTTGTGTCAAAGATGTTTTCCCAATTCCCCAGTAGCCAAGGCTGTGATTTCATTATTATTTTCATCCCCAATTTATTTCCCACCTTTGGATTTTCAGTCACTTCCTTCCTGACAGTCAGATATGACATAATGCTTTCCCATAGCCAAAGTCCTACTTTCCTGAAACCAATTAGTTTGTACTCAGCATTGACAATCTGATCACTTGTACTTGTCTGTACCCTTACACACATGATTCTTATAATCAAAAAGTTATATGGATAGTAAAAGTATACCTTTATTACCTGGCCTTTGGATGGTTCTGATGATAGCTTAAAGAATGGTTCTGATGATAGCTCAAAGACTCCTTCATCTGTCTCCTCTTCCGATTTCTTCTGCTTCATGTAAGATCCTAAGCACAAGAATGTGTTCCTCCTCCTTTTGATCTTCATCCACAGTTAGTGTACAAGCCTCTTTTCTAACTTTTCCTGTTCTTTATTTGATGTTATTTTGTTGTATTACAAAGACTGTAGAAGTTTTCTTTTGTTTAAAAACAGGAAAATTCAGGCAAAAGGGTTTATTCAGTTTTTTATTTTTTCCTCAAAAACTCTCCTACTCAAAGCCTTCCTCAGAGCTTTATATGATGTACATAAAAACCTTATCCTGTTTCTGCATGAGAAGAGAAAATGAGTTATTGTACACTCTCTGTCTGGCAAGACAGGAAAAAATAACTTTTTTCTCTACACTTTAAATTCTAGACAGACAGAAACAACAGATGGACTGAGGCTAAAAGAGACTTCTGCAAGTCATCTAGTCCAACCTTTTGCTGAAAGCAGAGCAAAGTTCAGGTCAGATTGCCCAGGATCTTGTCCTATCAAGTTCTGAATACCTCCACATGGTCATGAGATGACCATGAAGAATTTTCAATACTGTTCAATAAAATTATCTAGCATATAATTTCACACAATGCCACAATTGGTTTTAAACATATATTCTATATATGTTACATGTTTTGGCTTCCTACTGGAGTCAACAGTGACTGGGAGAACACCTGAAGTTTTTAAGTTTTCTAGCTGTCTAAAACCTGGTCTAATTATATAAACTTCTTATGAAGAAGGGCAGGGAGAGAAAGTCCTGGGAGAGCTGACATCTAGCCTTGGTTTATGATGAACACTTACCTTATCAACCTACTGTTAATAAACTCACTAAAACAATAAAGATCAAGATTTAATTTTAACTTGCTTTACTGGCCTGCTTTAGCAATGGCTAAAGGTGATAGCTTGGAAAAATATTAATCAGAGTCAGCTATTTAAAGTCAGACCTGGTTTTTGGCAGTTTCTTCAGGAAAGTTCATCTACCGGCCATCAACTATGAGGATTCTAAGCTACCTCCTGGTTTACCGAAGGTTTTTGCTCATTGTGCTCACCCCACTGCTTTTACTTCCGCTTCCACTTATCATCAAAACCAAAGTAAGTGACCTGCTTTGAGAGGTAATTATTTTGCACCTGTATGTAGATTCAGATTCCTAGATCTTTTCAGATTCATAGGATCACAGATAGTTTGTGTTGGAAGGGACCTTGAATGAATTCATGATGTTTGCAAGTTTTTTATTTGTTTTCTATTTGGTTGGTTGGTTTTGGTTTGTTTATTTATTTTTTCTTTTTGTCTACTCAGGGTATTGGCATACAATTGTAGGGAGGACAGCTTCAATGTCAAATTCTGTACTGCATGAAGCTTTGAATCTTATATTTATTTTCTTATTCAGAAATGTTTTTCCCATTTAATAACATCTAGACTACATTGAAAATCTTGTCCTTACTATTACATTTTGGACACTTTTAAACAGCTCTGTATGATTGACAATGAAAATGAAATGTCAGGAAGAGAGCTGAAATTACTTTTTTGTTTGATGAAGGATTTTACATTCATCGCATATTGTGTTGTCTGATAGGAAATGACTGAAGTCAGTGGTCTTATAAATTTCCGCTGGTTCCTAATAGAGAAAAGTCTATGGTAGGACATCTGAGTTTTATTTTACTTGAAATGAATTCTTCTGGCATACACTAACTCTTGTGACAACTCCAAGCTGATGAAACAGCTATCTAAAAATGTTGTTAGTGATTCTATTTGGTATAGCTCTGGTGTCAGCAGAATGAGATGGAATTCTCCTGTGAAGTGTTACCACGTGCATTATGCATATCATGAATGACAATACATGAAAGTTCAGTTCAGAAGTCCTTGCATCACGAATTGACAGTGGTTACAGGGCAATATGCTTCACACTCATATCACAGTTTCAATACTTCTGATTCCTCCCTGAGAGGAAATTCAGAGGAAATTCTTAATGTGGTAGGGCTTAAGTGTGAGGAACATTTGCTAGGTGAATTGACATTTTCAAATTGTTTTATACATAACAAAAACTTATTTCTAAAAATAAATGATAGTCATAGCTGACTGATGTACATTTACAATTATTGTTTTCCAGCCAAAGGCTTCCAAGAGCCACATCATTAAGCTGTTCCTTTCCCAGCACAAACCATCTCTGCTGTTGTTGAGTAGTTTCATACCCTAACAAGGGGCATTAAAAGTTCAAAGCAATTCTCCTCAGAAGCATAAATATAAGTAAAAAACTATACAGGTTTCTGTCACTCTAGAAGAAACTAAGCTAACTTCACCTCATTATATTTGGCTGTGGCTGCATTTTGCAGGCAGCATTAAAGAAGATTCTCCTGGAAAAAAAAGGAAAGCAAAATCTCCTGTTTTTTCTGAGTTTAAATAAAAGAAATTGCAAGTCTTAAAAACAACAGCTGTGTTGCTTGTCAGTCTTGCACAAAGCTTTTTATATTAGATGATATCCTTGCCTTATTGATATTGTTGACAAAGCTTCATTAATTACAGGAGACAAAATTTGACCTTTTATTGACTGAGAGTACTCCTAGAGGCTTAGAGGTTTGCTGACATATGCAGAATATTTGTGATTTATGGTAAATCACAGCCTGAGAATGCTCCAGAATGATCTATGTGATTAATTGTCCCCAAAGGAATAGGCAGCTTACTTTTTTCCCACCTTTCCTAAGTGGAAGAATTGAAATAATTTTACTATCTCTTAGAAAAAAAGTCTTTAGAGCTATTCTGCTTACTGTATTTCATATCTTACCAGGATTGCAATAACACACAGTAAATACCCTGAATTCAGGTCCCTTGACTCATACTTTTTCTAGATGTGGGGAATCTCTCTACAGACATAACTGTGATTTGTTCCTCTGGATGATCAACTCGAATTATTATCGGTGCCTTTTATATTCTAGGAAGCAGAATGTGCATACACACTGTTTGTAGTTGCCATCTTTTGGCTCACAGAAGCTTTGCCACTGGCTGTTTCAGCTTTGCTTCCTGCCTTTATGTTCCCATTGTTTGGTATAATGGAATCCAAGAAGGTAAAGCATTTTTTTCTCTTTTTTACAAGGGTATCAAGGATAAAAATTTCAAAGGAAGGAATATATAATGTTGAAACCTGTCAGGCTAATCCATGGAGTGTCAATCACAGTAGTTCTGCCTCGACTTTCTTACATGTTTTGTCTTCTGGACTTGTTCATATTTCTATAACTATTTTTTCTAGATAGTGATCCAGTGCTTAGATGCCAGTCGATGGGAAAATGCTAATTAGATATAAAATATACTTAACTTTACAGATGTCTCAGTAATGACTCCATGCATAAAAATGCTGAGTGCAACTCCAAGTGCAAAACACATCTTCATGTCAAAGAGATGACATCACAGATAATCATAGTCTATGCTTAAAGTTGTCATTTTATTTGTTGGATAGATGGCAAAAGAAGTAAAAAAAGCAATATTTATTTGTTGATTTACTTTCATATGTGAGATGCACCTGATGATTTTAAGTTGTTCTATCATAAGCCCTATATTTATTTTATTTTAAATATATGCACTTTATTGCGTTTACTCTTGCATCATTTGGTTAAATGAAATTAACAGTTCAAATTAACGGTTTTATTTCAAGCCCTCTTTTAACATTTTCTCTATATTTATTTCAGCATGTAATCTTATTTTTTTTTCATTAAACTGATCATACCAAATCCTAACAGAAATTCACCATTTATTTAAAAAAATTGGGCCTTCTTTTACTTGTTTAGGGTTTTGGGGGTTTGTTTGCTAGTTCATTTTTGTATTTTTTTATTTCAGGTGGCATCTTCTTATTTTAAAGACTTTCATATGCTGCTGATTGGAGTAATTTGTTTGGCAACATCAATAGAAAAATGGAATTTGCACAAAAGAGTGGCCTTAAGAATGGTGATGTTGGTGGGTGTCAACCCTGCATGGTATGTGCTAAAAAATGTCTTGAAGGACAATAAAACTTGCGGAAAGCTATATATTCCAGAATTAATTGCCTACTGCTTTTTCTACAGTAGAAATACAGGTTTTCTTTTTTACTAAAAGTAGATATTTGAATTGATATGACTGATTTGTAGATGACGCTTTATTATTTTGCTGAAATTCTGACAGTCCTGTGCAGAGTTTCTGTTCATGATAAGGATCCTTCTGGACAAGAAGAATAGTTAATTTGTGAAAAATATAGGGGTTCTATTTCTTGATGGTGATTGGAACATTCATATCCAATGCCAACAATATAAAATGTGTTCTATTCTAATTATTCATTTTTATTTCAATAGTGTTCTCAAGATTCTGAACATTCCCAAAAATACAAGAAGAGTTTAAATACATAATGAGGAAAAAAAGTAATACAACTAAACATGTCGAGGGGAAGAAAAAACACATTAAGCACAATGTCTTTACTTATGTCTACATATGAAAAATATCAAAGGAGAGGAACTTCTCCAGCTGGATGAGTTGATGAGGGAAATGAAATCACACTCTCTGCTTACTCACTATCATCATATATCTTAAGAAGTGAAAACTCTTTGCTTGCTTTACAAACTTGCAGAAAAGGTTTAGGCCCACAGATGCATCTGTCAGCACACCCGTAAGGCTGCAAATAAGATCTGTAGAGCAAGTTTAGCTCCCCAGAATACATCATGTTCATGACTCCTTGCCAGGAAGTAGACAGTGACAGGAAGAAAATGGTCAGAAAACCAGAAATCCTAGGTCTAAAAAGTTAAATGCCTCTTATGTGATCCAACTAATAACATCTAATGGATGTATTATTTCTCTTCTCATTTATTTGTCTGACTTAGTTTAAAATATCGTATGTGTTTTGATTTTGTTCTGCATCTTGTTATAGCTGGTAGCTTTCTGTTTTGACAAAATGCTCCTTACATTCTTGTTCTTCTGCCTCGCGTTATCTTTGGCTGTATTCTTGAGGTATACAGATTTAGTTGTTTCAACTTCTATTTTGTTGATCACTCCTAAATTCTCACCTTTTGGTTGAAATCTTGAAAGGAAGAACAGAAGTGGATGAGGTGCTGTGCTAAGCTGAACATTGCTGGGGAACTTGCTGTGGACAATCAAACCTGCAGCCAACTGCTGAGAAGACCTAGGGCAACTCCTGAGATCTGCTCAGTTGGTTAGAGCATGGTGCTAGTAAAATGCCATGGTCATGGGATTGATCCCTGTATGGACCATTCACTTCAGAGTTGGAATTGATGATCCTTGTGATTCCCTTCCAACTCAGATATGCTATGAAACAACAAAGGTAGTGTTGTAACCCTGAGGAAAAAGTATCCTTCATAATTATCTCATGTTTATCACATTTCTTGATCACCACAAAGAGATGATAAGATTATGATAAGATGATCTTTGAAAGAGAGGATCTACCCACCTTTCAGCATCTGCTGCTCATTAGCAAAGCTCACAGCCAGGATGGTGCTGCTGTCTGTGCACAGCCCTCCTCTGCTGCTCCCAGCAGTTCCCCGTCAGCCTGGGCACAGTGCAGCCTCATCCAGCCCAATGCAGAGATACCACTGTAGGATGTTTCTGCATTGGAGGTCATGAGAGGTGCAGCAGTGAAAGCAGAATAGCAGGAGACTTCTGGATTCTGCATTATGCATTCTTCTGGAGAAACAGACATGTATCAACGATAGGGTGACCAGCAGGACCAGGACAGTGATCATCCTCCTGTACTTAGCTCTGGTGAGGCCACACCTCCAATCCTGTGTTTATTTTTGGGCCCCTCACTGTGAGACAAACATTGAGGTGCTGGAGAGTGTCCAGAGAAGAGAAATGAAGCTGGTGGCGAGTCTGAAGCACAAGTTTTAGGAGAATTGGCTGAGGGAGCTGAGGTTGTTTAGTTTGGAGAAAAGAAGGCTCATAGGAGACCTTATTGCTCTCTACAACTACCTGAAAGGAAGCTGTAACGAGGTGGAAGTCATTGTCTTCTGCCAGGTAAAAGATTGAGAGGACATGGCCTCAAGGTGGACCAGAGGAGGTTTAAATTGGATAATAGGAAAAATTTCTTCTGTGAAAGGTTGGTCAGGCATTGGAACAGGATGCCCAGGGAGGCAGTTGAGTCACCATCCCTGGAAATAATTAAAAGGTGTGTAGATGTGGCACTTAAGAACATAGTTTAGTGGTGGACTTGGCAGTGTTAGTTTTATGATTGGCCTTTATGATCTTAAGAGTCTTTTACAACCTAAATGATTCTATGAGTCTGTAAAGACCCCCTGTCATTTGAGATATGCAGTCTGGTCTGCAGACTAACAGAGAAAGGTGAGTACATCTATGCAACCTGCAAGGACTAGAATGGGTAATAAAACATTGATTGTATACTACATAGCAAAGTGTGACTTTATAGCTGAACATAAATGAAATTAACATCCATGCACAATATTTTTTTTCAGCAGTACAGCAGGGAAAGTAACAGGGAAATACTGAATGCAGGGGCTGAACAGCATGGGATGTATTTTATTATTTTGTAATCATTTTTAGAGTCCCTCATCAGAGCCCATCACATTATATTAAATAGTCACATGATCATCAATCCATCAAATACTGAAATTTTATGATGAATAGTTTTGAAACATGTTAGTGAATGTCTCAATTTGCTTTGATTTTTAAATTCCCTTGCAAGTTCTACTAAAATGGCATTTCTCTACAGTGTGAAAATTCATATTCAGTATGCTTATCCTGGCCAGTGTTCTCTCCATAAGAATTTGCCCTAAAAATACAACTCTTCCCCAGTATCTGTCTGAGGACCTAATCAAAAACTGCCTAAATGAATGGGGTTTATAGTACTGATGGCTGTTTGTGTTGAATCAAGTCCATGATTTGCAAATCTACAGATCATTTCATAATTATGCAATTAAAAGTGCACAGAGAAAAGGTGCTTCTGCAGAGAAAAAAAATCAAATTTGAAATGTTGTTGCTATTAGCTGAAATGAAAGGCTGTGAGAGACATTTTGAATGGCATTTTTACATAATAAAATAATGTTTACATGATTTTTATAAAATTTCTATATTGGCTATGTGCTGAGTAAACTTTACATTTTTTGTGGATCTTTTGATCAAGGCTGAGTAAAGAGCTTTACAAATTGGACAGATGATTTCTCAGAAAATGCTGCAACACCACCATCCATCTACTCAGTTGTTCTCTTACCATGCTGATGCATGGCAGGTGTTTAATGACAATGACAGCATCTTGGAACAGGAGGTCCAGAGGACTGTTCACATTGACAACTACAAGAAATGCATTAAAATTTACATATGGCCTGTATACTAAATTTACAGTCCAATTTCACAAGATATGACATGGAATATTTGATTTTATTTAGTCATAGATGCAATTCCTATTTGTAGTAAACTTAGAAAAGTTGTGCCATGACCAGACTAAGGCATTGTAATGACTTCTCCTTTCACATTTAATATCAAAGAGGATCCTTGTTGAAGCCCAAATAATCCCTATGCCTGTCTTGGTGTTGTGCTAAGAATTAAGTTAAGTATCACCTACTGAATTGCTAATATTTCTTCCCGTAACAACTGGGTTGGTATCTAGAGGACTTACAGCCTAAGTGATAACTTCAGGGTTTTGATCTAAATAGTGCAATACAGGATTAATAGCACCAGCAGCATAGTGATTTTAACTCTCATTTGAATTTGTGACATGCACAGTTCTCTTTCTTCAAAGATAGTTAAAATAAAATATAATTCATTACTGCTTCTGCTTCAAGTTGTAACATATTTGCACCTTTAACCCTGAAATATGATGATATGTCTTTGATCAAGATAATTTTTTATATTAATAAACTTCCTCAAAAGTAAATCCCAGGCTTTAAATTTTTAGTGTTTCAAGCTTTCTGTTGAAAATGTTTCCAATTTATATTAAATAGAATGGTGATAGGAGGTGTTATTGTAGTAATCTTGCCTCTTATTCCAGGCTTATGCTGGGTTTCATGGTTAGCTGTGCTTTCTTGTCAATGTGGCTCAGCAACACCTCTGCTGCTGCCATGGTGATGCCAATTGTAGAGGCTGTAGCTCAGCAGATCGTCAGAGCTGAAGCAGAAGCCGATGAGCTGGAGATGTCTTGCTCTTGTGGCTCCATCAACCCAGCACTGGAGCTGGACGGTAGGCACATGGTGCAGCTTCTGTCTTTGCCCACCCTCACTCAGCAGTAAACAACACATGAAATGCAACTAAATGGCTAGAGAAGTACTATCATCATTACATTGTGAGATTTCTCTTGGATTTCTGTTTGTGAGCGCTCTCGTGTTCACAAATATTGAATAAAACTGAACAGGTGCAGAAGATGGCACTTGTATGAGAAGAGGGAAGAAGGGAAGAGGCTGGCTTATCAGCGTAGTAAACTGAAAAGAACTATAGATACACTGAGGGTTAAATGTTAGCACAAGAAAAGGGCTCTTTAAGGCCTAGGGTAATGTTGGGGGAACAAATGAATCTAAACTGGTTACCTACAGAGTTGGGTTTTGAATTAGAAATATTTCTCCTCATTAGAAGATTGAGATTCTGGGAATAGGGGTCATGAAGGAATAGGGCACAACTCAACAGTTTTTCAGATTGGCTCTTACAAATGTATTCATGGGATAATGTGAAGTGATTGCATAGAATGGGACATGCTGATGGAGCCTTTCCAGTTTTGCTGCCTTAAATGCGTACCTGTCTTTGCATCACTGTCTTACAGAAAATATAGGAGAATGTGAAAACACTGAGTGGAAAGAAAAAGAAAAACAAGTTGATGGGTAATTGTTATTAATTTGCTAAATTCTGCTCTAAGAATTCATCTAAATAAAGTATCTGTTTATTACAATACATGACCTTTTTTTTCAGATATAACAACAATGTGGGTATTACTGTGTGCACAGTTGAAAAGGAAAATGAGAAAGGAAAGAAACAGGTATTTAAGGTGGCTTTTTATTATGCAATATAACTTAGTTTTAACTGAAAACTCACTCCTATGCAACACTAACATGGCACAGGCAACACTGAAGCTAGTTTCATGTGAATAAGAGATATATAAGTAGTAACACATATACACACAGTTTGCTTATATAATCATTTCATTACTGATTTTTTGCTCCCAGTGTATATTTTGCAAGTTAAACCAACCTCATCTGAGTACATATTCTGTACCAGGTGTGTATCTATATCAGTATATATAAACGAAATTCTTCTGTAAAGACTGAAACAGATCAGGGACAGGACTTCACAATTTGACTCTTCCTCCTTTTCCTTTGCATGAACAATTGTAATACCACTGTAGCAGCAAGCCAAACCACTCTGCATGCAGCTATATTGCCAGCAATTGTCTGGCTCTTCTGAGGCATCCTTGAATACTATTTTTTTGCCTGATGATGAGCCCTTCTTATATATTAATTGGTTCTTTTATTTTTGTAGCAGAATCTACCCCCAGCTGAAGCAAAGAGAAAAAGCAGAAAGGACAAATACAGTGGGATTTTCAAAGTGATGTCCTTATGTGTTGCTTATTCTGCCACCATTGGAGGGCTGACCACAATCACAGGAACATCGACTAATCTAATTTTTACTGAGCACTTCAATACGTAAGAGACTGTATTATGTGTATTCACCTTAATCCAGAATTCTAATGTTCTTTCTTGAGCTCTCACATGGTTCCCCTAAAATATATTAGAAACTTTATCTTTTGATTTGATATTATTTGATTTCATGGCTTTTTTTAACACTTTGTTAAAGAGAGAAAATGAAGTTGCATGTCTGTACTTCTTTACAGATGGAAAGGCTATAAGTGATCTGCCATCAAATGCAACAAGATGATCATTCTTTGGTCAAGTAGTACTTTTCTATTTGAGTAGCTGCATGGAAGAAGATGGGCTTGTCTGAGGAGGAAGACACTACTTAGAATGAACAGGACAGGCACTATCTGGATATAAAAAGCTGTTATTCATTTCTAAGTGCAGGAGTTAAGTTTGAGTCTGCTTAGCAAAGAGCATCAGGAGACTTCTAAGGGGCTAACCCTTGTTGAAATGAGGAATTTAGGTCCATTCATCAAAGAAAAAGCAAATAATTACAGAAAAAACAGTCTGAAGGTTTGCATTCAGTGGAACCTCCTTTTGAGGTTTTCCAAAGCAACCTTATAACTTGTGTGTGTAAGAGTGCAACCCTCCTAAAGAAGAAGAGAAAATGAAATGTCTTCCCAGCACATTTGTAGGACTTCAGACAGTCTGTAGAATTTCCCTGGGCATGGGACCTTTTTATGACTCTGATGTCTCTATGCCTTGGCCAGTGCCAGGGGGACAAAAATGGTATTGGCTATGTAATAATATTACATACAAAACATTGCTGGATCTTTGGAAAAGAACTTATACCTTAACTGCAGTAATACCAGATCTGACCATGCACAGTATCCTTCGCTTCTACAGGGGGTTGCTCAGGACCTCCCTCAAACAAATGCAGAGGGACAGAGGTCCTTCAGTAGGGGAAGAAGCTGCTTTTTGTAGTATGTTAGAATAGTCTCTCCCACAGTATGGGATGAATGAAATAAAGGAAGCAATAAAGAGTATTTCAGCAATAATAAAAGATACCAGAAACAAAGCAATGTGTAAAACACAAATGCCTCAAAAGGAGGTTTCTGGCCCCTCCAAAGTGGTGCTACAAGACAAGTTGACCCTGGACCTGTTGCTAGCCTATCTAGAAAGAATATACATCCTGGTAGACCCAAGCTGCTGTATGTATATAAATCAAAACCAAAAAGTTAGCACAAACTTACAAAGCATTTGGAATCAGACCAGAACTCTATATCAAGATGACTCCCTCGAGGCCTTTAGAGAACTGTAGGATAAACTTATGTCTTAGTTGCCTAACCTTGCCTGGTTGAAGCAACTCTTTATAATCATGATTACTGTAATAATTTTAGGAATAGTGATGTACTCTAGTGCACGATATTTCATGTGGGTGTGTGTGCGTACAAATAATAGTTACAAAAATGGAAAAGGCACAGACTGAAGCGAAAAGTCGAGAGTGAAAAATATTTTTGAAAATCAAAGAGATGAGCCTAATCTAAGGCAAAAGAATTTGTCAACGGGAAAGGAAAGGGGGGAGTATTTAGATGGGGGGGAAAGGATTACTTTAGGGCCATAAGAGGGAAGCATTAAGGGAACTAGAAAATAAGGCTAAGCAGAGAATTTATAAGTAGACTAATATGCGCAGAGAAGCAAGGATACGCTAGCTAACACAAGCAGGATGCCTGTGGAAACTGTACACCAATACAAGATAATGTAGCATAGAAAGCAGACACTGCATAATGCATAGAGATAGGATTAAAAAACATAAGGTTCATATCTCAAGGTCCCTGGGTGAAAAACATGTTTTTCTGTGGTTTGGCCGGTATGCAACAACTCAGCTTCCCAGTAAGGGATGGGGAGGAAGACATCTGACTTCATCCTCACCTTCGCACCCAAATTTCCAGGACCCCCGAGGTGGGCAAGGAGGGGCGGGGAATAGGGAGAGACCCCGAGCTGGGAACCAATCATGTGACGTGGAACGCCTACTGCTGGAAGCAAGTGTAATATCTCATGTGCTGTACAACTCAGAGAAAGAGTTTTTAAAATGTTTTCATGACTCACCTCCCAGTGTGCAGGTATGAATAAACATACCTGCTCAAAACTCCACCTGAGTTCTGAGATCGCTTTCTGCGCGTCACCCTAACGGTCCTTAACCATGCGAGCGGCCCTCACCTCCCTACTGAATTCAAGTTAGACACACATCAGTCAGTGTCAGATCACCAGACCTGTTGCTGATCCAATGCTCAAATAACTGGCACAGCTAGTTCCTGTAGTGGCCATGAGGATAAAGAAAAGCATAGGAGGGTGAGGGAGGAGGATACCAGAGGCCAGCATGAGCTGGCCATCCAGAAGCACTCTCTTGCAGCAATGCATTCTGGCACTTCTCACAAGTCTTCATTCCTTTGCAAATCTCAACTGAACATTCTTTTTTTCACTTTCATCCAGACGTTACCCAGGTTGCCAGTGCATCAATTTTGGATCCTGGTTTATCCTCTCAATCCCCATTGCAGTTATTATTCTGCTGCTCTCCTGGGTCTGGCTCCAGTGGCTTTTCCTTGGGTTTGAGTAAGTAAATGGTATAATCAATAAAGCTAAAAGTTATTGTTATAAAAGATAATTTGTACCAGGAGTAAATATTGCATCTAGTTTTAAAAGGCTCAAAAGGCAGAAAATGCAAAACCAGTGATTTTGTATCCTTGATTTGTGTGGCTTAATCTCAAGATGGGAAAAGAATTGTCTAAAATAAGGATCCTTGACTATTTAGCTCAGTGTGAAAAGTCTGTATCACAAATTAATATACTCAATCCTTTGTAATACACACATCATTAAACAGTGCATATGTGCAAGACAGATGAATACTGAAATCTTAAACATTTTGGTCTGACTGGAAGATTCATAGCCAGGAACATGCCTGTTGTTGAGTCAGGTATTGAATACTTTAAAAGTGTCTGAGTTATAAACTGAATTACTATATTTGTAAATGTGAAGTAAAAATCTTTTCCCGAATTTCTATATGGTAGTATGGTAGGGTTTTTGTTTTTCCACAAGGCTTAGGCTTTTATGAGTTTGGAGAGGACATGCTTCGTTGGGGCTGATTCTTCAAATTCTTGTTCTACACGAGTTCAGTAACACCTGGAGAGTTAAGTGGGACAGCAATTTTCCAGAGTTGAATGCTACTTGTGGTGCAAGAGATGAAAAGTGAGACTATTTTTAAGCAGACAGAATCATCCCACACTTACTACTCTGTATGTGAACATTTATTGTTTCATTTTTCTTGATTGCCTTTTTTTGTCTTGATTGTTTTGATAGTGTTCTTTTTAACATTGTATAAGAATCTCAGCCAAGAATGAAAACCTAGCTCATAGCTAATACTCTGCAGGCTATTCATGTGATACAAACTTTTTCATCCCTAAACAAAATAAAGAAAAAGTCATAGATGATTTTCATTAAATTGCCAGGTTATATATTTGAGTGTTTCAATTACTTTCTGTGATTAAAATTTCATCCTACCTGGGAAACAAGCTAGCCAAGAACAGGACACATTCTGTTACAGCTTCTGTCAGTGTCCCACTGGTCTTTGTCAATTAATTCCAATATGCTCAGCTTGATAATGAAATCAGAGATACTGCATTGTAAAGTCACAACTTTATTTTTTAAAAATACTATTAGTAACTGGAAGGTTTAGATTTTTTTTTTCTGTATACACTATTAATTCATCATTAAATATTGCTGCTTTACATTACAGTTTTAAAAACATGTTCAAGTGTGGCAAGAAGAAAACAACTAGAGAAGAGGCCTCATCACGGGTGATTCAGGAGGAGTATAAGAAACTTGGATCGATTAGGTATCTCAGATTATAAATCTGCAAACAAGAGCAGCTAAATATACGTGTGAATTCAGGAAAATCTATAACTCGTTCTGTTTCTGCTATAGCTACCCAGAAACTGTTACACTTGTCCTATTCATTCTAATGACCCTTCTGTGGTTCACCAGAGATCCTGGCTTCATCCCAGGATGGTCTTCACTTTTCCCAAAGTAAGTGGTCTGTTTTGATACACCAACAAGAACTGTACTGTGTCTTAACAACATACCTTCTTTGCTTTCTTTTCTCTCTTTTCTTTTTTCTTTTCTTTCTTTTCTCTTTTCTTTTCTTTTCTTTTCTTTTCTTTTCTTTTCTTTTCTTTTCTTTTCTTTTCTTTTCTTTTCTTTTCCCTCTTTCCCTTTTCCCTCTTTCCTCTTTCTCCTTTCCTTTCCTTTCCTTTCCTTTCCTTTCCTTTCCTTTCCTTTCNTTCTTTTCTTTTCTTTTCTTTTCCCTCTTTCCCTTTTCCCTCTTTCCTCTTTCTCCTTTCCTTTCCTTTCCCTTCCTTTCTTCTCCTTTCCCCCTTCCCACCCCTTCCCCTGCCCATTCATTTTCCCCCCTTGTTTTCGAAAATTTAAATACTTTCCATATTTAAAAAATATTCCAGGCTAAAGTTGTTGCAAACCTTTGTAGAGTATACAGAATAGATAAACTCCAGCAGTTTATATATATGTATGTGTGCAATAGCTGAAATGTTAAATCCATTACAGAATAAAATAGAATGCCTCCTAAAAGGAATTATGCCTAGGTTTTAGATTTGATGTGGAGAGGGAGAATGCATGATTAATGCCGCAGTATCCCACTTCTTCATCAAATATGAAATTTCAAGAATAAATCTTTGCTTAGATTTTTTTGATCTGTTGCACTTAGTGACACCCACACTCCTATGCATACAGGCCAACATCCCGTGCTTTGGCAGCTCAGATTAATGATATAAATTACTTTCTGTTCATACATAACAATTCAACTAACCATCACAAAGTCAAGAACTATTATATTGTTTTGCTTTCTGCTGCAACTTCAGCAGGACCATCTGGACATTTTTCCCTAAGTAATCAATCAGTCTTACAGGAACTTATAATACTGTGATATTTCCTTTTCTCTTGCTGTACTTCCTGTAATTTCATTTCTGTTTTTCTGTGATAAAGGCCTGAGTTTTGCTCTGGGGTGGTGGGAAGTAGTTGCAGGATTGGGATAAGCAGGCCTTAACGCTGTTTAGATCCTTGTGGATTTAACTCTTATTATTGGGTGGCCCAAAGGCCAGTGCTGGACTAGGATGGTAAGTTCCCATTTTGTTTTCCTGTGCTTTTGTCATAAATGACATGTGGACACACATCTATCATGCCTTCTTTCTTTAAATATAGTTCTATCGTTCACGCACTTACACACCTTGCCCAGAGTTCTTCCAGAAAAGCTAGGAGAGGATGTTACAAGGAGTAATTGAAGCACTTCAAAGATTTAAAGTGTAAAACAAAATTATTCTGTGCAAAAATTCCATTAAAAAGTGTATTAAAAACTAAGACTGTTTTAAAATTATTTACTTTTAATTATCAAAAAATTGCAAAAGAACATTGCCCCCCATCCCCCTTATATGACCAGCAGAGCTGATGACCATTGTCTCATATGAAACACTGTATTCTTGAAGGGGTTTTGGAGTGTTGGCTAATCAAGCAATCAATCAGCTACCTAAGCAGTCAGGCTAGTTTGGCTTGTCTTTATGCTTCATATTAACATTCAGTGCTCACTGAGCACTGTTTTAAAGAGCTGCATCTGACACTGAAAAGCAGGCATTGTAAGCAGTCTTTCAAATATGGGACTTGTAGCTCAAATTGTTTTTGGTCCAGAGAGCCACATATTCCTACTTGAAGCTGGTTACCATCGTCTGAGGATTTTGTTCACTGGCAGGGAAATAAAGAGCATCCTCAAAATAAGTATGGTTACAGGTTCTTCACCGAGACAGTACTTTGTGATGCCCTTTAATGTTTTCCTTGGAAGGAAATGCAAACACGTGTCATGTCACACTAGGCTGAATCATGTTATAACTTTGGTGAGGTCATCTGAAGAGAAAAAAAGCTTTTTTTACTCCTTTTAAGGAAAGGAAAGCATTTCTTACTATTGAGACCCTGCCTATTTCTAGGTAGCTTTCATTTATCAATCAATTACATTGACGGGCATAAACCCAGGCAATTAGGTTTATACTTTCTGAGCCACAGAAACTCAACCAAGATACATGAGTGGGGCAAGGGTCCAGTGCAGGTACAACTGGGAGCAAGCCACCATCTTAAAAAAAAAACAAAACAAAAAACCCCCCAACCAAAACAAAAAACAAACAAAAATGCATCAGAAAACCAAAACCATAAAACCCACACCACAACAAAAAACCAGGAAAAAATCCTCAAAACCCAGGAACTGCATTTCTGTCACTGTGGTGGTGTCCAAGGGGCTTCTAGCAGTGCAATGAACTGTGGCTTCTATCTCATTTGCTCCTTAAGAACCTCGCATACAAAATTGTTCAGAGTTTTGCACTTAAATGCACAGATAGGCATGTGCACGACTTCCTTAAGTATGGAACAGAAAGGAAGTATAAGGAAATATTCTCCACCCTTACAGAAATTTGATAGTACTTGCTTTGCACAGGGTCATATCCTGAAGTCTCAAGCAAGCCTCAGGGAAGTTCTGTCGCCTGAAAAGATCTTTGAGCTTATGAAAAGCCATAATGCCGGAACTACAACTAACTTTGAGACTCCCCTAGATCAGTGAGTGAGTCCTATTAGGTGGGAATCACACCATACTCCGGCTCTTATAATGGAAAGGTCTGTCTGATCCTTTATTCCAACATGCTGATGATCAGAAGAGCTACACTGTTCTGTGTGTTAAGACCAGCAGAGATTTATTAGAACAGAAACTTTCAGAAAGAAACCAGGCTTGATGTTAGGGTGAAAAAGCCCAGGTTCCAGGAATTTTGGAAATTACTGCTTTCCTTGATAGTCTATCCTGGTAGATAGTCAACTCTGTTGTCAAAATAAATAAGACAAACTCGCATCTTGTTTCTGTCTGAATACAGCTTCCAGCTACCTGTTTTTGTCTTTCTCTGTTCGATTAAAAACTTTTCTGTGATTGTTGCTTTAGAAATATATGTATATGGTAATTATATCTCCTTATAAGCTTTGTTTAGCAATCTAAATGAAATGCTCAAAGTTTTGCTTAAAAAAGAATTCCCATTACTCTCACCACTCATGTTCATATTCTCAGTCCCTTGTGTGCATCCTCACAAGTTACTGAATACGTCTCTAAGGTGCAAACACTGATATTTTTTAAATCTCAGCAGAAATACTGGTATTTAATTATGATACCTTCCCACTTTTTAAGCACTACTTTTTGTAATGTCAGCCAATTTTTAATCCACATTTGTGCTGTATCAGTACTGAGTAGAGCTAATTTATATCAGCTTTATCAGATCCCTTTCAAAAATAAATTACCTTTACCAGAAAAATTGGTAAATCTATTAAAGACAAATCTTTCCTTTTCTGTCCTGCCTTGCACCCATTACTTCCCTCCAGGAGCAGAAAGCAGAATGTTTTAATAAATAGAGAGCAGGACAGGGTGAAAAGGCCTGTTTTCTCCCCATCTGTTGACAACACAGGATCACACATCATTTCCGCTATACCAATTTCCTCCTATGTCCTGGCCTGATTCCAGGCTGTAGGGTATTAGCTACAATTAGAGGAGTTCCAGGTTGGCCTTTTGCCTGGACTTTATGAAACTCGTAAGAAACAGTAAGTTCAATACTGGGCTGCAGCTGATTACAACTGATCTCTGAAAGGTGGGCTTCCTTCCTCTTCCTCAAAATATTGCCTGAATGTACTCTTTCTTTGTTTCTATGTTTTATTGCTATCTTTAATACAAGATCACCCTGTATTTTTGCTCACAGTCCTGTTCTCTACAATGATCTCATTTATAGTTATGTGAGATCTCCTGAATCTACAGGGGTTTTGTTTTCTTGTAGCACCATCAGATTTACAGCCTTATAAGCAGGTAGATGTTGTATATGCTATTGTATTACAGCTTGGCTAAATGTAATCTAAAGAATATTTTTCTCAAAATTTGACAATAATTGAAAAGCTTCTTTTTGGAGTGGCATCATACATGTGTCTTCATAATAGTTTGACTAATGGTAGGATGTTGTGTGTGTCCCAAGCAGGTTTTTTGAGAATTGTGTTTTGCACCAGGAATACTAGGTTTTGAGAACAAAAAATTACACCTCCCTTGTTCAACAATGTAAGTGCAAATTGTAAATGCCAAGTGTTGAGGAACAACCCTCCAAGGGTTGCAGGGTCATCTTGACAAAGTTTAAGACTACCTGATATGAAGCAAAGAGGAAAGAGTCGAGGTCTTCTTAGTTGTGCCCAGTGACAGGATGAGAACATTAGATACAAACTGAAACTTAGGGGATTTCTCCTGAACATCAGGAAATGGTTTTTACCTGTGATGGTGACTCAGAGAGGCTGTGGAGTCTCCATCCTTGGTGATATTAAAAAACTGGATAGAGTCCTGGGCACCTGGCTCTGCATGAGTCTTTCTGAGAAGATGGGGTTGCACTAGATGACCACCCAAGGCCCCTTACAAACCCAACTATGCTATGAAAATGCAGCTGCCTAGAGGAAAGTGGCAGCATGAATTGTTTCTGTATCTAAATCTTGCCTTTCTTCAAAACTCCTAGTGAGTGTTAAGAGAATGCAGGATAGGATCCTAGATGAAGAGATTTTGGATCTTTAGACCTTAAGAAACCATAAAAATATAATAACTTTTTTTAAAAAAATGTATGTTCTATGTAGGCAGACACTAGGAGGCAGAAGACTGAAAATATTAAGAGAATCACTTCGGTTGTTATGGAAGCTTCATTTTGTGACAGAGTTAGCTGGTTCTGGTCTTAGTGTGCTATGCATATTAAGTTTTTGAATTTCACCTAACAAAACAAAGAGATCTGTCAGATTACACATTTGTAGCATATAAACTGGAGAAAAATTTTCCCTTTCAGTGGAGACCTCCTGTTTTGTACAAAACATTAAGATGTTGAGAAGTTATTATTGGACCTACTGTAGCTGCATATTCAGAAAAGTGTATACTCTGAGGCAAAGAGAGCATATATTGGTATATTGGTTCACAAAATCTTACAGAAGAAAAAATAACAAAGGTTTAAAAAATATTTTCTTTAACTTTCTTCAGTAAAATTTTTATTCATTTCAGTGACCATCTTGACTGAAATAAGACGGGCTGGAATATGTCACCATCTATCAGTGTGTAACAGACTCAGGTGGATTTGATAAAATGGACTTAGAGCTCATCTTTGGGCCTTGCCTGATCTTGGGGCTACTCTATACAAGTTAGAAGACTATTGAATCAGTTTAAGAAACAGTTGGGAAAAGAGATTTCAGGCACTGGAAATGATGAAAGCAAATATGACCCTTTTGACTATGACCCTAGTAATGACAGCCATAGGAGGATGATAATAAAGCTCTGCTGCCTTTTCTTACCTATAAAAACATCACCCTTTCTGTGTGGCAAAATAACACACATTTACTCACGATGCTTATTTATGAATTTAGAGGGACTGCACCAAATATTTCTACAGATGTGATGAATTGACCCTCACTGTCTGTCAGGTGCTCACATAATTTCTCTCCCAGTGCCCCTTGTCAAGAGGACAGGGGAGAAAATAAGGTCAAAAAGCTTGTGGGTTGAGATGAAGAAAGGGATATTGCTTATCAGTTTCCATCATGGGCAAAACAGACTTGATATCAGAAAAATTAATTGCAAATTAAAAATATAGTTGGATGATGAGAAAAAAAAAAAAAAAAGACAAGAATTAAAACACCTTTCCCCCACCCTCTTTTTTTTCCAGGCTCAAATTGACTCCTTCATTCCTTACTCCTCTGCCTCTTTCCACTCCACCTAGTGGTGTAAGGGATTGAGAATAGAGGTTGTGCTGCAGTCCATAGCAGCTCTTTTCTGCCACTCCATCCTCCTCCTCATTCTTTTCCCCTTCTTCTCCTGAATATATATATTTATGCAGGTTTTTTTCTTGTTGACTTCTCCTTAGGTATAAAGGCTATATTACGGATTCAACAACTGCCTTAGTGATAGGCCTCCTGTTCTTTATTATTCCAGCAAAAACATTGTCTAGGACTTCAAATGGAGAAAACAGTTGAGTATATTTTGATGTAGATTTCACTACAATAAGGTATCTAAGATGCTACAGTAAATACAGATTATTGCACAGGTTACAGGAATGTCGTTAAATATTAATGCTAAAATCATAATATAGGATAAAATCTTTCTGGGATATAAAGCATCCCCAGCCTGGGAGTCAGTGCCAACCATTATGCAATGTGAGCAGCAGGAAGTAGTGCTATGCAGGAACCTGCTACCTGCAATTCATTGTCACCAATAGAAACCACCTTTCCATTCATGGCAATGGGCTTTGAAATGGGACTGAATGGGGCAGGGCTGGGCTTATTTTTTGAAAATGTTACTGCTTTATTAAGGTACCCTATAAAATTCAAAATGGTACATGAGTTCATTATCATGGAATGTTTCTTCTTCAAAATAGAATTTCCCCTAAAGTATACTTCTGGCTTGTCCTTTTTATGCATTCACTTGTGTTTCTGAAATCAATGAGATATGGGGGTTCAGAGAGAATGCAAAATCAGAGCCTAAATGAGCCTAAGTGAAACAGCCTTTGCACAGCAATCTGTCTGAATAGTGCAGTTTTATTGAGTAAATTAAACTCATTGATATCCCACAGCTATTTTCCACACAGGGAAATAGGGGAAAGGAGCTAAGGCTTCAGTGATGGAAACCATTACAGCTCTAATATCTCCAGCTGTGACAGTTTTCCCAAGCTAAAGATTTGTCCCAGGAAGTGCAGGTAGTTTCCATCAGAGACCTTGTTCATGCTATAATGATGACATTTTTGCCTTTGAATTTTTCCCAAGTATTTCCTCAGAGAGTTTATTTCAAAAACTAGTCAATATGTTTTTAAATGTTGGTTGAGGATTTGGGCTTTTTTGTCTTTTTTTTTTTTTTTTTCTCTAGCTGTTTTTGGTTACACTCCACTCATTACTTGGAAGGAGTTTCAGTCATGCATGCCCTGGGAAATAGCAATTCTTGTTGGTGGCGGGTTTGCACTGGCAGACGGCTGTGAGGTAATGCAATTTATAGAAGATACTGAACAAATAGCATGACCCATATCAGGAGCAATTCAGATATGCACTGAATTCACAGTTTTGTTTTAACAAGTTGTTTTGTAGGAATATTGAACACAATAAATGTGATGAATACTCAAGACATTTAGAAAGCAGGTTTACAAAAAAAGAAGTCTCCTTTATCTTCCAAGAGTATGCACAGTGATGACCACAGTTTGTTATTTAATTTAAGCCTCATGGTGGTATGAGTTGTGAAAACACACTCTTTCCAAAGCTTTAGGGTTAATGTCACATGTCACTGAGGTACCTCTCATGTGGAACTTGATGGTTACTCCAGTAAATAAAGGAGCCAGACTCTTGTTATGAAGCCTGATATATGCATATTGCCATTTTCTGCTTAAGACTCCTCTAACCACCTCAGAGGTGCAAGTATAAATAAATAGAATATAGTTTGCATGGGGTCCTGTAGGGCACCATTGAATAAGAAAAATGGGCTTAAAAATGTGTGGTAGGAATACGGAAAATATTTTTTATTTTGTTCTCTATTATATAAATATTTTGCAATTAGAAGATGAGTAAAGTCCTGTTCTATATAATTTTTAAAATTTTTCTTACAGCGACTTGCTAAACATAATCATGTTGTCATGTTCC
The DNA here is from genome assembly GCA_013399895.1 of Serilophus lunatus. Lineage (NCBI taxonomy): Eukaryota > Metazoa > Chordata > Aves > Passeriformes > Eurylaimidae > Serilophus > Serilophus lunatus. The sequence continues at coordinate 1,603,317 of VXBA01003435.1, read as the reverse complement.
TTACGCAGGTTTCAAAACTTTCTGACTGGGTAGCCAGTAAATTGACTCCTCTAGGATCATTACCCTTGTGGCTGATTATCCTAATATCCTGCCTTATTGTCACTTCAGTAACAGAAGTGGCCAGCAATCCAGCTACCATTACAATATTTTTGCCTATACTATCTCCTTTGGTGAGTATAACAAACATTATTTTTAATCAGAATCTGCTCTATCATCCATGTAATAATAGATCTGCTCAAAGAAGCAGTTTTAAAAAGTCTTCATAAAATACTTCACAAGCAGTTTTTTGCTGTCCTGTATTGTGCATTGGATTCTTAAGTTATTTCTTACAAGAGATGCTGAAAACTTAGTAAAATTAGATAAAAGTTCATGCCATGGTTTAAACCCAGCCAGCAACCAAGCACCACACAGCTGCTTGGGAAGGTAGGTGTTCAGCCATCTCCAGGAGAGCAGGGCCCTATCACACATAACAGCAACTTGGGAAAGCAAATACCATCACACCATTGCTTCCTCCTTTGCCACACTCTATGTATTGAGCATGGTGTCATATGCTACAGAACATCCTTTGGGTCAGTTTGGATCACTTGTCTCAACTGTGTTCTCCTAGCAATTTTCCACATATCCCCAGTTTCCTTGTCAGTGTGCCAGTAAGAAAAGTAGAAAAGGCCTTGGCTCTGTGTAAGCGCTGCTCAGCAAGAACAAAAATATCTCTATATTATTAACACTGTGTTCAGAACAGATCCAAAACATATAAGCCACTGTGAAGAATATTAACTCTACCCCAGCAAAATCCAGCACAATTCAACACATGAAAATTGGTGCTGTTATTAGTATTTGTGAACAGTTGAAGCTCTTAAAAAGGACAGCTCTCTTAAGGCTTCTTCAGGACCACATCTTCAGCAAAAATAGCTAACACAGTAGGTGTCAAGAAAGAGAAGAAAGGACTAATAGATGTACTTTATATGTAATTCTCATTTCTTCTGTCCTTAGCTCAATTCTGTCCTTTCTTCTCATCATTTTTATTAAAATATATCATTCTTCTTCAAAACTTACCGGTTGTCTTCTATCTGTTGATTTTCCTCTTGGCTAGCTTAGGCACATACTAATACCTTTTCCCTCTCTTTCAAAGAAGTGTTAATCCTCTTTTCACAAAATCACCAAATTACTTAGGTTGGAAAAGGCCTCTGAGCTCATCATGTTCAACCTTTGACTAATCACCACCTTGCAAACTAAACCATGGCACTAAATACCCTGTCCAGTCATTTCTTGAATACCTCCAAAGATGGTGTCTCCACCACCTCTTTGAGCAGTCCATTCCAATATCTAACAAGCCTTTCAGTGAAGAAATTCTTCCTGATGTCCAACCTGAGGCTATTTCCTCTTGTCCTATTGCTAGTTGCCTTGCAGAAGCGACCAAACCCCTCCTGGATAAAACCTTCTTTCAAATAGATGTAGAAATAAGGTCACGCCTAAGCTAGCTTCCTTCCTTCCTTCCTTCCTTCCTTCCTTCCTTCCTTCCTTCCTGCCTTCCTGCCTTCCTGCCTTCCTGCCTTCCTGCCTTCCTGCCTTCCT
>VXBA01003435.1:1570391-1601211 GCA_013399895.1 Serilophus lunatus | reverse complement strand
CTCTCCAGGCTAAACAACCCCAGCTCCCTCAGCTGCTCCTCATAGGATTTACCCTCTAGACCCTTCACAAACTTTGTTACCCTTCTCTGGACGGGCTCCAGCACCTCAAAGTCTTTCTCAAAGTGAGGGGCCCAGAACTGGACAGAGTACTCGAGGAGTGGCCTCACTAGTGCCAAGTACAGGGACCTGATCCCTTTCTTGATCACACTGGACACAGTATTTCTGATACAGGCCAGGATGCCTTTGGCCTTCCTGGCAACCTGGGCACACTGCTTGCTCATTTTCAACCTGCTGTCAACCAGTACACTCCAGATCCTTTTCCACTGAGCAGCAGTCCAGCCACTCTGTCCCAAGCCTGTAGTGGAGTTGTTGTGGCCAAGACACAGGATCCAGCACTTTGCCTCCTTGAACCTCATACCACTGGTTTCAGCTCATCCAGCCGGCCTGTCCAGATCCCTCTGCAGACCCTTTCTGCCCCACAGCAGAACAACACTTCCACTCAACTTAGTGTTGTCTGCAACTTTGCTGAGGGTACACTTGATCCCCTCATCTAGATCACAGAACTGAACCCCTCACTGAACTCTTCCTATGAATTATATACAAATTCAACTTTATCATCTTTCTTGCAAAGTTTTCACCTTTCATGCTTGTGTAGTGTGAATAGCACTTGCAATACTCTTATTTTACGAACTCAACTACAATCAGAAAACATTGGGTGTGAATTTAAAGTTCAGTAGCTATTCTGTATTAGAACCACCTTTTCTCCTCTGAAGCATTCTCAGATACAATTGTAAAAAATGAGATACCAAAGAAAGTTATTTCTTACTATTTAAACTGACAGCTCTATTCACAGTTCACTTGTGGTAATATATGCTGTTTGTATTTTTGTATTTAATTTGGCAAATGTATCCCTTAACAGCTGTACTCTCCTATTTTTTGATAGGCTGAAGCCATTCATGTGAATCCACTTTTCATTTTGATACCTGCTACCTTGTGTACTTCCTTTGCATTCCTGCTTCCTGTATCAAACCCAGCCAATGCCATTGTATTTTCATATGGTCATTTAACTGTTATGGACATGGTGAGTTTTAAGAAAAATCCCTAAGGGGGACTTTTAGCATTTTAAAAATTTTCTTCAGTATCTTGATGTAAGTTTCTGCTTCCTTTTTGCTCTTCTTTAGGTGAAAGCTGGTTTGGGAATTAACATCATTGGAGTTGCTGTAGTTATGCTTGGAATTATGACATGGATAGTGCCAATATTTGATCTCTATACTTACCCAAGTTGGATACCAAACATTCCATCTACAAATAGCACTGGGCCGTAAAAAAAAGTTTCTTTTATATTCTTGCATGTGGTGAGTAATTTAAAATGCTTTTTGTCACCACAATGATAAGGATCTTTACTACTATAAATGCCATATTTCACAGTCCCAGAGACTGATGATCCAGTCTGACAGTCTGATCAGGAAGAGTGCTAGACTTCCTAAATATCATAGTTAGATCAGGTTTCTAATCTAGTTCAGCTAGTCTGAATTTTTATATCTTCATGTTATGAAGGAAAGAATAAATGTGCACAGCCATCATCTCCGGCAGTTTGACCCCATTCTCAGGGTAGCAGATTAATGAAATGTAGATTTTATTATTTCAAATACATATTCTTGATATTTCTTATTTGAAGTTTTTCATAGAATATACTGGTTTTCTGTTTTCTAGATTCAAACTCTGTTTGAAACAGTGTTGATCACAATCAAAAGATCAGGCAGGGACAGAAAAATGGAGAATAACATGACCACACAGCACTTTATCTATTAAGCACTTTGTAAACTGGAAGGAGAATACATGCTTAAGCATATGTTTGCAAGACCTCACTGAAACATGTTATTGCTGTCATTTAAAAAAAAGTCTCTTTATAGGCAAGTATTGATAAATCTGAGTTGATGTATATACAAGGAGCTAAATTATCATCGTACTTCTTTGCCAAAAGTAGCGATATATCCCCTTGATGAATGAAATCATGAAACAGTGCTGAAAATTTGACACTCAAGTGGTTGATCAAGTGCATCTTTGCCTGGAGGCTCTTGATCTCTACAGGACAAGTGGCAGTTAAAAGTTACTAGAGTGTGTTAATGTTGTAATATTCCAAACACAAAACAGTGCAATGTAGTCAGAATGGAAGCTGGAATTCAAAGATACCCTCAAATAATGATTTTAGATTTGATTATTACATGTTTTTCACCATAAGGACTATAGCCTTACCTGTTGGGAAGAAGACCCATGATAATTTGTTAACAGCATGGAGCTAGTGGTCTGTATGAAAGCTGCATATATTTAGTTTGGGACACCTGTATGATAGTTGTAAACCTTAATCTGTCTTTTACAGACAGTGTAAATTGCCCATTTTTCCTAACAACAACAACCACCAAAGAATGCTCTTGTCTTTTGGTTAGATGTTTTACATTCATTTTTGATAGTGCATATTTAGAGGTGTCAGTCGTGACTTCTATAATGCCAGAATACAGCATATAGCAATGTTTCTTATGTAGTTTGCTTCCTTTAGCTAGTAGTTACAGGTTCAGCTGCCCTGAATTATTAACAAAGCACTTTTTTTCAATGGTTCTATGTAAGCAGTTGCTGCCTGTCCATGCCACCACACTTTCAAGCCTGCCTGAGGCTGCTATTTCTTTAGGATGGCTACCTCACTTTTATACAGTGGGAAAATAGGGCTGTGGCCATCACAATCAGGAGCTGTCACTATACAAATAATATTAACTAATACCCTGCATGCAACACTAAATGAAGTCAGGTACCAGAGGGAAATGCTTATGCAAGTTACTAATCCAAAATTATATCGTACGGTATTTTCCCAGAAGGATGTGCAGTGCAGGAGCTCACGGCTTGTGCAGGCACAGAGAGGAGAACCAGCTAAGACAGTGCTCTTACTTTAAGATTCTCAGGTAATTATCTTTCAGGTCTGTTAGTAATTTCCAGATTATTCAAGAGCTGCAAAACAATGAATCATTAAGTATTTCAAGTGGAAGGGATCTCAGAAAACCACCTCATCCGATCTCTTGCTCAAAGCAAGATTAGCACTGTATTCAGACCACATTGTTTAAGGATTTGTCTAGTCACATCTTGAAACTCTCCAACATGTAAACTGCACAACTTCCCTGGCTAGTGTTCTCTACCACTTTACTGTCCTTGTGGTGAAATATTTTGTCTTTAAAAAACGAACAAACATTAGTTTTAGGCTAATAGACTCATTACGCTCCCTTTTATTTGGGATAATTATTTTCTGTTTGTAAAACTGTTTTTTTTCCTTCTTAATGAAACATGAAAAGAGAAAGACAGTCCCCTTTGTGGTCTTATGTCACCATTCCCTGTGGATGTGATATTTTCAGTCTCCACGGGTCTGCTCTGCAAAATATAATAATCATGTGGCAACTGTTGTTCAGCCAAAGGAAATTTGTGCACCAGTTCTGAGCTATCCTTGAGTTTTATTAATGTTCACAAGACAGAATTGGTTGTTGCAACCTTAGCCTTGAATATGGCAAGGCCTACAGAGGTCCATCAACATACTTCTCCACGAAATCAGGCTTTGACGTAGGTATTCCTTCTTCAAGTTAGATATCTTCATGGAAGAAAATAACCCTTTTGCCCCATTTAAGAGAACACTTCAGAAGTTGTCAGCTGTAGTAAGTGATACAGTTTTCAGACTAAGCTAAAGCTCTGGTTTGTGCCAGATGATTTTCAGCTGTTCATTTCCTTTACTTTTTGGCTTACTCATAAAATCATAGGTAATATGACAACAAAGAGCGATCATGTCTGAATCCTCACATAATTCAGATCACAGAATTACCCTAAACTATTTTTTTCTAGACAGAAAGCACTGTTAAGTATCTTAATAAACAAGAAAAGAGTGAAAGTTTTTAATGAAGGATGCACTTTAAAAAACTATTTTCACTACCACTGATGTATGCAATGAATAATAAGCCAAGAGGAAAGGGTGAGATTTGTAATGGAAGAAAGTTAGTCATCTGTTGGGCCATGTGTTTTTATAATTTGTCAGAATCAAATGCAGAATTGAATATAAACTGATTTTCGCTGACCAGCTTCTTAACTGTGTCATAATGTACCAGATCAGTGACAAAATTTAAATGATCAAGCATGAGGTTTTTGGAGATTCTATCCTGTAAGTAAGCCAGTTGTGTATAAACAAGTTGGTAGTAGAGGGAAACTAGGGTCTTTCCATGATTTTTAAATTGTTTTGCTTGAAGTTTAAGGAATGGGTCTGACCCAATCTTTGAGATTATTTGTTATTATTGTTAATTTATTTTTAAAATATTTAGGAAACTTTTAAGTAAAGATTAACAATGTTACAGTGCAGGGATTAATATTACTAGAACTTCCTCGTGTGTGTATTGGGTTTTCTGTGGCCAAGTTTTGGTAGCAGTGAGGGGGCCATGGGGAAGGCTTCTTCAAGAAGCTGCTGGAAACTTCCCCATGTCCAGCAGAGCCAATGCCAGCCGGCTCCAGGCCAGACCCGCTGGTGACCAAGGCCAGGCCAATCAGAAGGGACAGTAATGCCTCTGTGATAATGTATTTAAGAAGGAAAGGAAAAAAAATAAAAGAAGGATTAGACGAAGATGGCTGCCAGAGAAGAGCGAGTGAGAACTTGTGAGCAACAACGCAGACACCAAGGTCAGTGGAGAAGGAGGGGGAGGAGATGCTCCTGGCGCCGGAGCTGAGATCCAGCTGCAGCCCATGGTGCAGACCATGGTGAAGCAGCTGTGCCCCTGCAGCCCATGGAGGACCACAGGAGTGCAGAGATCCACCTGCAGCATGTGGAAGAGCCCACGCCGGAGCAGGTGGATGTTGGAGGGAGGCTGTGGCCAGTGGCAGGCCCATGTTGGAGCAGGGTCCTGGCAGGGAGCTATAGCCCATGCGGAGAGGAGCCCAAGCTGGGGCAGGTTTTTCCTGATAGGATTTGTGGCCTGTGGGGGACCCATGCTGGAGCAGCCTGTGTCTCAAGGACTGCACCCTCTGGAAAAGCGACCAGCAGTTCGTGGAGAACTGTTACCCATGGGATGGACTCTCACTGGAGCACTTCGTGAAGGACTGTGTCTGCTTGGGAGGGACCCCACGGGATACAGGGGAAGGACTGTCCCTGAGCAGACAACAACAGCTGACCGTCACCCGCATTCCCTGTGTCTCTCTGCACCGCTGGGGGGGGAAGGTTGAACGTGGAGAAGGAGGGGTGGGGGGAAAGGCATCTTTTAAGTTTCTTATTCTTAAGCTCTCATCTTGTTAGTAATAAATTTAATTAATATCCCCACATAGAGTCTGTTTTGCCTGTGACAGTGATTAGCGAGGAATTTTTATGGTCCTTGTCTCAACTAGTGAAGCCCTTCATTTATATTTTCTGTCCTCTGCCGTTTGCAGAGGGGAGTGAGAGATTGGCTTTAGTGGGTCCCTGGCATCCAGCCAAAGTCAAACCACTACAGCGTGATAGTTTGAAATGGAGGAAAAAGAGAATTTCAGAGAGTGGCTCTTTGGGTACCCAACAGGTGGATTTGGCTCTGACTGCAGGCACAGAGCACTGTGCTGACTGCCAGCAGGAACACAGCGTACATATGTTGCTGTTATATTCTTTGCTTTGGCCAGAATTTGTGAGTATTGTGACAAATGGTGGAAATGTATCTATAATTATTTTAAGAGTTGATTAATTTATAATGACATGAACAATTTGCAAATTGCTCTGTGCATAATTTCCATATAAAATGACGTGTTTTTTTCTTTGTCTCAGATGAGTCTAATTAGTCTATTGTATTAGTACCTAATTAATATTTATGACTTACTATTTATTTGTGGTTCCATTACCAATGAATCAAAAGGAGGTTTTGCCATGTACTTCATTGGGGAGATGTATTAGGTCTTTGTTCTCCTTTTGGAAGATATGCATTTAGATTACCAGAAACCACAAAGCATTTGAACCCTAGAAAAAAGGTCTTGATTTTTTTATTGTTGCAATCAGATAGTCAGATCAATCTTGCAGTGTAAATCTCCTTACATACTTTTAACATGAAATGACTGTGTTTGTTTACTGCAAGGGTCTTGCTTGTTTAAAATCAACCAGCCTAGAGCTGGAGGGCTTGCTGAGGAGCAATGCAACACAGCAGCTCAGGAAGAGTGTAGCAAAACCCCCCCACTTTATACCCTGTATGTTACAACTTTTTAATTATGTGTAGTTACCAAGCCACTTTGCATATGACTAAAAAAAATGAAAAGAAGTTGCAAGTGCTAGCTGGACTGGAAGCCTTCTAGTGGCCCCTTAGCTGTCCAGAAGTCTAGTCCTACCCCCTTTCCTGCCCTGCATTCGGCAGCACACTGCATAAATGGTAACGTCAGTTATCAGCTTAATTCTTCATCTCTGCAAAGCTGACTTGACAATTTATGGTTCTAACAATCACTGAATCTTGTTACTGCTATTCCTTAATACTTCTGCCTTTTGTTTTTGGAAGCTGATGTATGTTATTCTACCAGCACAATGTTAAATTTCTGTACAATTTTCCTTTACAATACCAGTCTAGTATTTTTAAAATTAATATTTCCCAAGTGCTGTACAGTCTAACATGTATTAGTGATAAATTAACAAGAGCTGAAATTGTGGTCTGCAAAGCAAAGCTATTTGTCAATAAAACTGCGTGAGATTTCTTAATCTTTTTTTTATTTTTATATCGCAACACCCTATATACACGAAAGTGAAGAGTACCTGCTGAGGATATTTTTAACTATCTGGATATCAAAAAAGTCCACTTTTAAAATAATTTTAAAAGGAGAAAGATATTTTAGCTTTAAAAAAGCAGTTATAGTAAAAAATCTGTTCTCTGCTAGGTTCCTCTACAAACACAGAATAAATATATTGTATTCTCAGACTCTTTAGTGCTTCATTATAAATTAGAAAAACAGAAAGCGATGCATATATCTATGCAAAATAGCTCCTCAGTGCCTGATTCCTGATTCAGGAATAATTATTTTAGGTCAAGACACTGGAGCAGACCCACAGGGATGGCTGGAAGAGTCAATTTGGTTATCTTTCAGTGGAGGGCATTGGATTCTGCCATCTTCAGTTATGGCAAATGTGAAAACCTGGGTGTAAATTTCAGATCACTGTCCTAAGTTCTCAAAACTCCTATACAAAAAATGGGATAAAACTATGTACCACAAGAGGGCTGAAGAACCAGTAAGCTGATATACCCAAATAATCCAAAATAAAATTCTAATTAAAAGCATGGGTCTGAAACTCTTGTTCTCAGGCATCAATCCAAGAATGCTGTAGAGTGTTTTTGTGAATCTTGCTTCCTTCACTTAGAGATTTCCTTTTTCATACTCCAACATCCTCTAACAACACAGGAAGCATGAAAACGTCTTTTGTGATCCCTCCTCCGCTGCTGACTAGTTAGAACCCATAGCTTGTACATCACAAAATAGAGACCAATGATACCAGGTTGTAAGATGCTTTCTCCTCCTGACAGATTGTATAGCCTACAGGAAAAAATTCCCAGGCCCCAAAAAGAGAGCTTTAAGCACATAGCATGGGAAATCAGCTGTGACGGGGGTGGGTCTGGCAGCTTGGACCAAAGTCACACCTTTGCTCTCTCACGCTGGTACCTCCTCCAGGGCATGAGGAGAGACTTTCAACTTGGGAAGCTGAGGGTGAGAATCCCTTGCTGTAGCTGAATTGTGGTCTCACACCCTGTAAGCACTGAACAAATAGTGACATTCAGAAGTGCCTAAATTAGGAATCAATCTGAACAATCTGAGAGAGTAATTAAATATTTCCAAGACTAAGCAGGCAAATTCACAGATTTTTTTTAATACAGCTCTTTAGGTAAGTAATCATGAAAAAAAAGAAGTTCAAATCCTATGTTAAAATACAGATGCTGGACCTTCAGGCCAGGTGTTTTTCTTGAAAAATAGAGCAAAATCCTTTCAATAAAAGTGAGATTTAAATCAATATTCACTGTGATTCAATGGGCTAAAGGACTCAACCTTTACAGTACACAGAGCATAACTGAGTTAAGATGTTTTTCACCCCAAACACTGTAATTCATGGTATATGATGTCCATCTTCACTTGTGCATATGAGTGTAGATAGCAAGGCAAGCATATGTACTAAAGCTACACAACACAAGCATTCCAGGCTAAATAAGCCTGGAATAACTAAGCTACAAGCATTTCATAATTTTTGCTTTTCGCTCAGCAGAAGTAAACAGTGTTAAAGTCTCTTGTTTCTTGCAGCACTTACTTGAATGCATAACAAACGGCAAAAACATTTTCTGCACTCCTAGATGATTTCTCTGAATAATTGTCTCTTTATGTTGTCTTGAAAAGCTCTGCCTCTTATTACAAAGAAATAAAAGGAACAAAATAAGAAAAGACAAATAAATGAGAAGGGCAAGGGATCAGGGAAGAAGGAAAAGAAGTGACGGACAGAGAGAGAAAGAAGCTAACCTACAATCTGCAGTTCTGACTCTCACCTTTCAAAACTGGTAGTGATCCGTGTATAAGAATGACAACTTTTGCTGACAGTATTCATGGATTTGATAAGTTCAGTTTGCATAATATAGAAAACCATGTGGTGGCTAGTTCTTTCTTCAGATGCTATTATAATGCATCAGAGGAGAAGGAAATGGATGGCATAGATAGTACCATAATTTTCCCTGTTTGCACTATGAAAGCAGATGGAGTTTTGCACCCATTAAGAATAATTCTTCAATTTCAATAAGTCTTTAACTCTTTCTTGCTTAAATTGCATCTTTTCAGTGTAACAATGATTGAAGACATGACTCAGTCAGTATCTCTTTGGTGACATTTTTGAACACCACCCTTGAAATTCTTAGGCGTGGAGTACCCTTTGTGTAATTGTGAAATATGACTAAAGCATTGTAATTAAAATTGAACTTCCAGTGCCCTGTTGCAGCTACTTACTCGTTTATTCTCAAGTTGTATTGTACTTCCAGGATGATTTTACAGACCACACGGAAAAAATAGATTTTGTTACATACAATGCTGACAAGGTCGATGAAGGCTATTTTATGAAGCTGCCAGGAGCATGGAACCTTGCTGTTTCTGCTACACAGCTGTGACTGGACTAAGTCACAGGAAATCTAAATCTCCTCCTAGCTAATCAAAGATGGAAATTTTCATCCATTTTGATTACCCTTCAAAGGCAGCAAAGGACAGCAGTGGACAGCTGATCTTGGTCCAGCCAAACAGGTCTCTTGTCTATATGACAATGCTCCTTCAAACTGTGTCACAACCTAAGTTATTTAATATTAGCTGGATGCTAGCTCATCCTCTTCCCATGAACTTTACCTAGCACTGTCACCTGGGACCATAGCTCTTGAGATTGCTCTGATGGTTGTCTTCTGATGGTAGATACCAGTACAAGAAGACTGTAGTCCAAAGAGGTATCTTCAACTTGGTTCAGCTTCTACTACAACCTCAAGAATGAGTATTTCCTCAGCACATCTTGGGTTTTCTTCCTTGTCCACATCTGAGAAATGTCAAGCTATCTTCAATTTGAAACCACTAGGGTGTCCTGACAAGTAAATAGATAGCGGAAAAGCAAAAAGATACTAAAAGAAAACAATAGTACTAGTTATTCCTAGCTACTATATTTTGTAAGGCCTTAGCAAAACTGTTAGTGTCCTTCAGGTTAGCAAAGCAAATAAAAGCAAAGAAGAGTTTTGATCTATTTAGCAGTGGATCAGAGCTATAGAAAATCCTGGTCATTTTACTCATAAGAAGAGTTGTAAGCCCTTGCAGTGCGATTATCCAAGGTTGTGAGCCACATCCTGCTGAAATCCATTTGTAAATAAAATTCATGCACTTTTCCTACATAAATAAAAATCACATCACTAGATTATGATTGCAAGTTAAATAAAACTGTTTCCCAAGACACCAAGACAGCAGGACCAAGCAATAAATTGCCAACATTATGCTGGTTTCTACCTTAATTGTGAAAATAGCTAAAGACTGATTGGAATGAGGAACTGGTTTGGGCTTTTTTTCAGGTTTTCCTATGGCTACCAATACCTCAAAGGAAAGCAACAGCAAAATATTTCTGTAGCTACTTGTTACTACAAATTCAAAGGGGAATTTTTTTTTTTCTAATTTTGATTACAGCCAAGACAGTAAGGAACTTGTATTAACAATACCTATAAATGCAAAAAGCATGGTGAAATAATTCAGTGGTTTGAATTTGTTTAATATATTAGTATTTGCATGTAATAACGCTTTTATTAACTTTAGGGAGTACTATTCCATCTAGAAGAAATAGCTAGAGAAAAAACAGAACTTAATTCAGGTAAATTCCAAGTTCATCTGTTGGACTTCCAGGAAAGTAGACTTTGGATAGCACATTATGTAAAGTTTTATAATGTAGATTGTAGACCTTGACAGAATTTAAATTGTTTTCAAATAAATTATCCATGTCTCAGCTAGCAGCAGTGGACATGGTGACCAGTTGATCAGCACTCCCTGTAAAGATTTATTTTGTATGTGTTTTTAACCTACAGTTGCCATTCTGTCCCTTCCTTACATTTTGGGTCTCTACCCTAAAACAGCTGAGATATTCCTATATGTTCCTGGGCACAATGCCAATGGCCTGCCATGGGGAGATATATCGAGCACAGAGACAACCTATAGTTTACTCAGTATGTGAGTCTGGTAAGTTGTACTGCTCATATAATTATCTGTATATAGTAGCAGTATTTCGTCTACGAAGGAAACTCATAATGAACTCAGTGGCCTGAATTCCCAGATACCCAGAAAAATTGACATTAAGGTGTGCAAAAAGGCATTTATGTTTTAAGCAAAGTGTAAGTATTTAACTGACAGAGGAATGCTTTCAATAGAATGTCTGGCTAGTGGCTTTTTCATCAGTAGACCATTTTCCATCACTAAGTCACCTCAGCTTTTCCATTTTAAAATAACTATTTTCTAAACTCTTTGTTTCTTTGTGTGTTTGTGCTTTTCTGGACACTTTGCAGTATATTCATATCTCTTCTAAGCCCGGAGGTGCCCACAGAAGTGGGGACCTCTATGAATTCAATCATATATAGGCATTTATACCTGATATATCTAGATAAGGCCTGCGAGACATTGGATTTTTATTTTAATTATTGGGTTGGACAAACTGAAGTGGAGGGGCAGGAAAGGGAGGGCACAATAGATTCTCACACAGGTGAGGTAATGCCCAGTCCCAATCCAGCCCCTGATTCCTTTTTGGGCAGCTCCACAGCAGCTGTCAGTCAAAACCAGCCCGGGAGCACAGCCTACCCCACACCTCCTTGTCTCTAACCCAACCTCAGATCAGCTGCACACCAGAAGTCCTTCTGGGAGGTGTGGCCACAGGGTTCAAAGCAAAAAAAAGAGTGATGTGTTGTGGCATCTTTGCTTGAACACCCTCATCTGACAGCGTGGGAGCTAGGAATGCACAGGACATTCTGGTGGTAGCTATGATTTTTTTCTCTCCCTCCTTCTTTACTTCTTCTCTCAAACTCCTTTCTTAATGTTTTGGGTAGCTGGGGACCAAATGCATTGGATTTTGCTAAGCTATATGGGTTAATAAGTGATAAGGCAATGCTTTGTGGAGTGCTTTATTTTGGTTGAATGTTGCCCTTCAAACTCTTGCCAAGACCTTTTATTTTCTAAAGTTTATAAGCAAAAGTACCCTCTGAAAAAATGTGTGCACACTCTCTTGAGGTGTTAAAAGAAATGAAGGCTCTTCTAATATTTCTGGAGGGTGGATATTGTTGGAGCCTTTTATAGTCTTAAAGTAAAACCCTTTGGTGAGCTCATAGCTCGAGACTTTGGATCTTAAAAGGCCCCATCTGCTCTGAGTGCTAGAACTCTTACTCCTTTCTATACACCTGAAAATGAAGCTTATATAATTTTTACATTTCTTTTGGAGAAGCATCTTGCACTAGCAATCTTGAACTTTTCCTGTCCTACTGCTATCCAGTTAAGAAGTCTTTAACATGAAGTTAATTTCATGAAGTCTTTATCCTCACCAAGTTCAACAAGGCCAAGTGCAAGGTGCTGCACATGAGGTGGGGTAAACTTCAATATCAATACAAACTGGGGCATAAATGGATTGATAGCCGCCCTGCTGGCAAGGGATAATGATTTTAACTGAAGGAGGGTAGATTTAGATTGGATTTAAGGAAGAAATACTTTATGATGAGGTTGCTAAGGCACTGGAACAGGTTGCCCAGAGAAGTTGTGGATGTCCCATTCCATGACATCTTCAAGCCCAGGTTGGATGGGACTTGAGCATATTCCAGAACACTTACTTAATTTAGCAATTCTAAGAGTGTCTCCAAAGAGCTCAGAACACACAAAATATTTCTGTTAGCTGTAGATTTTATTATATAATTCTCTTATATGTTATCTGAGTCACAGATTAAACTAATGCTACAAGAACACAGAACTACAGTTTTTTCCAAGGTAGCCCACTAGATATTTGTCTCCTCTGTTTTTGGCAAATGATCCCTGTTTTTTTGAATACAGATTTTGAACACAAATATATGCCCACATTATATGCTTTTCTTGTAGGTCGTATCACTCTAAATTAATTATGAGAATGCAGTGAAACAAAAGCATTTCTAAACACAAGATGCATCTATTGCTTCATCTACTAGACCAGTCAAAGTTTCTGGGAAGTCAGGGAAGGGATTGCTTTTTCTGACACGACTGGCTCTTGACAAGCTACTGTTGGTGGTTTCTTATCAATTTTTTTCTAGATTTTAAAAATTGATTATTTAATTGTTAAAATACCTTTCTGCATAGCCAGTGAGTTTGACACATTTGGTTGCTCAGTATTTACTCATGTCAGACCTTGCTGTCTACTATGGGGTCTCAGAAACAAGTGATGATTATTTAGAAATTGTTTCATGCAGGTTCCCTAAGCATTCAAGAGGGCAAATTTGACCAATTATGCCTGGTCTGAGTACATCATACCTATCCAAATGTTCTTCCATCTGTTGTTTTCCTATTCTGGATTGCTTCCCGTACCCCTAGTAATTTCCATGTCTTGAGGATTTGGTCCCAACTGACCTTACGTATGAAAATTGAAACAGAAGTTAAAGATGTGAACGCTTGTCTTCTTGGTGACATAATGAATCGTTCCTCTGAAGTAACTTATGGCCTACACTTTATATTCCTTTGAATTTGTTGAACAGTATTTTGTCTTATCTTACAGGTTCTTTGCTGCTTAAAATGCATTTTGAGTACTGGCTGGGAAGGATTCTGAAAGGGTAAGGACCAATAAGTAGCTACCAGTAAGCAGTCCTATTTCATGGCTTCTGCTCATCTTTGTGACATTATGCATGTCAGGCAGCAGAAGTGTGAGCATTATTAGATAACTAAACTTCAGGGCCCTGTCATAGCAGAAGTCATGGGAGTTCAGATGTTGTACCCTTTAGGAGTGGAAAGCGGAATGGATGCAATTTGTCACTTAATTTTTTAAGGCAGACAGGAGATATTTACATTAAATTCATCTGTGAAAAAAAATTAATCTCTGAATTAATAAATGTCCAATATTTTGCATTAAGTCCTATGGCTTTGTTTTTACCTCACATATAGCAAACATATGGTATAAACTATGGCTTTTCTTTATCTGATTTCTTTCTTATTGGGCCACCCATGCTAAAGGAATCTTGCTAAAATGGAAGTAGAAGAAACATTCTCAGTGTGAAAAGACACATAAAAGGGCTTTTTGTCTCTTTGTGTTTACTGCTTCAGAATGCACATTATTGAACTAAATACTCAGAAGCGTGTTAGAAGTTCTTTAAACAGCTGAACAGAAACTTAAAAGTATCCATCTAGGATGTAATGGAGTAGCAGTTTTGTTTATTTTATTTCTGAGAAATGTCCTTTTTTATCCGTGCTTTGCTGACTTCATACAACCTTGATGAAGTGCCTCCAAGAAGCAAGAAATGGCATCTAAATTATTTAAGGAAACTTTCACAGCACTATGAGGAATACTAACCCGTTTCAAGAATAAAGGTCAATAAATCTATTAGGGTCCTTGAGCCTTGCCTTGTTGATATTTCCAATTATTCTAGCTCATTTCTTTTTTATTTTTAAGAAAGGTAATACAATCTGACCTTGAATTTATCAGTGGCCTGTACCACTATTTAGATTATAGCTAGCAGTTAAAGAAACACAAGGAAGATAATACACTTTCTTTTTTCAGTTTTATTTGGCATTGCCTCAGCTAATTACAGTTAGGCGAAGCTAATATGCAACATTACATATTCAGCTATAAACATAGTAGCAACATTGTAATCGCCACTCAGCTCTCACTAGGAGTTTGTTTGCAGAATTTCAGGGTAGGTGCTAAGACAGGACCATGAGGGAGGGGACATGAGCTTCTATCTACTGAAGATTATGGAATAAAGCTCTCACATTCTTCTAGGAGATTGCTGACATTCAAAAGAAGTTGCTCGGTACTATGTAATATTTGAGTTAGAATTAATATTTTCATTGGAAGAAGGCAAAAAGATAGAAAATTAGGAGAGTTGACATTTTCACCATATTCTTATATTGAGGATAAATGTTATTATGCCATATATTAGCCAGTGTACTAATAGCAACGCTAGCTAAGGTTAACGTTTGCCCAGACTGAGAACTTCCCATAGGTAAGAGTGCTTCCTGAGACAGTAGAGCCCAGTAAAACCAGATATGATCCCTAGACTTCATTTGTTTCAGCACCTAAACTGAGGAATTTTGTAAGCTTCCCTAATAGCTGGCTGTCTTTCCTGGCTAGTTCAGTTTCTACTTTTCATAAAAAACACTTTCTTTGTCACTCTCCTTTTATCCAGAAAGAAATTTTCAAGCACATGTACAAAGAGGAGGCAATTGTCTGAAGAGCCCTCAGGAGATTGGATTAGGATCTTGTACAAATGCCCAAAAAACAATAGGAATGTTTTGTTGTACAAAAAAGCCACATAGTGAATGAATCCCAAATTTCCATTATTCCTAATAACTATTTATTCAGTCATCATTGCTTCTCCTTTGCCAGCTGGCATCAGAGCAAATCCCACACACAGACAGGAGCGTGGAAATCAAAAGAAAGGGTTTTGGCTACTTAAGACACGGTCATCTTGAAACATCTCTTGAAGATGTAGCACCAAGAGAACCAAACAATTGTAAAGATAAACATCTGAAAGAGTCTCAGACATGACCAACTAAGACAGATTTCTGTGAGTAAATACAGTTTATTCACAGAATATATTTTAATGCAATAGTCCCATTTTGTGACAAATCAAGAGTCTTTTTACCATAGGAAGAATTACTCTCTCTGGGAATTTAAGACTGTGCTATTTGTCAACCACTGAACTGAAGTACTATTAATGTGACTTACAGAACTTAAAGCCTAAAGTGACTTCTGATCAAATGATGTTTTGTCCGCCCTTAAAGATTCTAAACATATGGATTTGCCCTTTAATACATTTAACACCAACAAATATTGTCATCCATGGGTTGGATGGTGGCTGGAAAGAGAATGGCTCTTTAATTACTCTCTGTTCACCTAAGGGAAAATACTCCAGCCTGTGAGTTTTGCTGGGAATAAATTAAAATGCTGTGATAAAGTGCATTCTTGTTATTCTAGTCATTTAAGTTGAAGCTGGATGAGAAGAGTATCTTTTTACTTCAAAAATAAGTAGGGAGAGGCGGGGGAAAGAAACAGTTGGCATTTATGTAAGCAAATGGAAGAACTGAACATATATTCACAGACAGCACCTCCAGGAATCCTATCCTGGTCAACCATGGTTACATTTCAGCAAAAGCAGCAATGAAAAACTGACATAAAAATGCATGTTAGCATTCCCTTTTTTTTTTTCAGAAATTAATTATTATTTATCTGAATGTTAGACTGCAGAGAGAGCAGCAATTTTGCTGTCTGTGTTTAGCACTGAAAACAATGGGGGAAAAAGTACAGTCTAGGTGTATATTCAATACATATTTTTAAAAAATATTTGAATCAATTACATACAGGTATCTTTAAGAAACAGCAGGACTGTATCTGTTACAAGTCTTGTCAAACTGCTTATTAATATCTTGTTCCAATATGCTGCTGGGTATTCTGTCTTGAAACCAGGGCAATGTCCTTAAAATTGCCAGTGTGTAAGTGCTTTGCTGGATAGTGGCCAATGATACCAGGCAAGATGAAGTCCTTTGAGCTTTTAATGTTGCATTTGTATAGATAAAATTTAGAGATAACATAAATTGGATATACCCAAGAGGATCTTGATTTGTTCATCATATTTGGGAACCTACCCAAGTGTTTTCTTTCTATCTATTATGGATAGATTTACTCTGAAGATCATGATACTTAGTTCTTTAAATTCCACCTGTCCTGTAGGGGATCCAGCTGCCTGACAGGATCAGTGTTTTAAAAATAACAAGCCTAAATACCTGTAAAAAGAGATTCTCTTTCAGTAGTAGTGTTGAGACTATTAAGCTCCAAGACCATCTAATTTGGTGTGGTTGGTTTTTTTTTTTAATTTCCTCATAGTCACAGAGAGTGCAGTTACATAAGTGACAGGGAAAATGAGAATATTTTTTCAAAACTTATCTAAAAACTGTAAAATTATGCCAGAGGCAACTATTCTTCTGTTTTCCCTTTTCTTTGACTATCTGTCCATCATGCGTCTTTTGATATTTTTTGGTTCTTGGCCAGCCTCTGGGCTGTTTATACACTAAAACAAAAATAACCCGAATTAATATTTAAATATTTAATTGTCTGGGTCCATGTTATGGGGTAACTGGAAGCGAGGGATGTCTCTTAAATCCTTTTTTTTGGTCTTTTCCTGAAAGAGTGGAGCAAGCGAAACGGGTGGACCCTGCAGCAGTGCCTCGTGGCACAGCGGGGGCAGTAGTGGAGTATCTCTTCCCATTGGGTCCCCCAGGGTTTTCTTTTCATTCTCTCTCAATTTTCCAGCAGCTCTGGAGTGGGACCCCGCTGCATCACCCCCCACAGCACTGTCCACATGGCAGCACTCCTTCCCCCCTCCACAGCCCAGCAGCTGGACCAGAGTAGCAGAGTGGTTGTTCTTTTGTGTTTTTTTTTATTGTTGGGTTACTGTTTATTACTGGTCCATGTGTATTCCATATACTCCATATTCCATATATTCAATAAATTATTTTGTTGTCATCTTCTTTGTATGTCTCTCGTCTCTTAGCAATGCCCCCTAAGGTCCAAAACTGTGACAATCCAGAGGCACATATGAGTTCCTGCTATATACCCCCCAAAAGAGTGTTTCCTGGTAGGGATTTTGAAAGAGAAATTTCAAAGATGCAGGGGAGTTTGTCATATCATGGAATATCACTGAAAAGGATGTTCTGGCAGAGTCAAATTGGAGATAAGGAGAAGAAACACATAGCTCTTCACATTTAATTTAAATTTTATACATTTAAGAGTCTAGATTGCTTTTCCATTAGAAGAGTTCAAAAGACTGCTAAAGTTTGCCAGGGACTATTGTCCTTACTGTTAATATACCTTAAAGAAAAAAATCGTTGTACACAGGCTATTTGGAAGTCATCTTCAAGCCCTGCTGGATGTCCATCAGCAGTGATGCATTTAATGGGATGGTCCTCCTGCTCCCAGGCTCTCCCACACTCTTAATGTGTCCTTGGAGAGAGTATTTAGCTTTTGCATTGGCAGGAGGAACCATGGTTTGTGATCTGCTACCAATTAAACTTAATAAACAAATGGGTATATGAGTAGATGTCTAGGCCATCGCAGTATAACCATGCTCTATTACAGAGGCCTACCTAAGCTTTCTATCATAAATAAATTAATCATCCCTATAAAAATATTATCCCTGCCAGGAACCATGCTGTCTGCAATATAGTGATCAGTTGAATTGGTTCTGTTGCAAATTAAAACTGCCTGAAGGCAGCTTTATTTCATCTAAAGAACTTTTTCATGTCTTCATATAAAATGACAGCAATTATAGGCATTCTATTGGTTTTAACTGAGTTTATGAAAAGCAGTTTTGTGGCATCATTTGGACATTGGCCCTTTCTTTACATGTACAAGTTAAATAATTCATTTTTAAAGCCACAGTTGCTGCTGGAAGAAAATTAAAATCTGAGGTTCACCAAGCCAAAGTACAGACTGAAGCAGGAGCTGAGACATTTAAAAGTCTGGTATTGAAAAGGACTGATATTCTTCCTCAGGTGAAATTCTTCATCTTGCATTTTAGGCATCTACAGTAGAGGTTTTATAATTAATCCTCTTTCCTAGAGTTCTTTTCCAGTTGGGAAGGAGACAGAGATATGCCCCTAGAAGAAGATTCATTTTACTTAGCATCTATCCTACAGAGTACAGCTTCTGCCCTCTGAAATGACTCCTTCTAGAGGCAATAGAGGGAGACTTTCCAGAGGATGCTTCAGAGAAGATGTTTAACAGTAAAATACCTCCAGTCTAGTGCCTCAAGCTGTTTATCACAAGCATCAAAGAAACATCAGTTGGTTAAACCTGGTGGCAGATGTCATCAACCCAAGTTACCTCCACAGGTTCTGTCAGGTGCAGAGGATGGTTGGGTTAAGCTGACCCTGACCCCTTACCTAGTCCAACTGATTCTTGTCTTAATTTTTTGGCTCTAAATACTCTCCTGGGAATGCCACGAGATACAAAACTTATTACTGGGCCTTTATTCAATCCTTTCTGCAATTCTTTTAGGGCATTTTGTACCTTAAGGCAAGTAAGGGAAGCAAGTGACAGTAAACTCGGCAATTTTCAGGGACCCTATGACTCCTGAAGTGATCATTGTCAGTTAATTTAAATTACAGAAATCTTCAGGCTATTCTGTAAGTGTCTGAATTTCTCATGGTGATGAGAAAAAAAAATCAAGGGGTTTTCTCCTCTGCTCAGCAAAAGCAAAGGAAAATTTCTCCCTGTATGTTAAGACAAAAAAAGAAAAGGAATAAAAAACCCACAGCTTTGTCATTAATTTTGTTCATATGAGCAAGACATCAAAATCCTAAGTAACAATGTTAAAATCTTTCAGATATGGTCCCCAGGGCTGTAGAGAAACAGAACAGCCAGATGTATACAGCCTTACAGAAACTCACACTCATCTTGCTCCAAACATTATCCCTTCAATCCTGGTTCACAAAGGCGGTCGAACAGAAGAAGGCTGAAAGTCAATACTGATTGTTCAGTGTTTCATCTCAAGTTACATTCTCTCAGAATTAATTTTTTAACCTGTAGCAGGGCTATAACATTATGGGCACCACAGAGATGTGGTTGGATGACTCCTATGACTCTAGTGTTGGAATGGAAGGATACTAACTCTTAGGGAAGGACAGGCAGAGGAAAGGAGTGGGTGATGTTGCCCTCTATGTCAGTGAGCAGCTGCACTGCCAGGAGTTCTGCACAGAGGTAAAAGAGATGACTGATAGTTCCTGGATGAGGATTAAAAGGACAGCAGGTACAGATGACATTGTAGTGGGAGACTGCTGCCTGACTAGGAAGACTGAGTGAATGAGGCCCTTTATAAACAGATAGGAGTGGCCACGCAGTCAGAAGTTCTGGTCCTTGTGGGGGACTTCAATCACCCAGTATCTGCTAGAGGGACAACATAGCAGGATATAAGAAATCCAGGAGATTCCTGGAATGCATTAAGGATAACTTCCTTGTCTAAGTGATAGAAGACCCTCTGAGGAGGAGTGCTGTGCTGGACCTTGTTCTCACCAACAAGGAGGGACTGATGGGGTATGTGAAGCTCAAGGGCAGCCTGGGCTGCAGAGGCCATGAAATGGTGGAGGTCGATCTTTAGGCTAGCGGGGAATGTGCACAGCAAGCTCACTACCCTGAACTTCAGGAGAGCATACTTTCACCTCTTCAGGGATCTTCTTGGTAGAGTACGGTGGGATAAAGCCCTGTAGGGATGAAGAGCCCAAGATACCTGGCTGATATCCAAGGATCACCTCCTCCAAGCTCAGGAATGATGCATCCCAGCAAAGAAGAAGTTGGATAGAAACACCATAAGACCTGCATAGATGAACAATGAGTTCCCGGTCAAACGCAAACACACAAAGGAAGACTTTAGAGGATTAAAGCAAGGTCAACTAGACTAGAAGGAAGAGATAGTCAGAGTACCCATGGATCAGGTTAAGAAAGCTAAAGCCCTGATAGAATTCAAACTGACCATGGATGACGAGGACAACAAAAAAAGCTTCCATAGGCACATTGGTGATAAAGGGAAGAATTTTGCTTCTATCTTCACTGGCAAATGCTCCAGCCACATCACAGAGGGCAAAGGCAGGGACTGGGAAAACAAAGAGCCTTCTACTATAGAACAAGATCAGAATCGAGACCATCTGAGGAACCTGAAGATATGCAAGTCCATGGGGCCTGCCAAGATGCATCACTGAGTCCTAACGGAACTGGCAGAAAAAGTGACTAAGCTAATATCCATCATATTTGAGAAGTTGTGGCATTTCAGTATGTAAAGTAGGGCTTCTAAGAAAGGTGGAGATAAACTTTTAACCAAGGACTGTAGTTGATGGGACAAGGAGCAACACTTTCATTGTAAAGGAGAATAAATTTAGATTGAACACAAGAAAGAAATTCTTGACTGTGAGGGTGATGAGACACTGGACCAGGTTGCTCAGAGAAGTTATGGATGTCACATCACTGGAACTGTTCAAATCCATGTTAGAAGCAGCCCTGGGCAACCTGATCTAGTAGGTGGCATACCTCCTCACAGCAGGAGGATTGTAACTACATGACTTCTGATGTCTCATCTAACTCCAACCATTCTATGATAGTGAGGGCATTAAATGGCATTTCTAAATTTCAAAATCATTTGAAAGCCTTTTTGATTCCATCATCTGAATTCATTGCATTCTGTTATACTCACACAGCAATTTATTTAGCCATAAGCATAAATTATGTACCTGCTCATCAAAGAGCTCTTAAGAAGTGGAAGTGACAGAAAGATAGAAAGATCGAGGTTAGCTGACTGGTCCTTTTCTCCACACAACCTGTAATTCTAATTTTAAGTCATATCATGTTAAGTTGCTTTTCCTTCAGAATTTATTTTTAGTCCCAGCTTCTCAGACTGACCTGTACAGGCAGATGCATGAGCTTTTTATTCCTTAGCATTCCATTTGAATATTTACCAGTGGTGAAAGTAAGAGCCAACAATAAAATTTCAGAGCAAGTACTTCTTTGGAAAGATGATTAATGGTTGTTGAAAGTACAGGACATGAATCAGCTAATATGTTCTAATGATTGCTTCTGTAAGAAAAAGAAAAAAATCATCATACCAGGGAAAAAATGTATTTATGATAAATTAATGGAAATGATTTAAAGCAATGTACTTGCTGACTTACTTAGGTAGGTGACCACTACATCTATGATCTAGGGAAAGAAACATTTCTGGCCTGGTTTAAAAATACGAATTGATATCTCAGAACATAACTTCTGAGCAGAAAAAAAATAAATGCTGTCTTTGATTTATCTTAGATCCATAGTGAATTTCTGACTAAACACTACAAAATAGTGCATAGTGTGATGCAGCAATTTGTGCTTGCTTTTTTTTTTTTTTCGGTAATAGGTCTTATCTAAAGAAAAGCAGGGATGAATATATTCAATTATCTTCCTGAAATACAGTGTCATTATTTAATTCTCCTACCTTTTTATCCATGAACATTTTCCTAGTCATTTTTAGTTACTGCCTCCTGTGGGCTTGTATAGCAGACATGCTGACTCCTTAATTAAAATTGCATGCCAGGAAGTAAGTAACTGCCAGCTGAATGCTTCCCTCCTACTGTTGCATTCTGTCAGCTCAGGGATGGGTTTTTTCTCCTCTCAGCTTATTATTTTTTTAGGAAATGTCAGTTGCTGTTTCTGAAAGTAAATTTGGGAAACTCTAGATGTATTTAATCTGGTGTTTAAATCGAGAAAATGTCATTGTTTTTTGTGCAGATGAAAAACACGACAAAGTTAAAAGTGTGAAGTCAATTTTCTGGGTCTGAATAATCCAAAGACTATGCAACTAATACTGGGACAAAAACACTGATGGAGAAATGAGGGTGGCTTATGCTGAAAGGTTTGTTCCCATCTGGGGACACAGTGCAACACTCCTGGAATTAAGCTAGAACTTCCCTCAGACACTTCTCTGTTTTTCTGAGAGTAAAATCTTCTTCATGGAGGAGCAAGAAGAATGGACACCTGCCTGAAGCTTCCCAAGCTTTGAGAAGAGATGCAAGGCAGCAGTTGGTCTTCAAGAGCACACAGTGAGGCCTATGCCTCTCTGCAAAACAAAACTGCTTATCCATGCTGCTGTTGGATGGTGCCAAAAGGACCATGGCCAGCACTCTTCTGGAGCCTAATGTTGCTTCTTCTCTGTGCCTGTGCACTGAGCTTCATCTAGAATCTTCCCCTTTGAAGAGCAATCAGACCACCTTCACTCTCAACCAAGTTAGAGCGGAGAGTTAAAGCCATTTCCAAGGTGGGAAGGTTGTAGACACAATCAGTAGGGCCCCAAATAGGCTCTTGAAAGCTTCAGGTAGAGGCCCAGGCATCTACTCTACTCTGCCCACACCAACATTTCTTGCTTTTCACCATTGTTTCCCATGACATCAGCCTCATGCAGTTGCTCTTTTTGCTTATAGGAGATTGAGTAAAAACAGAAACTTTCTTCCAAGGAGAGGGAAAGAGAAAGACTTTGCCAAAAGTTCTTCCTGTCATTCTAGTTCTACCATTTTTATGTTCATCATCCTGTGAATATAATAAACTCAGTGTTCTGAAGCTTTCCAGATATGTGCAGGGTGTTGAAATGGGCTGGTTTGTTTGCCCTGATAAGAGGAATACATCTCTATGCTGGCTGCATGAGACATTCAGGTAACTTCTGCTCTATCAGCTCCTAAGAATGGAGCAGCTGGAGGCTTTGACAGTGTGCAGTTCAAATGCATGCTGTACTTCACAGCTCCCAGGAAGAAACAAGAGCTTAGCAGCTGTGATAGCTAGCTGGCTACTTTAGCATTTCATGATTTTTTAATTTTTTTTTCAGTTTTTACAATTGTCTTTATTTTTTTCACTTTCAAAGTGAAATTATGACCCCAGGAAACTCAATAGGAAAGTTCCCATTGATTTTAGCTAAGCCAGGATATCAACTTAATATTATAAAATGGGGAAGCAAACAACATTTTAGAGAAAAGTAACATCTTTTATTGCTGCAGCTGGCACACTTCGAAAAGCTAGGTAAGCCTTTGTGCTCACAAGCTTTATATTCCTATTTCCCTAGGTTAAATATTCTTCTGAAATTAAAATACATGTGAACATAATCTAAATACTACAGAGCTAATATTTTAACTAATCTTCAAACTGCTAACACTTTTCAGAATTAATTTTAGGCTTCTACTTTTGGTTATAGCTGATAAACCACAAAACTCTACCACAACCAAAACAACGAAAAGTAAAATGAATAAAAGACCAAATGTACCCTTGTCATTTGCTCTAGGTTATTTTCTTTGCCTAAGCCATCACCGGGCAAATTGAAAACCAGCTAAGAATAGATCCTCATGGAGACTGGATAGCAATGGCCCTCTTGTTCTGGTTTGTATTTTATTTCTCATTTTGCAAGTTTATTGAAAGCAGGTAGAAGCAAAGATCAGGAGTCTAGATGTCTGGCTGCATTCAAAATTTCTTGAGTTTCAATTACAACGAGGAGAAAAGGAGCAGAGAAAAACGTGAATAAATACAAGATAAATTTTGAAACAAAACTTTTAAAAACCGATCGTGGTTGCTAAGTAACAAAAACATACTTAACCTTTGCTAATGATTAACAAACCACAAAAATTGCACAAGCCAGGAAACAAGTAGCAAAGGAGTTTTGTAGACATTCTTTTGTTTTGGGAGTTTTCCAGGTTTCTTACAGTTTTTGCTCTTCTAAAATTTTAAAGAAATAAGAGGGAGGAAGTTACCCAGACTACTGAACTAAAGACGGCGTTGTTCCCCTGTGAAATACTAGCAAGTGATGTTTGTGTTCTGAAGACTTTTTTTCCCTCTGAAAGATACTCACCCTAAAATGAGATCTGAGCCTGAATGTACCAAGCTACCTTCAGGGCAGGCACCTCTTTTTGCAAGGTTTATGTCACCAACTCATCACTTCACAGAATATATCCCCTGTCAGGTCTTGATACTTTTTCTCTCAGCACAGATGATCACAAATGTTGCTGAAATAATATTACTGTGGACCTTGAAAACCTCTTATGGCATCCACTGAAGTTAAACCCAGTCTATCTCGCCTACATATCTGTGACTTTATTTATAAGGCCTTTATCAGTATGTTTTGCTAAATTTCTTGCAAACTTCCCACAAAGTAGTACTTAAGAGATCAAATTAATTTCTCTCTAAGGATCAAGCTGTTATTGAACCTAAGGTTGTAGAGTGAGGTACAATTATCATGCCAAGAAAATGCATTCCAGATAAGCATGAGACCACAGCTGAGTCCACAGTTACCAATGCCATGAGTGCAAGTAGTTTTTGCCTATAAAAATCTCAGGAAATTTGAGAAAATAGAATAGTCTGGCTCCTTGTTTACCTGATGAAGCCTAGCTAGATTTGTTTAGATTTATCCTTTGTGCATGGCTCCTCTAAAGTCTCTTTTGCATATCTGCCTATTTGATAATGGGAGAAGCAATAACCTGCAGTTATGAAAGTAAGATTTTCTGTCTATCTTTTTGTAATGTCCTTGATCTCTGCTCATTTCTACTGTGTGATTCCATTTCTGCATCCAGTGAGAACTTTTATTGTTGTTTCCTCGTCTACTTTTCCTTTCTGCCCTTTGTTAGCAGGCAGTACATCCTCACGGGGTACACTGACGTCATGTAAAGAGATGATGTCTTGTTCCTGTCTCACAGCCTTTGTTTGGGCCATCAAAGACAGGGCAGTAGGACAGAGCTCTCTTATTATATGGCTCAGAAGAGGATGTCACACACCTCTGTACTGGAAAACAAGATATTCAGTTGGTTGGGTATTTGGGAAAGATGTGCTCTGTTCTCAGAAAAGTAACAGTTTATTGAAATTAAAACATAGAAAAGTAGCGGTACTGACAACTTTTGATCCAATTTCTCTTACAAAAGCACAAATTCCAGTTCCCAGTTTGAAATTATATTTAGCTTCATAATTTAACAAGACAAATGTTAAAAATTAACTAATATGTCAAACCATTCAAACTCAATTGGAACAGTGTATCTTTATTGACGCAAACAAACTGACAAACACAAATATATCATCATTACTGTGCCACAAACATTCAAGATGTCAAATGTTTACCCTGAGCTTGGAAAAGAAATTCTTCTAATAGTATAATAACATTCCTGGGGTGAAAAAACTTACTCCCAGAGAAGTTGAAAGAAAAGTTTGGCTGTATTTTTTCTCAAAAATAAGATAGACTAAGAATTGGAATGTCAGACAGGTCACTAATACCTTTACAGTGTGAGACTTCGTCAGTTCTAAATTTAGGAGCTTATACTCTAGTAGATGGTGATTTAAACTACCCATAGACTAAGGTGCCAAATATGAAGGGATAAAAATGTGCACCTTCTGTTGATGGTTCACGAGATTCATACTAGAGATGTAACTCAGAATAAGCTGAATTGCTCTGGTTACATATTTGCTGCGTAGATTGTTAAGGTAGCGTAGGATAACTAGCTTACACTTGTCACCTAAGTAAAAACAGGTGATTTCTCAAGTGCGTTTGTTTTATTGTGAGAACAGATATGACCAAAATGGTGATGTCTTTCTCAGATTGTTATGATTGTTCAAGGCATCCCTTTCTTAAGTACATGCCTTACCCATGGTACTGGTTAAACACAGCTTTGTATGCTACTTACTCATCCCTGCAGAATTATTAGATCTTCATGTAGCTCTAGATATAATTAATCACAAATGTAAGAGTTTTATTAAAACTTCCAGTGTACTAAAATGCTTGCAATATAAGCAAAGTGAAATTGGCCCTGGATTATGGATGCTGTCATAATAGCTTTGAAGCCATTGCTTTGCTTCATAATACTGTTCTTTTTGAAAGCATTGCTGCTCTTTTTAAAATCATTAAACATAAAGCTGATTCTGAATGCCAAGATCTGAAACCAAGAGGGGAGTTATAACAGAAAACCTTAACATAAATATGTTTTCAGAGCAAAACTGAACTACATAAATACACTTTCTTTACTGATATTTACAGTATCAGAGGAGAGAAGATAATAAAGAGGAGAGGATTGTTCAGAGGAGAAAACATCAAACAGGATTAAAAAATGGTCACATCCTGATTGGGTTAATAAGACAGGCAGAATTATCAAGGCTGATGAAATCGGGTAAAAGAGTCTATTGCAAATAATAAAAACATTTTAATGGGTTTTCCTTTTACTGGGAAAAGTTATGAGAAACTAGACAATGCACTAGAAAATGAAAACATTGATGGGCAGAAGGAAACACTGTGCATCGGTCGATGAACAGTCCAGACATAAAGCTTTGTTTGCCTGTAAGCTGTAAAATTCATGCAAAAGTCAGCAGGCCAAAAGATTTCCCGCAAAATTTTTCTGTAGAAGATAATCATTGTCATAGCTGAGAATATTCCTATAAACTTCTAAATAAAGCATGGCTCTTTGTAGGTGTTAATCTGCAGGATGTTAATCTATGGAATATGTATAGAAATGCTTAATTGTCTATACTTTAAAACAGAATTAAAAAGAAAACCCCTATATTTGAACTACTTATATTTCTGACAGATATATGCCAAGAAAATGGAGATCATGGGAGGCTATGCCATGACACTGGAAATGCACTTAAGCTCCCCTGAACTCTTTCCCTGGCATAGTCAATATTGTTTAGATTTTTTTTCTTTTATACTGGAAGTCTTAAATTTATTATAGAGTTTGAGAATGTTCTTGTGTGCTTGCAGTAAGATAAAGTAAAAAAGATGGGAGATGATCAGACTCATTGGCCTGCTCCAGACACATATTTCTGGGTATGAATTGGACCTTGTTGCCCCCTTTCTGCCTGCTCCTGCTCATATACACTGGCACACACATTTTGTTGCTGATCATTTCTAAACTCATAGCAACTACCTTAATTTCTACACTTTCAAGGGGCAGTTAGTCTTACTATTGAAAGAAACACAGTTTTTCAAACAAGGTCTTTCTTTATCTTTGCAGCATCTTCAAAGGGGGAATTCCCTGCTCTGTGCAGTTCAAAGTCCAGTTCTGCAGTTATGCTCAGAATTGAAACAATCTCATATGGTACTCCATAGGTGAAACTCATTTGTATTCTTGTGACAGTCTGTTTTTCAATATTCTGTTTGAAATTTGGCATCATTTACCTATGTTCCTCATTAAAAGATGAATTAGTTGTCAAGCAATGCTGCCAAAACTCTGAGCATTTTAAAAAGGAAGGAAAGCCTCTCAGAAAACAGAAGAAAAGGTTCACTATCCTGAGGATATATGGCCTTTGAGCCAGAATGCTGGGTCAGAATGGACATCCGACGTACACCGGGAAATACGTGTTCACAGATGTGATAAAGAAAAGACAGAGTGATATTTTCATATCTGACAGAAAATAAGCACCACTTTATTTACAGAAGTTTAACTCTTTCATCACAAAAGACTTAATCAGCCTCCTACTTTTCTTCATGCAGTACTCCAGAGCTAATTCTCTTTGCTGAAAAAGGATTCATATGTGTGTCTGCACAAAGGAAAGCTCCTCCATGATCAGTTGTATCCTCTAAAACCATATTTCATTGGCAAAGCATCATGGCTACTGGACAGCTCAAACAGAGACTGAAGAGGGATAGACAAACTGATTTAATAATTTGCCTGTCAAAATAGAAAATGAGTTCTCAGTTCTGTTGCCATTAGCATTTCAAAGAGACTGTGACAGGCATATGCAGGCTTCTTTTTAAAAAAAATAAACCTATTTCATCCCAGATGCAGAATCCAGCTGTTTGAGACTATGACCCTCAAAAAAGCAGTGTACCGCAATAATGTGAATGGGCTGACACCCCTGATCTCTACTGAAAGGCTGGATATGACAAAAATACTTGAAATTCTATTTGATTTTTAGCTATTAATTATTTCAGCAAATGTAACACTTCAAGAGAATCTGATAAAGCAGTAACAAAACCACAGAGGTTAATTATGAGATAAAAGCCCCACACTCCTCCAGAACAGTGTTTACGTGACTATAAGTTGCAATCCAGTACTTAAGATCAAATGATCTAAAGGGAGCTGCTGCTGAATCTAAAATTCACCAGGTGCTTCTATTTTGGCTTTGGAAGTTCTGTTGCCTTTGGCACCTGATCATTATCTCATGGAGTGCTTGTGTTGGGTGACTCTCTGATAAGGGGCACTGAGGCACCCATCTGCCAGGCAGTCAGGAAATGTATGCTGCCTTCCAAGAGCTAAGGTCTGAGGTGCTGCTGAGATGGTGCCTCAACTTGTCTGGAGCACAAATTACCATCCACTGCTACTCTTTCAAGTAGGCACGATTCCAAAGAAAAAGGTCTCCCTTTTAACATGAATGCATGAAGTTAGTTCCTTCACTGACTGAAGGGCTACTTACTGTGGGTTCTAGGCTTGTTGTTTACTTCCATAATTGCCATATCATTAATCCTATCCTATGTCATGTCTGTGGATGCTTGGTGAGTACCCTTAATATTTATCCATATGTACATATTCTTTCATCTTGGGAGGGGGGCTGCTTACAGTCCTACATTGATCAACATTTTCTTTCACAGAAGGAATTTCTTACACAGATTAATTAAGTGGAACTATTATGGGTTTAGAAACCAAATGCCTCTGCACTGCTGGTATTTTCAGAAACTGGATACAGATCAAATCCCTGGCAAATAATTACAAGTAACACATTTGTGTTCCTTTTATTTTCTGCAATTGCAGTATATGATCTCCAGTGCTCACTAAGGCTGATACCCATCTTTTCATGTTGATAAGAATTTTGCTTCACATCAACATGCAAGACAACAGACAGCACGACTCACCAGCTTTCTACAAATCTCCCCTTCTTGCTCAGACTAGTTCACTGTATTCCTGTTATCTTGTCAGTTTTCTGTTGACAAAATTTGTCCTCATTCATAAAAAAAACAGAGTTTATTGTTTGTATGGGAGAGTGGGATATTATCCTAAAGCCTCAGTCAGTATTTAGAAGTTACTACTCAAAACAGTACTGGAAAGTTGCATGTTTGGATTTTATATCATGTCTTTTGTTGTTTTGGACAGAGTGACAGTTTCAAGCTACAGCTCCACGCTGTTAATAGCGTGACTGAAGCAGGGTAGGGACATCAAATTAGCCTTGGTGTATCTATACATATAAATCAAAAGCAAAGAAGTCATAGAGGCAGAAAGTGAAGCCTACAGCTTAGGCAAGAAATCAAAGCAGTTGCCCAGAGTTTGGCTGTATCAGGGCTGCTAGTTCAGAGGTGTATCACACATCTCCCACTGTATAAATGTAACCAAACAGCAAGGCTGAGTACTGCCTTTCTGGCAGGAAATCTTCTCATGTCTCCTGTAAATTTTACTGGATCCCTCAAAACACTACTTGCAAGCATTTTGGTTATTCCTGTTAATTCATCCCCGATTAACGGGAGAAAAGTTTGGATTTATTCATGTTTCTGCATTGTGATTTCAGGGAACTTATCTTTGTTCCCCTGTGTCTCCCTTTCCCTTTCTGTAAAATGGAATAATGAGAACTTTATAAAGTACTCCAAAATCTAAAAGTGAAGGAAATACAGAAAGCAAAGCACTGTTATTAACTCACCTTATATGTACTATATCTCTTCCTCCAAACAGCATTTTGTTCTAAACAAAAGAAATTCATCAGAAGTTCAAAATCATCCTTGGCCCATCATGTTTCTATGGTTACAGAGCCAGTGTTTTTCATCTGTAGAAACTAGCAAGAATTTTCCCATTTTAAAAGACTATTGTGCCAATGGAATAATGAGAACTCTTATCAAGGATGGGTTATTCTCATTTTACCAGTCTCATCAAGCCCCGCACTGAAAGCATCTCTGAGTCAAACTGCAGGACAAAGCATTTAAATACATAGTAAGTGTTATTTGCAGTAGTACCCAGAAATGTCACCAAAAAAATAGAAATGTAAGAAGGATGCTAAACTTTATCCCTGAAGGCTTATCCTCTGTCTATTTCTCAGCAGATTGGACAGGGCTTCTCCTGATGGAAAAAACATGATCCTCTTGCCAATGCTATGTTCTCCCAGGCTCACATGAGAGATGAGCCACAGTGCTTTATCTCAGATCCAGTCCATCTTGGATGTTTTCTGATTCCATTTGATTTTTTATATCACAACGCATACACAGGCATACATATATGTCTGTATATGCATATACAGTCACAGTAGATGTACAATAAATGTAAACACATGAACACACAAAACCCCTTCTACTGTGTGAACTACCATAAGGCAGTACAGATCCCTTTTCTCACCCCAGACGTTCCTTTCTGTGGAATGAAAGCATGTCTATGGATTAAACTAAGCTTCCCTTAAGCACAAGTTTACAATTCCCTCAAAATCCTCGTATTTTTTTTTCTCTTCTCTATGCCCCTATGAAGAAAAGCAACCCTCCCTTTTCAGGAAAGGAGCAAAGTCCATCCCTTTCTCAGAATAACATAAGAATTTGGCTGCTTCTGAGTTACTTTCCTCTTTATTCCCCTGTCCCCATGTACTGGTTTGGGGGGGGGAGGGGGGCTGTGATCG
>VXBA01003435.1:1550025-1561456 GCA_013399895.1 Serilophus lunatus | reverse complement strand
TCTTCTTTTGCTTCTTCTTCTGCTTCTTCTGCTTCTTCTTCTGCTTCTTCTTCTTCTCCTCTCCCAAGTTTTTGCTGGAGCTCTTCTCACCCTGCTGTCTGCTTCATGGCTCCTTTTCCTGTAGCTAAATCACAGCCCCAAGAAATGCACCAATACTCCAGCAAGAGCCCAGAACTGCCACTGCTGCAAGGCAAAGAGCAGGGCATTTTAACCAAAAATATATATGACTAGTGAAACAGATGTACAAATAACTTGTAAAGTGTTATTATTGCAGAGATTATTAAAAACTGCTTTGTGACTTCATGGTATTGGTGAAAAAATGCAAAAGCCTGATTCACAAACTTCACGGACCCAAACTAATAAATTGATTTTTAACAGCAAAATTTAGAATGCACCTGAATGAAGCGTTTGTTTTTCTGAGGAAGTCCTGAGACCACAGATTTGCACATGTGCATTTCTGTTTTCCTAAGTAATTTATCTATCTTGAAAACTGCCATAGTAAGCTGACTGTTGTTTCCAAGGCAGAATTAAATCACCTTTTTCCTTTTTTTTTAAGGGATACTTTGAATTTTTAAAGAACATGCACTACAAATGAAACTTGATACAAATGATTGGCAAGCATATGAACTTTGGTGATATGTAGATAATTACTGGATTCTTATCACACATGCCTCTGTATTAAGAATGCTTGCACATTGGTAGACTTAAACAGAATTAAAGCATCTCTTAAAATAAAACACAGAACATGCAAACAATCGAGTCATCGCCTCTATTTCCTCATTTTCAGCTGTCAGGACTGAGATTACCTTTTTTTACCTTCACCTCTAGCAAACCCTCACCTGTGTAATGACTGCATAAACTGAGTCATTTTACTGAAATCTGCTTTTTTCCACTTCAGCCTTATTTCAAATTCACTTCAAAGTATCCTAGTGGAGAGAGGATATTCCTCTACCTTATAAAGATCTGAGTAAAATTGTAGGCCATTACTGAAGTCAGAGGCCGGTTTTCTTCTTGACCGTATAGATGAGGAACTGTTGACTTAACTAAGGAATACACTCTAGTTCATTTTTTTTTTTAACTTATTTTCCAGTGACCTGAGTGTCAAGCAGATGAGATAAAAGCTCTGCCCCATTTCAAGGGAGATGACTTATAAATTCACCTATTCCTAAAGTTGTTCTGAAAACTCACATTACTAGACCCATAGTAGTAAATAGCCTATTTGCTGACCCTGAAAAAATGTAGCTTTAAATGAATTCTGCTACTTCCACTCTGTCTAGTTAGAACTTCAGGTTTTAGATTCCTTGGAGTAACTGAAGAAAAAAGTAATTTTGTTCATGCCCCCATTAACCATTTCTCAACCTCTCGTCCCTCCCAATCTAGCAGCCAACCAAGCACATAAAAAGCAAGACTGATGATAGGCTTAAGGTGGAGATACTGGCAAAATTCTCTTTGACTGGATTATTTGAAGGAGCTGTGGTAAACTCACTGATTGTGACACAGTTGTACTGCTCCAGGTAGCCTATCATCTTATCTCATCTCAGTCTCATCTCAATCTCATCAGCCTTCCAGCTACTTATAGGTACAGAATCATATGAGCTGCAATCAGAAAGTCATGAATCTTATGAAGAACATAGACATGGAAAATGAAGCGTGGAGATTAGTCTGCAATCTGAGCAACAGGCAACACAAACCAAACACACTGACAATAGCTAGAAGCTGTTGTGTCTAGAAGCTGTCTACCATCCAAACCACCTCAGGGATCTGGAACTTGGACTGACTGATTTGCATGAATGAACCCACTTGCAAACCTGCAGCATTGGGCTCATTTGTCTACTCGGATGGACAGATATCCTGCACTTTACAAGTATGTCCAGGTGTTAAAAATGTAACATGGTGTAGGTTTTCCTGTAGTCAGATTTTAGTAGCAGCAGGGGGGTTGAGGGGGAGGCTTCTTTGAGAAGCTGTTGGAAGTTTCCCCCATGTCCAGCAGAGCCAATGCCAGCCGGCTCCAGGCTGGGCCTGCTGCTGACCAAGGCCAGGCCAATCAGTAGTTAAAGAAACATCTCTGTGATAACGTATTTAAGAAGGAAGGGAAAAAAGTTTAGGTGAAGATGGCTGCCAGAGAAGAGCAGAGTGAGAACTTGTGAACAACAATGCAGACACCAAGGTCAGTGCAGAAGGAGGGGGAGGAGATGCTCCTGGCACCGGAGCTGAGATCCAGCTGCAGCCCATGGGGAAGACCATGGTGAAGAAGCTGTGCCCCTGCAGCCCATGGAGGACCACAGGAGTGCAGAGATCTATCTGCAGCCTGTAGCAGAGCCCACGCTGGAGCAGATGGATGCTGGAAGGGGGCTGTGGCCTGTGGGGAGAGAAGCCCACGTTGGAGCAGGATTCTCCTGGTAGGACTTGTGGCCTGTGGGGGACCCACGCTGGAAGAGCCTGTACCTGAAGGACTGTACCCTGTGTAACATCACCCATGTGGCAGCAGTGTGTGTTGAGCTGCTGTCCATGGGATGGACTCTCATCAGAGCAGTTTGTGAAAGACTGTCTTCTGTGGGAGACATTTATGCTGGAGCAGTTTGTGAAGACCTATTTCCCATGGGAAGGACCCCACGGGATGCAGGGGAAAGACTCCTCTCCCTAAGCAGCGGCAGAAAACAACTGATTGTAACCTCCCTCTCCGTCTCCCTGCACCGCTGGGGGAGAGGAGGTTGAACATTGCGAGGATGGAGTGGGAAAAGGTGTCTCTTATGTTTCTCATTCATAAGCTCTGATCTTGTTTGTAATAAATTTAACTAATATCCCCACATCGAATATGTTTTGCCTGTGACGGTGATTAGCAAGGAATCTTTTATGGTCCTTATCTCTACTTGCAAAGCTCTTTTGTTATATTTTCTCTCCTCTGCTGTTTGCAAGTGGGAGTAAGAGAGTGTCTGTAGTGGGCCCCTGGCATCCAGCCCAGGTTAAACCACTACACATGGTGATGATATTTAGATCTTTAATGCACACAGCTCTTCCTTTGTCAAAGTATGGTTCATGAAACTACATGCAGTGTGTATTAGGTCTGGCTGAGATGAAGTTCATTGCCCCTTCACAGTGCTGTGCATTGCATTGGTATCTGGAAAGGTGTTAATAACACACTAGTGTTTTAGCTGCTGCTGAGCAGCACTGGCACAGCATCAGTGGTGTCCCTCAACATTCCTCCACCCATCAAGGGGCTCGGGGTGCATAAGATCCTGGGAGGGGGCACACCTATCTGACACAAGCTGAACAAAATTATATTCTATACCATATGACATCAGCTCAAATATAAAAGATAAGGGAAGGAGGAGGAAGGGGATGCATCTGTTTTTGAATACAGCTTTCAACTTCAGCCCTTTTCTTCCTAAGTCTGTCAAAAAAGAGAAAATATTATGCAATTTACACATAATAGCTCATCCCAAGCTAGCCAAGTTTTGAAAAGCCTTTAGAATACATTATGGTATGGCATTTCTATTTAGTTTTTTTTAGTTTTGTTTTATAATTTTCTGAAAATGACTACAAGAAATGGCATCATAATGGAAATTTATTTAAACGGTATAATTAACTGAATAGAATTCATAATGAACTCTGTATTTTTCTGAAATTGTATGACAAATATCTCCTCAGAAGCGATATTACGAAAATAAGGACAGTGTCTAAAACATCCTTGTGTCTCCATCTTCCTGATGGATGAGAGAGGGGGAAGATCCACTTACTGTACACGGCCTTTTTGTTGGTCCTTGCTGGCCAAATTTGACCTGATTCTCCATAAAAAATACCTCTACTCTTCTTTGTATGAGTCCAATTAAGCCTTCTGATCTCTCTGAGTCCAGAAGACCATCTTTTCTCCCTGGCTGGAAAGATTGAAACCAGAAACTGTATGGGGGCAGGTTCCCTCCTGTGTGTTTATCCCACATATGAGGGGCAGACTGTGGGACTGGCAGCCTCCTCCTTGCTTTGACTGCAATAACTGTGGAGTCCAAACAGCTCATGAGATTTGTGGTGAGAGCATGTGCTCCCTTCAGGGTTTGATTGACACTTTCCGCAGGGCTACCACAGTTTTCAAACAGATATGAGTCACAGTGATGGTAGAAAGCTGGTTACCATGCTAAAAAATGTGATATGGATGAAGGTTCTAGTGCTGCTGTTGAAATGCTCTCTTCTATGAAGTGTACTCCATCTACATCCTTATCTCAATGGAACTCAGAGAAAATGAAATGCCTCTCAAACTAAGTCTGGCCATCTCTCTTCATGTTCACGCTTTCTTTGTTCATTTTTGTCAGATCCATGTAAAGTGGATAGTCACACACAAACTAGTGTTTTTTCCTATTTTTGCCCCTCAAAAAATATTATCTCCTAATTGGTCCGTCTTAACACATATAGTTGTAAAATAGTGCTTTACAGTTTTATACAGTTGAACATTGTCCTCCTCTCTCTGCCATTAAATAGTGTTTTGTACAATACTGTTACCTCAAACACAAATATATAAGAACTTAAGTAGTTATGTAAAATTTAATAAATGCCACTTACTTTAGAAACCACTTATTTGAGCTAAAGTGAAAGCACAGTAGCAGATGTTATCTTGAAAAAATGGATAAACATGTACTTGCATTATAGTAATTTTTAAGATAGTCATTAATAAATTTTAAAAATCTGATTATAATAAATATCTTGGGAGTACATCAATAATAGTTAATCATAACGCAATTAAAAGACATTTTTGTTTGTGCATAAACTTATACATTCATCAGTGACCAATTACAAGTTCACCCTTCACACAACCTTGTATTCTTTTTCTTACCATTTATTTATGCAGTACATACTTTTCCACTACACTTTTCAGCTACTTCTCTGCACCTTTCAAATCTTTTTCATTTGCTGTTAGGTCAGACATTAAAAGACTTGACTGAGAGAAACTACATCAAGTTAAATATAATTAATTTACTCAAAAGAGGCCAGCAGCATCTCATTCACATAAAAATTATTTCCTTTGGCTCCTTTTGAATCTTGGTACTTCTGAAAACCACTCACCAGTCCAGAAAGGGAAGATAGAGGAGAGCAATACAGAGTATGGAGAGATTTGCAAAAGCCCAACCCACTGGCACAACAGGTGGGTGCAGCTCCTGGAGGAAAGCTGTCTTTGTTACTGAGAGGGCTGGCATGACCTGCTGCTGCTGGGAGGCATCCATTAAGCATTCTCACAAGTCAAATCAGCTTAAAATAGCCTCACCACCACTGGAGAACCAAGGCTTAATTTAATCCTTCATCTACCTTCAGTGAATACAACTGGAACTGCTACTTTTCTTTCATGTACTCCCTCCGACATTTAGCAATAATAATTTATGTTGGGCCTTCAGCTTATACTACCCTTTTTCAGCAAATCCATCCTCTTCTTTCCATTTTTTTTTAAAAACCCTTTTCTTTTCAAACTTCAGTACTGAAAAAACCCCCATACTTAGCAATTCTTCCTTGGGATTGTCTTTTGAGGAGGATTTGCAAAGCCCCGTGCTTGGCAGTTGGTGCTTTCCCCACCCCAGCTGAACAGCACTGCTTACTTGCATGACAGTACTGTCCTTATATGAATCAGAGACATGTGGAAAGATGCAGTTTAGCACTAGAATTTATATTAATATTCAGCTTAACTATCTGTCCAAATTCCCCATTTTCATAATTAGAAAAGTCTTCCATATATCATGATAAAAATATTTATATGGTTTTCTATTAATTGTTTGATGATCCCACTTCAAGTATTATCAGTTCTTTCTTGTACTTCTTAATGTTGCTGCTGCTGCACGTAGCAGATGGCTAGGTTGAATCTTTTGCCCTTTGCACAGGATTTTTGTTGTTGTTGTTGTTTGATGAAATAAATGGCTTTCAACAGCAATTCCAGTTTAACTGATGCACCTTTTGGGAGATGGGTGAAAAAAGTTTGTTGAAAGAAAGTGTCTTGTCACAGACACGCATATTTAAAACAAGGCAATTTGGGTTGGATGTTCAGAACAATTGATTGAAAAAGCTGCTGTTTATAAATGGCTGTTTACATAATCTGCCATTTCTATTATCTGCAACATTCTACACAACAAAATTACTGCGAGCAAAAGAAATTTAAATGTCATAAGATGAACTAATTTTGGCTAAAGCATAAGAAATTTAAATTGGTTCATCGTTAAAGTAGCTTGCATGACACTCTTAGAGGATGAAGTAATCTTTTCAGCAGGACAAGGATGGTGGCCCAGCCCTGGTTTTTGTTGGCTGTTTTGAAGGTGGGAAGTATCATTCTTACAAGGTAGAGCTGTCCTGCCAAAATGACAGGGTTCTCACATGAATGATCCACCTGCAGGTCATCTTATGCTTCATTTTGAACTACTGAACAAGGAGGATGTTCTTTAACTGAGCAATATTTGATATTGTTACATCTGAGGTAACAAACGAAGAATTGAAGCATTATGGGTTCAATCCCTACAAGTATCTTCTGGCCCTGATACAGTAAAACATTTAAAGCTATGTTAAATGGGAAGCATGTGAGTAGTCTAAGTGAAATTCAAGAGTACTTCGTGCTCTTCAAAATAAGCACATACTTACAATCTTTGGAAGATTAAGGCAAGAATGAGCACAAGTTTGTGGGAACAATTCTGTGTTTTGCTTAGTTGATAACAAAGCACTTGTTTGGCACTGTGGGTCCCAGGATGCTTTCTGAATGAGCTCACACAGCATCTGTACCAATAACAACGATATTTGTGGAGCTGAATAGAGTACAAAGTAAGGTATATGCTCTGATCAGCCATCAGCAGTCTTTGCAACAGAAGAGGTTTCTAATGAAACACAGTGAGAAGCCCTGTCGTGAATAAACCATAATACACATGCATATGTGGGGGTTGTGTGGGGCATAAAGAAAGCGCATGTTGCTGGGTGGTTCTCCCCATCTTATCAGTGTATGTCTTCTAGCTGTTAAGGGCACTCCATTGCATTAACTGATGCCCCTATTAAAGTGTGTGTACCCCTCAAGATCTCCTCTTCCTCTCTTTCTTCATTTCCAGTATTGTTAGCCACATGAAGACATTCTATGAAGCACTGTTCCTGTGTCACACCTGAGTGTACTTGCTCACCAATCCATGGGGTTGTTGCAGGTTAGAAGGTCTCTTCCTTACATCCTTAATGGCTGAGGAAGTCAAAGGGAAGAATCAAGAGCCAGCTCTTAGGATACAGCATCTGCTTGTGGACACTTAGCACTCATTGCAGAAGCACATGGACCATAGGAGGCTCAAGCACAGCCTTTCTTTCAAAGATCTCACATAGATCAGCATAGTATGGGCAGTTCTGTTCAGTGGCAGCCTGGAATCACACCTGTATGCATGTGGCCCTCATCTCTTCAATTTTGGATCCACACTGCAGTGAAATTTGTGCAAAGCCAGCTCAATCCAGGTGACCCAATGTAGCTCCCACTAGGACAAGGGAAAGGCACAAGAGAGAGCAGAGCTTTCTATCTCCCAGATACACTAAGTATGAGCTATAAAAGTATAAAATGGATTTTGTGGATCTTGACCATGGTTCTTTTTTCCTCCTATGCAGGTCATTTAAAGGACCACATGTTGTATCATCCCATAAACATCTTTTTGTAATAAGATCCATATATGACAATAACAATGACACAGACATGCTCCTGGACATAATGAGGGTACAAAAGCTAACACAGACAACTGCCAATGTAAAGAGGTGCAGAAACACCTTATAGTCCAGGATGAAAAAAATGGCAGAGGAATTTCAGGGTAGGTAAGAGATGTGATGACAACAAACACTTCTAACTTTATATATCTAAAAAAGATGAGCTTCAAAATAGTTATTTCCAAGAAACAAAATTTGGTGTTATACTCTGATCACCTTGAGTCTTTAGAGGACCGCTTCCTTAGGGAGGAATAAGTGTATTTGTTATTACATGTAGTCTTAAGGAGCAAAATGTAAAATAATTTGTTCTAATAGCATTATTAATAGTTTTGCATATAAATTCATATTGTGAGATAAAACTGATGAAAATTGTTTTATTGTATTATTTCCTGCAATTTATCAATTCCTTGTTAGGTTGCTTGTAAAGATAATGGAAAATACCCAAGGGTATCATAATTGTATTTTGTAATACAGTAATTATATGTGCATAACTTCAAAAAGGAGAAATATTTAGGGATATCTTCATTCTATAGACTGTGGTATTAACACAATCATCTATAGCCATATTGAAAAATAAATAAATAAATGTAAAAATTTGCTGCTGTTTTTAATTTTTTCCACTAGCTATCTCACCAGGATTTGTTAGTATGTACTTTTAGCACTTAGAAAGCATAAAGAGAAAACCTACTTAGAAATTGCTACTCTTATAGACTAAAATGACAGAAGTACAATCAACCCTTCCTTTTACATAATGACTTTTAAAAACTGCTATTTTTTTTTCCTTTTCTAATATTAACTCAGGAAGCAGGTACTAAAGCAGTACAACTAAAAAATGTTTTGTTTTTCTGCAACTGATCTGTAGGACTAGATGACCTCCTGAGTCCCTGCCAAACTGAATTACTCAACAGTTCTGTGATAATTGCCCAAGACCGAGGCTGTAGCCCTGACAGTACTCTCCCAGTGGTTAGATACACACTTTTGAGGAGAGAAAAAAAGCAGACTTGGCCAATATTTTTCATTTCCATCCTTTTTTGTGGGGAATTGAATAACCAGTCCAATCCCATCACTCTGAGGAGTCTGAAACTGATCTGAGTCATATATCACTCTTTACTTCATCTGCCTTTTACAGTGGCATGAGTGTAAAATGAATCATGCTCTCTATCTTTTATTGCCATGCCTACAGCCAAAGTCCAGTGATATAGATGAGCTAGCAAAAAGAGGGGCAGCATCTTAAAAAGCAAACTGTTAAGTTCCATACCCCGTTCCTAAGCTGGAAAATGAACATTTCAAGGCTGAGATGAATAAAACCATCAATGGTGAGAAGCATAAGTGCCCTGGCAGAGGAGGTTCCATGAACGATGCATATTGTCTGGTCTCTGTGTCTTTTCCAGTTCTGCAATAGAAAATTGTCATACTACTACTACCTGTTACAGAGAAGAGTAGTAAAAACCAGTAGCAGAGGAACTATAGCCTTCCTTGGACTTCTTTTATTTTTATAGTTTATTCCACTTAACTGAACTATTCCACAAAACCAAAATAATAATGCTATTAGCCAGTTAAGTTATCAAAGATTGTAATTATATATAATGTTTATAAGGTTTTAGCACGATAAAATTCAGTTAACATGGAGTTTGTGCTGCTTAACATAAACTCTATTAGGAAACAGTTATCTACATACTGATTCATTTGACCTGTTTTATCATGATAAATGGACAGCCGTGCATGTCCATATGTAATGAATCTCAGCAGCAAAGGCCTTCATACAATGAAAACTTGTAATAATGGGTGTCAGTGCATTAAAAAGTACTAAAAACTAATGGAGAAAAGAAGCTTTAGAAGACTGCATAGGAACTGTTTGCCACCTTATACTAAAGTTTAGACATGCGAGTACATACTCAAGTGCATAAAATAGATGTGTCCTAGAATACCAGATTAACGGGGAAGTAAAGGCTAAACATTTATTTCCAGAAAAGTGAATCATAGGAGAGCAGAAGATAAACCTCTCTCTTTCTCCAAGAAGGGCCTGATCCAGTAAGAAATTAAATGTGAGCTAAATAGAAAGCCCTCTGGTAAAGAACAAGGATACAGGCATCCATTTACTGGACTACTTAAAAATTTAAAGACTGAAGATTAATTTACAACTTCACTTTTGTCTATGCAGACTCAAAGAAACTCCTTCCATTTCAGTGGAGCTGGTCCAGACTGTTCACATTTTTAATGATGCCTGTTCTTTGTAGGGAAAGATCACAGAATCACAGAACATGCCGAGTTGGAAGGGACTCACAATGATCGTCAAGTCAACTCTTAGCCCTGCATAGAACAGCCCCAAGACAGTCCTTTTCAGCCAAGCCTGAAAGTATCATCCAAATGCTTCTTGAACTCTGTCAGACTTGGTGCTGTGACCAATTCTCTGGGGAGCCTGTTCCAGAACCCAGCCACCCTCTAGGTGAAGAATTTTTTCCTAATACCTAACATAAACCTTCCCTGGCACAACTTCAGGCCATTCCCTTGGGTCCTGTCACTGGTCACTATAGAGGAGAGATCAGTGTCTGCCCCTCCCCTTCCTCCCATAAGGAAGTTGTAACTGCAGTGAGCTCTCCCCTCACTCTCCTCCAGGATGAACAGACCAAGTGACCTCAGATGCTTCTCATATGGCTTCCCCCTCAACGCCCTTCACCATCTTCATTGCCCTTCTTTGGACACTCTTTAATAGTTTAATATCTTTCTAATCTATGGTGCCCAAAACTGCACACAATATTCAAGGTGAGGCTGCATCAGTGCAGGGCAGAGCGGGACAATCCCCTCCTTCAACTGACTGGCAATGCCTTGCCTCATGCCCCTTAGGACAGGGTTAATCTTTTTTCTAAACCCTGAGAGTTTCAGTGCTATAGGACTTTTGAATAAGATCAGTATTTTATCTCTTTATGTTATTTCCAGGTTACCAGATAGTTTATGTAATGTTCTATGTGGCTGCATCCTGGTTTAGATGCTAGGGGGCAGTAAAGTGATGAGAGACATAACAGAGAACACCAGCAAAGAGTTCTATTTTTTTAGGGGTCTCTAGAAAACTACAGGAGCCCACTAAGGCACTAACTGACTACACAAATAACAACTCGACAATATCATGCAATAAAAGAAAAAAAATGAATAGTAAACTGCTCCTCCAAACTAGCCGGTGAGCTGTAGAGCAGGGAAAAGAAAGAAAGCCACCTCAGAGATGGTGCTATCCTGGTCTCGGAGTCTCTGAAAAAGAAGGGACAGTGAAAAACATCCCCCAGGGAAACCCAAGGGGAAGATATCACTTGCGTTGCCGCTGGGTGGTCTCCTGATGTCACTGTTGGAGCTCCGGTGATGCCGTGAAGTGAGGGAAACCAGGAAGGACCAGGAGAGGCAGCGGCCAATCCTATCTCAACAATGGCAAGCCGAGAAAAGGGGACAAACTTCCTGATTTCTGCCTTTTATGGGCTGCCAATCTCGCATGATTTCAGGATCCTCTTCCTTGGCATGTGTAGTGGGTTGAAAAGGAAGGGAGAGGTGCACGGGAGGGGTGCTGGCAAGTTCTTGGAGGGAGCGGGCAGGGGAAAAGGGGACGGGATCCCCCTGTTCTCAATGTAAACCCTGGTTTTTCAGTTTTTTTCCTTCCCTCGCTCCCCTCCCTGACTCACCGCAGCTTCCCGGAGCCCACGGTGCCGGTGCAGGTTTCTCTCCCCACCCCCACCCGTGGCGCCTGCGGGCGGGGGGGAGGGGG
>VXBA01003435.1:1478319-1549412 GCA_013399895.1 Serilophus lunatus | reverse complement strand
CAGCTTGGCTGGCCTTTGAAAGCAGTTCCCTTATTCCTTTTTCTCTGTTTTCCTTTTTTTTGTGGTTTTTGTTGAGTGCTTGTTTTTTTGTGTCGAGTCTGGGGTTCCCTTAAACTGTGTTTCCTTTGAGCTCCAGACAAATAAAGTGTTTCTCTGTTGTCACATTCTGTCATTCTTCTTGTCATTATTAAGAGTGCCCCCTAGTTAATATTGTGGTGCTTAAAACCACCACAGCGTGCCATCTTCCTGTTGGATGGCTGCGCTTGGCACCGCCCCACTCTGAGATCTTGCCATGAGGCCAAAATGGTGTTCCCACCAAAAATGCCTCATGGCAAGCCCCTGTTGGGAGGAGGGCAGCCCTGCCAGTGCCACTGATGCCCAGGGCCCAGGGGCACCACCTGTGGGCTGCCCCCACAGCCATGGGACCACTCTGTGCAGCCGGGCCGTCTGCTGCTGCCAGGAACAACCCCTGCCGTCGGCATGGCTG
This sequence comes from Serilophus lunatus, assembly GCA_013399895.1. Taxonomy (NCBI): domain Eukaryota; kingdom Metazoa; phylum Chordata; class Aves; order Passeriformes; family Eurylaimidae; genus Serilophus; species Serilophus lunatus. The sequence continues at coordinate 1,548,925 of VXBA01003435.1, read as the reverse complement.
CCAGGGCCGTAGGAACCCCGGGAGAGGGGACTGCCAGGGACCAGGGGAGACCCCTGCCATCCCCGGTAGGGCAGCAGCACCACTCCTCACTGCTGCTGGGGGCCGGGGCTGGGGAGATGGCGGCACAGTGCAGCTCCCACCACCGCCGTTCCACCCTGACCACCGCAGCTGCTGGCAGGGCTCTCAGGGCCAGTGGGGTTGGCTCCTGCATGGCCCTGGGGCAGGGAGCAAACAGAGGCAGCTCCAGTCCCTGCCTGTCAAAATGCTGAGATGGCCCTGCAGCCTCCCAGCTCCCGGGGAGGGGCCACGGAGAACCGGTGGTCCGTGTCCAAGGCACGGGCTGGGCCAGGGTGGCCCTGCAGGCTCTGGGACACGCTAGGTGGCTCTGCAGCCCCCCCGGATCCACCCGGCTCCGGGTCGGCCCTGGGCCGGGCTGGTGCCATGCTGCCCGGGCCCAGGAAGACACTCCCTGCCTGCGAGAATGAGCCTGGCTCAGCACAACCCCGGGGATAGGGCCTCACCATCCTCAACCTGCTTCCCCTTCTCAGGACAAAAAAAGTTTAAAAGGCAACCTCCTACCTAAAAGGCAAAAACTGCTTTCCTAATCCGCTATAGGCTTCCTCCATAAACTATCCTTATTCTGAATTCATTGAACAGGTGTTATTTTTATATGTCTGCAGATGGACAGCTACCAGAAAGGACATCATAGCAAAGCTAAAAAGCTCTTCTGACAATATAACTCCGAATCTCCATTCAGCGCACAGCTATCATAAGTAACTTCAAAATGGGCAGGCTCCAAATACCAAAGTGGGCTTAGACAAAGTACTGGAGACACAGAGTTATGAGGAATAGTCTAGGAAGCCTTACACATTCTACAGAAAGAGATGCTTTTGCTTTATAAACAGGAAGGAATATTTACCAGACACTCACAAAAAAAGGTCTAACCAGTTTCCAGAAAAAATACTCATATAAAAAGCTGCTTTTAAGTTTGTTAACAACGCCTATTGGGGATTTCCTGTATTATTTCATTGCTATGTTTTGTATATACTGAAATAAATCAAAAATATTCTATTTTATGTGGTTTTACAAGAAAAAACAAGGCTGAGACTTGAGAGGAGAAGGACTTCTTTGTTGTTTGACTTACTGACCATTTGGCTAAAGATGCCTCCCCATCACTGTTTTTCATCAAGCACCTGATAATCAGCATTTTTCACTAGATGATGTCTTAGCTGCTCCACTCATAAACAGTTGCAGAGTCAGACTGATCCAAAAGTTGCTATGGCATATTCCCATTTTCTTGGTCTACTGCCTTTTTGTATCAAGAGGGATGACTACTCTTCTTATAGTGTCTCAGAGATGTGCCCTTTGCCTCCCTCTCACCACGTTCTGCTGTTGGAGGCACTTGAGTTCAGGGAGGTTACTTGCACTGCAGGAAACTGAAAACACCAGTATTCAAACCCATACTGACAGTTTTCATGGACTGATTAAGTTTCTAAATGTGATGAAAAGTAGGACAGATGTTATGGCTTTCACAGCAAAATGCAATAAAAAGCTCCATCAATCTGAAGCAAATGGTATTGCAGTTCAGTTGAATGTCAAACCACAGGATGCATTCTGCACTTTGGATTTAGGAAATATTAAACCATATTTGCAGCACACAGTAAGCATTTTGAACTAAGCTATACTAGCAGCCTCCATGACACTAGTTGCCACTTGGTATTTGCCAAACAAAGCAGATAATTGTTAACAAAGCCTTAAAACATGTAAGCAAATAAAATTATAAAAATATAATACATAAAAATTAATGTCAAGACATACAGAAGATCAACAGATACTGATTTAATTTCTTAGGCTGAGAAACATGGACATTTTTATTTTTAGAATATCCCACCAACAGATCATGCCCATGCTTAATAAAAGAACAAAGTATTACATCTTTGATGTACCAGTATGTCTCCAATACTAACTACAGAAAAAAATTTCATTGTTTTAATGATCAGAGCCAACAGGCACGTTTTTGCTCCATATTAAAACTTCAGTATTAAGGCAAGTGTTATCACACAGCTCTGTTTCTCAAGGTGATAGATTGCCATTGACACAGCTGATAGATGTCATTTACTGCAAGGGCAACACTTGGCATCAAAGATCCCTCTACCTACAGCTAAGTCCAGACCAGGAAACAGCAGTGTTTTATGCACATATAAACATCTACATGGCTGTTGGTTGTTAAAGCACATAAAGAGTAAGGTCACAGCACTGACACTGCTGGGAGACCTTGAGGAGAGAATAAATATATTTACTCAGGTTTGGACTAATCAGGATACATGATGAGAATCTTCATTTCTGATGGTTTTTATAAAGAAATGTAAATAATACTACTTCATTCCTCAACTCCATCATATTATCAACATTGGATCCAAATGTATTCCTATTCATTAACTGATAGTGATCATTTTTATGAGATTTTCGCCAACACTGGCCATGAATGGCATTCTAAGGCCGTAAGGGAATTGTCTGAGAAAAATCATGAAGTGATAAAGTTCAGTCTGGCCATTCACAGCTGGTACAGTTTGTCATGAAAATACCTGTTAAATTGGTTGTTAGTTACATTAAAAATTTATTGACTAGGACTTTCCAGAAGAGAAGAGAGAGAGAAACAACCTCTTAATTTCTGAAGTCTGGATCTCCAGTATAATGCACTAGAAATCTGGAAGAAATAGATTCTAAGGATTCTACCCAAATAACGTAAGTCATATGGATATATGGTAAAATGAACCTTCCTCATTATTTGATAATGAACACTACATAAAGAAAAAACTAGCTTAATTCTGATTGAACTACTCAGTCCTGAAAACTGATACATTATTAATCAAGTCCTGTTGGAAACAACTGTGGATCAGTACCGAGACTTGAATATACCTGCAACCAGTGGAATGGGCAGATTGTGCGAGTACACATTCAATTTACATTTATGAGCTAGTCCTGAATTGTCATGGGCTAGTATATGTTTTCAAAAAAACCTTTTATCAAATCAGATTAAAAAAAAAGTTTGTTCCCCTCCTTCCCTTCCCCTCCCCCATCCCCTTTTTTAGTCTATTTTTTTTTTCAGAGGGGACAGAGGGCTGGGGGAGGGTGTGGTGGGGGCTGGGACTGGGGCCCATTTTTCCCCTCTCCATGCCTACCTGGAGGGGGAGGTGGGGAGGGGAAGAGGGCTCCCTCCTGCTCCCATTTTCCTGTGGGGAGGGATGTTTTATTTCATGGCCGCTCAGGTATGGGTGCAGCATGTTGGATGCGCCGCGCTCTGGGCTGCAGCGGGGAAAGCTGCATGGGAGCAGTGGCTCCATGCGAGGGTGGCGGTGGCCAGTGCCGGTTCCCACGGGCCAGGGCGGGACGGGTGCAAGAGTGACCAATGAGGAGTCTAGTCAGGTGCAGGTGCATCCTCTGAGGCAGGCTAAGAGGGAATGCATAAGATGCTGAAACAATAAGAACTGTGGGAAGTTGCTAGAGCTCTATACAAGCAAACTCTCAGCCTTGCTGTCGGTCTCTTGGACGCTGACTCGGGTGAGAGGAACCCCCTCCTTGCTTTCAGAAGTTGCGGCGCCTGCCATCTTGTTTCCACCAGGCCCTTCATCTGCCACTGTCGCTCCTGCCTCTGACCTGCTGCCTTCCTGCTGTAAGTCAGGTAGTTCTTTTGGTGACCCCCCCAAACCCTTCCCATCTCAAGCGACTGCCGCTTTGCTCCTGCAGCATCTCCAGAGATGGATAACCTCTGGATAACCCAGAGTGGACAGCTGACAACCTCCTCGCACCCCTTCATCACCATCATCTCCCATGGCCGCCATCGCCCTCTGCTGTTTATTCCAACTAACTGCACTACAGGACGCATATAAAGGTGCACTGGCTTTAATGCTAGGGGGCATAATCAGGATGAGAGACGGAATAGAGCAACAACAGCTAACAGGTTTATTTATCTGGGGCTCTATAAGACTATAGGACACCAGTAGACACTAACCATATACACAAACAACAACTCAAAAATATTATGCAATAATAAAAAAACAAAATTACAAACTGCTCCTCCAAGCTAAGCTAGTGGGCTAGAGAAGCAAGGGAAGGAGGGAATGGCACCACATGGATGGTCGTGATCCCTGGTCTAGGAGCTTCTGGAGAACAGAACAGTGAAAAGCATCCCCCCAGGGAGCCCAAGGGGAGAGATACCACACTGTGTTGCTGCTGGGTGGTCTCCTGCTGCCACTGTTGGAGCTCCAGTCGTGCTGTGGGGTGAAAGGAACCTGAAGGGACCAGGAGAGGCAGCAGACGATCTTATTTGGACCACGATGAGCCGGGGAAAAGGGCTGATTTCCTGGTTTCATGGCTTTTATGTGCTCTTGATCCCACATGAACTGGGGCCAGCATTCCCAGGCATGCTGCCTTCCCATTGGGCGGCTGCGGTTGGCACTGCCCCCTCCGAGATTTCGCCATGTGACCAACATGGTGTTTCCCGCCAAAATGCCATGTGATGGGCACCCAGAAGCACCGGCAGCACTGCCTGCGGGGCACTTGCCGTCTGCAGGGGCCCCTAGGAGGGGTCCCAGGACAGGCAGCACCACCCATGGACCAGCTGGAATGGCGTCTCTCCAGCTGCTTCACAAGGGGCCGTGGGGCTGCCCTGGGATCGGCCGCCACTGCCAAGGTGGGGCCCTGCCCTCCCGCGGCCGCTGGCATGGCAGCTGGGCCATCTGCCGGCATCATGGCCAACCCTCTCAGGGAATCCCCGATGCCGTCCAGGGCTCTCTCCCCCTTGACGACAGCAGCCAGGGTAAGCACCTCACAAGTCACGAGCTGGGCAGTGAGAAACGTGGAGCGGCACCAGCAGGGGCCACGGACCAGCTCCACCACTGGGACCAGCCCTCATGGCCTGGCTAGCGTCCCAGATCCAGCCTGGAGCACCTGCGTCGCCTGGCCAGCCTGCCGTCGCTCTGGCACCGCCCGCGCTTCTTTGATGCCACTTCTCCACGTCCATGATGCTGTTTTTGCACTGCAGCGGCAAGAGAAATGGTGGCGGAGCAGCACCACGCAGCCTTCTGCCGCTGGCAGGGGGACCATTGGTCTCAGGCTGAGCCAACACAGCTGCAGGGAAGACACCCCCCTCGCGTGCCATGTGGGATGTTGGGGAAGCGGTGGGAGCGGCTCCATGCCCGCCATGCCCTAGTCCTGGCACCAGCGGCAGGCGCGCAGGCCAGGGCTCTGCGCCCAAGTGGCCGCCAAGCTCAGCAAGAAGCAGTGGGTGCATGTGGCTGGGGCTCCACACTCCCCTGGGACAAGCTCATAAGGGTGAGAGGGTCTGGTGCCACAGGAGCTGTGGGAAGGAGCTTGGCTCCATACCGGTCCCACTGCAGCCCCCCTGGTCCCGCCCAGCTGCTGGGAGAACAGGCAGGAGAAGCTCCACAGACGCTGAGGCTTTGGCTTTCTTTCATGCTTCTTAAAAAAAATATGGTTTTAAGTGTTTGAACAAACAAACACCCCAAACATCCCTCTCGCCTCCCCCTAAAAAACCCCAATATTTAACCCATTACAAAAGGGGTTTTATTTTGTTTGGTGTGGGTAGTATTGGCGTGTTCTGGTCTTGGTTGGGCAGTGATTACTGGGGGGTTTTGTGGGTTTTCCCTCGATATCTTAATTCAATTTTAATTTTCTTTTTCTACCTCATATATATATACATATCATATTTTAGTAATAAATTCTTATTTCTTTAATATATTTTGTATCTCTATTTTATAAAATCATATCTTGTCCTCAAACTGGGACATAGATATGAAGAAAGGGAGTTCTATATTCATATACTTGTTTATTTAATGTACAAATACAACACCAGCTACGTTGAGCAAGAAAGCATAGTATTTTATTAGGCAAGAGTAAGAGCATACAAAGGGAAAGGAAGTATTAGCATCTCAGTTTAACAGAGCTTGAAATAATGAATAAAGAGCTTAGCGGCTTATCTTGAGTCACATGGAAAGTCTGAGGCACAGGCAGGAAATGAAACCAGGACTGCCTGTTTTGTCCCTAATTCTTAGCACAAGAATAGCCCTCATCTTTAATTCTGCATATCTCAAATCAAAGGCATACAGATTCTTTCAGACTAAGTCAGAGAAGTTTTGTACAGTGCTGTTCTTGCAAGTAATAAACCTTTAACTTAATTGATAATTGAAGTGTAGTGTATCCAGGAGGTAAGCCCATGCCAGGGCACTGGCTCAATATTGAATATGGTTATTCATTAAATTTTTACCACTTCTTCCTCTTTCAAGGAAAGCCTGCTCCATCTGCCCTTTAATTGCTAGTGTGCAGTTAGCCCTGTCTATGTCTCCTCCACTTTTGATCATGACCATGGAAACCACCTCCATCTAGGCCATCAGTCAAGCCCACAGCACAGCTGGCTGTTTTGGCAAGAACTCCAAATCATCAACAGTTTTTCTAAATGATATTTCTAAATTATGATATTTCTTACTATCTTGCAGCTGAATTTTTGGCCAGATTATTATGATCCTAAAGTATTTCGTTCCTATTACAATTTTTTTACTCTTTTTGATAGCTTGCCCAGTTCTTTTTCAAGGAGCGCCTTCTTGGATCATGGATCTCACATTGTCACAGTGCCTTTCCAAAGAGCCTGCTTTTGCTGCTCTCCAGCTACACACCATGCGTCTTGGGTCCCTCACAGACTCTATCTATTCCACCTGAACCTCCTGTTCTGTGACAGGAGTTATCTAAAAGCTCTCATTCCTATAATGTCAGCTTCCACTGTGCATTTTCTGATTTTTCAAGGAGGCTTTTGGGATGCCTCTCTGCAAGACTTGCACAAGGCTCCCATTGGACACCTCCAGCAGTGGCAGTCAGCACTGGCTACTGCCATTACCCTGCTTGTGTCAAATCTGCTGTTTCTATGTCATCGTTAAGAGGCCACCTTTAATGGACTCTGTTTGTTGGGATAAACAATTCTGAACCATGGGGGCACCAGTGACCGCTACTCCCAGAGCCAAGGAAGGATTGGACTTGTCCTTGCCCACTGAAGCAGGAGCTGGCCACACCCCCGCCACTCATAGTCCTGACATTCCTGGGTAGCTGAAGCTGCTCAGCCCTGCTGAGGCAGGGGATGCTGACCCTCCTGCTATGGGGGTGTGACCACCTGCTGACACCCCTGGAGAGACATAACCACCTTCCCCCACTCTCAGAGAAGCTGACCCACTCCTGTCCAAGGAGGTGAAGTCTACCTGCCCTGTTTCCATAAAAGCAAAACTGCCCGCGCCTGGCAAAGGAGGAGCCGCCTGCCCATTCCCAGTGCCAAGTAAAGAGCGAAACTGCCCCTGCTTGCCAAGAAGGCTGGGTCAGCCACCAAGGGAAGAGGGACGGCTCCTCTTAAATTTGTTGCTATCAACAAATCTAAATCTTCCTTCGGTGTCATTGCAGGGCTTGGAGTAACAGTAGCTTTCCTATCTGGTTTCTTCCTTGTCTAGCACCATAACTGAATGCTCTGTCTGTGTTCAACTATCTTTTCTCAAGCCTGGCTTCTCTAACAATAAAAGAAATAGTGTCAGGTATTCAAGCTCCTCTCACCTTGCTTCCTGGTGCAGGGAGGATTGAAGCTGTAGCACAACATCTGACTGTGTTGCGCTAAAGGGCGGCCATGCCCCCCCCCACACACACACACTTAGTAGCATCAACCATATTTCAGTACAAAGACAAACAAGTTCAGACTTTTTTAGCTTTGATTCTACAGCCATCAGCTTACACCAATGTAAAACCAAGCCCAGAGAGGAATCCTTTGGGATCTCCCCCCTTTTTGACCAGGGATAAGGCCCATATTTCAGATAGCAAAACAAAAAAAGAAGTTCTTACTGAGGCTAGACTCAAACTCAGAACCTCCAAACTTCAAAGCAAGTATACAGTGGCCTCTTCTACCATAACTCAATACTTGTAATGCTGGAGAAAGCTGGGAAAGTTTTGCTTCTGTCCCGCCTCCCAAGTTCCTCCACCTCCCTCCAGTGGCAGGATAGAAACCACACCTAACCAGTCCTCTCTTACTGGAGAGGACCAGAGATGTAAAACACGAGACAAGCTCATTAGGGCAAGGTCCCAGAACACACCAACCAATCTCAGCTGGAGTCCACTCACCCTCTGAACAGATCACAAATAACTTCAGCCACTCTGACTGTCCCAACACCAAGAAACAACTTTTCCGGGTCCCTAGAGGATTACTTCTTTTACCTGTAAGAGCTAAAAGCTGTCTTCACCTCCAAGGACGAGTCCATGGGAGCCCAATCCAGAATATTGATCACAGGTCCCTTTGTCCCACCAGAGTCCCCAAAACTGTAGCCTGAAAACAGAATAAAGAATTAAAACACAACACAGATTTATGGAAGTGAAAAGAAAGAATAGCTTTGCTGACTGAGTCTCATGATCCAATGAGAGTAAGAACAACAATTTCTCTACATGTATAACTTTCCTAGCTACCACCCATCATACTATCCAACCAAAATTTGCCTAACACTTTTGTCTGTAAAGTACCCAATGAGAGTCCCCCTCATTTCCTCTGTCCTACCAGGATCTGCCCCCACCTTGGAAATGGGTCCATGAGTTCTAGGCCTATGTTTCTTCTTGCTACCTCCTTATTCATTAGCAAGAATGCAAACATCCAGGAACAGGCCTCACAAGAAAGAGAGCCCATAATTCAAACTACGTAGCTAAATTAAATTCCAAAAAAAATATAAGGAACCCCCTCTAGGCATCATTATTAAAAGTATATTTTTCACCTAAGTGTCAATGGTTTTAAGATGAGCTAATTTTAATATGACTGATGGTCTAAGAGGAAAGCAATATTCCCTGTCATTCTAGAAGGAGATTCCAAACAATTTCCATATATGAAAAGCAATGATATGTATGAAACAGAGGAACTCAAAGAACAAACATGTTAAAAGATGACCTTCCTCACAGGAGTGTCTGAACCGAGATAATGATCTCTGACTGACAAAACCAGAGTTTTACTCTGCTTTGCTAATGACCTAGGGAACTTGTGGACTGCACTTTAAAGCCTAGAACTGACCTGCTCCTGCAGAGCCAGATGGAGCCTCAGGCCTCCACACATGCACCAGCTGGTGCTGATGGGTTTTACAGTGGTGAGTTGCTCGTCATCCAATTCCAGCAAAATCAAGCAAATTAACTCAGATCACCTCTTTAGAGGCTCCAAAGAGAATGCTTCTGTCATCCCATCTGTTCATGGAAGAGCTTGGGAAGCAAGTATCCTCAGAAGAGAGGCACCAAGAAATGCCTATGGGTTAAAGAAATTCTTAGATCATTGCAGCATTTTGCAAAATTAAGATCTGTTTTTGGCATTTTTATTCCTTTACAGAGTTTATCTACAGGTTGGAGAAGACCTAAAGTAATTCAGATTGCATAGAGGAAGTACAGAAAATTTTAATAAGTAACACAGCCTTTCTTGATTTGCTTCTTGATTTGATAGTCTCATACATCTCTCACCTCCAACTAAGACTCAGCTTTTCTTTACTGCCAAAGCTGTAAGGAAGTCTATGCAGAAATCTATATGTATTTATGTTTGACAAAGCGATAATCTGACACATGCCAAATAGAAAACTTTCATGACATCATTCTAGAACTTCAGTGTTTTAATCTGGAATAGAAAAACCAAAACAGTGGGTGAAGACTTCTTCTCTTGTATTTAGTCAGATTTCTGAAGTATCTTTTTCTACTACATGAAAGAATGATACATGACTGATATGTGACAAAGGATTTGTCTAGTTCATCAAATCTTTTGCCTTGAGACTTATTTTGCCTCCAGTATTTACAATAAGGCACCTTCAATTTCCAGTAGATACATTATTCTTCAACAAACCTCTGCCCTATTATTGCTGTAGGCCTAATGTAAACTATTCAGCTATGCTCACAATCAACTGCAGAATGAATTGGCTTGGAGCAAAGAGAAAGAAATTACAATTCAAAGACCTTTAAAATCAATTCAATAAAATCGGTAGAATGCTTCCAGCACTTTGCCTGAGAGCAAAGCATTTCTCAGTAGGCCCATCAGGTCTGATGAAGGGAAACCCATTCACACTGCCTCCCGGCTGGGGCACACACATTTATGCACAGCAGTCTCTTTTCCTGTCCCTGATCCCACATGTCAGACCTAGTTAGTTGATAGGTCACTCCTGGGTGTTAGGAAGGGCATTCAGTTATGGCTTTTTTTTTTTCTTTCATTACAATTCTGTTATACACAGCTTGTTGTTAAGATAAGACATAATTATTATTACTGTTTAAGAAGTTTGGGAAGATGGTTTGTAAAATCTATAAGCTTTCTGAGAGTATTCAACTGTGTTAAAATTAACTTATCTGCTCTTTAATTATAATTTTTCTTCTCTTTCTCTCTCCCTTTTTTCCTGGTGTGGTCTGTTCTAACCCACTTCAGACCCTAAATCCTATGTTGTACAGCTGACAGGAGCTTGACTTAATACAGGGGATCTAACAATATGGCAATAAGAAGTGGCAGGCATGGGAAACAGTGGCAGGGATAGCTCTTCCTATGACAATGAAAAGTTATTCTGGCTTGATGTTGTCAAAAACCAAAACCTTTTACTTACTCGACACAGGAGAGCCTGTTGTGTGAGGTCCTCCTGAAGCACAGCATGGTCAGGTGTTTAACTCCTGGCAGAGGAGGAGTTCTATAGTCATAAATGCAACTGCCACAATGGTGGTGAGCTCTGTGGCCCTGTGTGTCATCAGAAGGGTGCTGATGTGGAGTGCTCCATATTTGCCCAGCTATTCAAAGATCGTAAGTCAGACATCAAGACTGTGAGAGTATTTAAAAGAGTAAGACAAGACATTGTTAACCATCTAATACTGATACCATCTGAGGTATCTTTTTACTATTTAGGATTGCCCTAAATAAATATCAACCTATTTTTCGTTAGTAGCTTAGAAAATTGTCCTGGATTGGAGGACATAAAATTTTAATAATATGAGACAAAACAAAATAGAAGGAGTAACAACTTTATTATGTTATATATACATAAATATATATGAATGTATGTATGTATTTAAATTGAAAGCCAGAAAACAAAATTACTGAATAAGAATAAACATGATTCAAAAACCAAACTATCCCCTTCCCGTATGTCCTCAGGTGCAGTCTGTCTGTGGTCCTGCAGGGCGCACTCACACACTCCTTGAGGCAGTGGAGGTGCAGCTACTCTCTGGTGAACACTGGGGGGTATTGGGGGAGCAGTGGGGAGAACAGTCACTCGTGGAAAGTCAGCAAGAAACAACATTTGAGCTGGGCTGCTGTTTTGAGGAGAAGAAGAATAAAACCAGGAGCCGGATGGTGGTGTGCATCTGTATCTCTGATCCCGCAAACAGGATCAAGAGACAGGGATGAAAAGGACTCCACATGGGTTCCTGCCATCGGTGAAAATGTAACCCATTTGCATTCGACTGCTGATGGATCTGAAAGAGACCAGAGACCTCTCGTACGGGGTTATTTATATCCTCTTTTGCTTCTGTTTTCCGGTACCCATCAATCCCTGTGAATGGAATCCCCCATCGGCCCATTGGCTCGCCCTGCTCTGGAAATCCCAAAATGGCCCCGTCGTCACCACTCTGCCACCACCCTGCCATGCCACCTGTGTCTTACCAATGGCCACCGCCAGGCACAGGCAACAGATGGAGCCCCAGGTCACTCACATGCCTCTGGAGCAGCACCAGGGCAACACACTGCCCGCCTCAGACATCCCTTGGCCACCGTATGGTGCGACCGCTCACTGCTCCACTCCACCACTGCGCTGCGCAAGCCCCATGGCCGGCCATGCACTGTGCAGTGCAAGAGGGAGCGAGAACCCGCAGGAGCTGCCGCTGTCCAGTGGGCGCGAAGCAGGGCCACTCACCTGAACCCACATCTCTGGGGGAGCAGAGAGGGGCACTGAGGGCGGAGCATCTGCTGCCTGGGTGGCCCCAGCAGTGGTGGAAAGCCCTGCTCTTGGCACTGCCCCCCACGCGACCTGGCAGCAGGGACCCACTGGGGGGGGGAGAGGAAGTGGCGCTGACTCTGCCCCCCCACAGGGCGCGAGGCAGCAGGCAATGGCCAGGCCCTGCAACAGTGGAGGAAAAAATCAGAAGCTGACAAGGATAAGAAAAAACCCAATCAAAACCCGTAACAAAAATCAAGAGAGACAAGAAAAATTCTGCTACCAGGAGCTTGAGTATAAAATTCTGTAAACTGGCAATACTGACTGTATGACATACAACTCCTCAATCACCAATTCATTTTGTCTTATTTTTCCTGCCTTATTTCCAGAGTAAATCCATCTTCCTTCCTCACTAGCCCCGTTCTGCTTTGCTTATGAGCTCTGACAAGATCACAGCTTGAGGTAGCGTGGTTGCATACAACATGCAGAACTGAGTTGTGATTATGGTAATTGGCTGGGACATCCAGGCCTGTAATTGCTTAATAACAACTGTATTTGGTCCTTTTTTTGCACAACAATCCCATGTTAATGTTGTTTCTGGACCTTAGCTAACCAAGAGTCATGGTGCAAAACATACACAGCTGCATGCAGATGGTGCGACAAACACAGAAAACATCAGATATGTAAAATGCTTCTATTCAGAGTAAGAAACAGACAGCAGAGAAATTCCTGCTGTGGAAAAAACAGACTTGAGAAGACCTTGGTTTCCTGAAATAAAATAGCAATTAGCCATTCTTAGAAAATACAGTTCTGTGCCTCAAATTATAGTTCAATATGACATCCATTTTGCTTGTGGCTACATTTTAATTTTTCGTAATTGTTTTTCTGATCTAATGGTGAATCCTCGCTCCTGAATATAATTACTTTATTCTCTCAAAGCTATTCATTAAAGAATGCCATTTGAATGAGGGTTAAAAGGAGACAGCCTTAGAGAAAATACTTTTGTGAAATTATTTCTATAATAAACTATTTTAAAGACCATGATTTATTGGCATGAATTTCTCTGGAACAACCATTTTAAAAGTTAATATTTGGTAGAGCAAGTGCTGAGGATATTCAGATGAGTTTTTTTTTTAATGCAGAAGGAAATTAATGTCTGGGACAGGTTGTCAAGTAGCTGTTGTATCTGTCACCATCACTTTGTACTTGTGTGATGCATGAACTGTATCACAATTGCACAGAACAAAATGACAGTCCAGATGTGAAAGTTAGACAGGATACACAGACTCAGATAAGACACCTATCTCCTTTTTCTGATTAAATTTTACCTTTTTGAATAATATCCCTAGAAAATAAGCATGGCAATTCTATGAATAAAAATACAGTCTATCTATTTTATTTATTTTTTTAATATTTAAATTATGAGTTTATCCATATATGCTTTTTTTCCAGCACTGAGGAGTATCATTGCAGTGTAGAAAATGCTGCTGAGGAGAAACTAAGAGGAATAAAAAGCAGAGCAGCAGCAATTAATACAAGGATAGGAAATCTGGTAAAGTCAAAACAAGTTAGTTAAATGTAATGACATAGGTTTGTATAACTGGTCAATACTTACAAATTGGCAGCCCACCACTTAGCCAGCTGGTTGCTCTAAAGTACTTGAGAAAAAAATAGATGTTTATATCATACCTGAGTTTAGTTGATTCCTGGTTGCAGAGACAGAAGATTCTGTGTCTCCACATGTAAATCAAAACAGTTATGTACAGAAAGGGTGGCATAATATGGAATTAAGCTACTATTTGTTTCTGGTATGATGGGAATGGTGGCTGGAATCTCAAGACCTTGGGACAGATTGGGTAGATGCTGAAGCAAAGAACTGGACTGTGCAAAAACCAGGTTATATCTGGCAGCGAGTTTTCCAAGTACTTTTCTGCTTTTGTGATGACACAGGCTGTGCAAAATGACAATGATGTGCTTAAATAAAAGTATTCTATTAATTTATACTTTTGCCTGTGGTATGTTGCTGTGGACATAAATAACTGTGCACGGTGTGCTTTACAAGAGTCCAGGGATTCACAGCTGCAACTACAGGAGAGAAAGGAGGAATAAATTAAATCAAACTAGCTGGCTTGAGGGCGCACATAGCTGCTAGACTTCATGGTGTTCTCAAACAGAATTTCCAGCTGTACATTTCTCAGTCTGCTTAACAGCACTGTATTTTACAGATTTGCTAATAGACTAGTCTAAGGCAAAGGGCCCTTAATTTGTAGCAGCTGATTTCATTCTCTCAGGAGTCTTTAATCCTGAAGTCCAATTTTTAAAGAGTTTTTGGCAATTATAACATTAAAAAAAAAAAGAAGAAAATCTTTACAAAAATTTCAAGTTGGAACAGAAAAAGGAATTGCTAGTTTGATCAGTCCTACTCTGCCTGAGCTTTCCATACTTAATTTTTACCCAGCAAATCAAAAGACTGAATTCTTCCAAGCTGCATTGAACTTTTTTTTAATTCTTGCAAATAAGAAGGCAGTAATATCACAGAAGAACCATGTTGTTCATATATTAATAAATTTTCTGGCTCACATAACTACATTAAAAAATTAAGAATATGGATTTCCATATAGAGAAAATGATTTACCAAGCTTTCAGAAGTTTTACATATGGAAAATTATCTTCTGCATTCAAATCTGTAAAGCCTCAATTTTAAATTGTGTTTAAAAGATAAATTCCTATTTTTTCAACTGAAAGCAAGTTTATGTTGGAAACTTTGAGGATTCTGCAGTTTTAAAGGAATCTAAGTCATGCAATATTTCAAGGAGTTTGTAAACAGACTCAAATTATTAAAGGGATTACTGGGCCTCACAAGTCTGGGTATCCAATATTGGTTCAGTTGTTGGACTTCAATGGGAATAAATCTAAGGCCATTATTCTGGAAAATATACACATTTAAACGTGTTTTTATGCAACTGGCAAGGCATGAACTCATATGTCTCCTAAGGCAAATGTTTTTTAACTAGATATATCTATCTGAGTCGCCTTTCTTAGGAATATTTTCCCAAATCAAAGCCTAAAATAATATACCTTCTGTAGAATGTGGAATTATACCTGGTGGCAGTAGTGGATGTTCTTGTGCCCTTTGATTCCTGGCATTCTGCTACATGATCAAACTGCCTCAGATGATATTTCCAAGGACAACTAATCACACTGGACTTAAACAAACAACAATTTTCAGCTACAAAGAGTTGGAAAATCCAAGGTTATGGAAAACCATTACAATTTAGCAACCATTTTGTAGATTCAAGTCACTGGCAAAGTAAGGGAGCTTAAAACTTAAGAGTCATTGGCACTTTCTAATGCAAATACATCCCACACACAAACAAATATTAAAAGAAAAAGGAAAATATACAAAAAAGCAAAACCAAAACTGTCTGCATGTAAGTTATTATTGTGTGGCAGAGCATGTTCTTTTCTTGGCAATATACATAACGAAATACAATCACTCAACAGTTCATCACTCAAAAAGCTAAATCTGATTTTACAGTGAAAATGCAATTTCATCTCATCAGGTTCCATAGAGCTAAAAAACTAAAATTAACAATAGGTACTGATGTGATATGTTTGAAATTAAATTGAATCATTGCAAAGAATGGGTTTCTTCAGGGGCTGGCCTTGACTGAATATGTTTTCCCCATCATATTGCAAAGAAATCATCAAATCCAATGTTTTCAAGCAATCTAAGTGACGTACAAGTTCAGCAAATAGAAAAGCAGTATCACTGAAAAAATGCCACACATGAGGAAAGAGAAATTATCACCCACTGAAATTCTTATCACTTCCATATTTCATCTAAAGAGCTTTTAACCAAAGGAAAGAGCCCAGCCTTAAACCAGTGAAGTCAGCGATAAATATTTTGATTTCTGTAATCCTGAATAAAGCTCAATGTCTGAAGGACATTGTGTGATGTTAATGTATGACCATAAAAGGTGGACACAGAGGCACGAGTTTGAATTTTTATCAAATGTCAGATGTTTTGTCAAAAACCATCAAGAGAGAAGCAGAGAAGCAAGTTGTCAGCCCACAGGCAACACACCTCAGAGCCAGCCTGATGGGCACCTGTGGCCAAGGCCAGTCACATCAATGGACAGATGACAAGCTGAATGGAGGACAGTGCTCTGCATGCCTGTGCACTCCACACAGAAAAGTTGGGAATTCTCCTCTCAAGGGACAGAGTCTTACAGTGATTTTCATCCACTTTCCCTGGAAGAAGGGGACAGTGTAGGCCCAAAAGTATATCAGTGATATATAATAAAAAGAGGCTTGCTTAACTCATAAACAGTCATTTTAAAAATTACAAATACAACAGGACGCATCTCAATCTGAATTTAGTATTCGGTCGTCGTTTACTTTCTTGAGATACTCTGATAGACAGATTCCTTCAATATTGTCATTATTTCCTAAGGCTTTTTTTTCCTGTACCTCCAAATAAAAATATAACAGGTGGGGAATAAATACCCAGTACTCTTTGGGGATTTTCAGAAATGAACTGCTAGCCAATTCCTCTATCAAGAGCCAGATGGCTGTGACGTAATTCCAGTATTAACTGTCCAATTCCTAGATGCCTATTTGACAATATTGTTCTTCTTTGTTTGTTTACTTTAGGGATAGACCTGCAGGGAGGTTTACAGTCTCTATCGTATTCACTTAAGGGAAAGCCTATGTGAACAAAGAAGGGGTTAGGAGAACAACACCTGTGAGGTTTCCTAGGGAAGACTTTCTCCTAATCCTTCCAGGAGAATAATGAGCTGAGTGGCTGATTAAAAACAGAAGCATTCAATTGTCAAACTGTTCCAGTCCTCATATGATACAGACATCTGAACCTTCTCCGCAGACAGTACGTGTCCACATCAGCATTCTCTCTTCTAATTTAGCTCCACTGCCTTCTAGTTGGCCTTCAAAGCTCTCTTGCTCAGTGACATGCTTTTGAGGGTTAATCTCAAAAGCTAGAGACTTCTGAAGAATTTCTAGGGAAAATATGTAAATTCCCAGAAACTAGCTCAGTACGTCTCACATAGGAAGCCTGCGACACCCAGGCAGGGGCTTCATGCCACAGCCACAGCTGATACAATGGCAACCCAGCATTTACTTAAAACAACAGTTTCCAGATTTGCCTTTTAAAAGTTTGCCGTAGTCTTTTCCTTGGGTATTTTAGCAATGCTGACACATCCAGTTTGGAAACCTACAAACTTGTCTAAGCAACTAATCCAAAGGACAGGCAGAAATTCAGCTGAGAATTTGTCTAATTGATTTTAGATACGAAAATTGATCTACAAGCGTTGTTGCTTACCCTTTATAAATGTTTTGGGAATGCTCATCTGATCAAATAAATACTCAGGGCAGTTGAAGATGTTTGTCTGGTCACACATACTCCAAGAGATGTTTCACCAACTCCAGAACGGTGGTTGTGAAAGCTCTAGTTCTCCCCTCCATGGCTTACAACTACTGTTTAGCTAATAATTTCAACAGATATATCAGTACAATGCTAATCATAATGGTATTTTGTCTTCCTTCTACATTCATGTCCTTGCTCTGGGTAAGTTACACAACTAAGGTGAAAAAATGCAGGCCTGCTGAAGCCAATGAGCTAAATTAATTTCTAACACTGGAGAATCTGACAGATGATATATCAAGAATACCATGTGGATCAAAATAGGACATTTTTACATTTACAAATATAAAGAAATTTTAATAAATAAAAATATTCACCATTTCCTGCTGCACTTATATTAAAAATTAGACTAGCATTTAATTTTTTTTTCCTTTCTGTGGGTAACACTTCTGAAATTTGATAAGGCATTTGTTAGCCCTGGCAGCACAGAATTTTCATTATTTATTTTTTATATTATTATCTTAAAAGCAAAGTCTACTAAAGTAATAATGACATAGTTTTCATATGATTGCCTTATATTCCTAGGAAATTAAAGAACACTAAAGTAGTTCGGAAGAATGCAGTCAAATCAAACTCAGATCAAGTAGGTAAAAATTAAGCTTGGAAATGTCACATAGCTAGCTATCTTTTTATATATCATTGTACCCCAGTGAAAATAGTTTTGCGATATTACAGCATCTCAGCAACTTCTACCTCACATGTTTCCTTACAATTAAACAGACAATTTTTCAAATTGCTGCCGCTGGAAAGTCAACAGTAAACTGGGAATCACGTCATGACCCCTTTGATTTCTTCCAGCCATTTTGCTTGATGGCAATGTTTCTGGAGGTCGGATTCTGTTTTGCTTATGCCTGGAAGAGTGTCAGGAGCAGAAAGGCGAGGTGTAATTGACAGCATAAGCGGTAGCTTGTGCTATCTCATGACAAAATTTGTAGGCTCCAAAACACAGTTCAGTTTTGTATAATAAGAGAAAAGATAGCAATGTAGGAATTATACAATGAGAGAGACTGGTGATAGAGGTGAATTTGGAGTACCCTTTTGGTCATGTTGATGTGAACTGAGAGAGTATTAAGATGAGAAACTAAGTTGCCTTGTGCAGGAATTTTAATAGTAAGGGAGAGAAGAATTTGGAATGTGAACCAGGAAAAAGCAACTGAAAATTGAAAGCACATTGATATTGGGGAACTAGAAACAGTCATTGGGGAATATGACACAAATTAAAAATATTACTTTAGGAACAGTTGTACTCGATTCAGACATTATATTCTGAATGTGTCATTCTTTATCAGCCCTTCCTATTATATCAAGATGGCTATACAAATAGTCTCTTGATGTTAACCCAATAATTCCCTTTCCCTCTTTTTCCAATTTTTTTTTTATTTATTTGGCAATCAAAGACTTTCTGAAAACTGGTGAACAGAAACAATTGGCTTTCACATGATAAGTATCAGGTTTTCATTTTGATTTCATACAGGATTCATTTAAACTTTCCTTAAATGATACAGGTGTATACATTTTCTTCACTCTTATGTTGATGTAATCTAATTATTACAGGTAAAATGGTTAAGCTTTCTCAAAAATTGATAAATGTGAGGTTAATGAGCAGTGAAAGGAGCCATGCTACTTGGTTCTAAATTAATCGTAAACATTAAGGAAATGGACTTGGGAGTCATCATGGACAGTGCAATACAAATCTGTGATTTCTCTGTGAGAGTAGTTAAGAACCAAACAATTTTAAAAGGAGCATGTGGGAAAGTAAGAGCAAAAGTATAATAATGCCATTCTCTGAATTGACAGAATGATGCATCTGGTTCTAGACTCCCTATTCCCCCAAAAGACCATATAGAAAAGTAAAGAGCTCAGAGGCAGATGAAGAGAATAAGGTAGATGAAAAGAATAATTAGATACAGTAAAGAGAGAATAGTACCATTTTCAGAGAATAATTGAAAATTATGCACAATACTGAATAAAAAAATCTCTTTCAAAACCTTTTTCTTAAGTTATCCCTCTTTCTAAAGCATCTGCACTATGGTGCATCCAGTCCTGATGGTGTCCATACTACACTTACTTCATATCAGTCTTATCTACCTTCTAGGGGATAATAGTAGTATGAAGAAATCTATATTAAAGATTTTCTTTAAGGCAGCCCTGTGAACATCTTGCTATTTAATCTGTCATTTGTATTTTCCTGTGACCTGTCTCCTATGCCTAATGAGGCCTACTGATGCTATTGAAAATAATGCTTACTGAGAATGCAATTCAGCTTATCCGTGCTAGCAGTAGGTGTGCAGATGCCACAGATGTGCACGGCACTGTTATGAAGATCACACACAACTCTAGCTATCTTTCAAAACGTTTGATCATGTCAGTGTCAGTAAATTACCTCATCCTTAGGTGTATTCTTTCCTGCATAAGGACCAGCAGGTTGGCTCTGAGTCCAGGGGAAGCAGGACAACGTTAGCAGGTAGATGAAATAGCTCTGAAGAATTTTCTGCACAGCCATCTGTGGTTAGAGGTACATATTCATTACAACCAATTGAGCCTGTTGCTAAGGCATGCTCTCTCATCTCTCAGTGTCACTAAACTCTCATAGACAGCATCTCCAGTTGCCTGGGAGACCCCATTCCATCCTGGTGAGCAGCAGCTGGCCTCCCTTTTGCACACCTTCATAGGGTCTCTTCCAAGCTAGAGTGACCTGCCTTGGCACAAAGCAGTCAGGTCAGCAGCAGAAAGTGCACCTGCCCCTGCCCACAACAACCTGAGGAACTGTGGAACAACACCATTGCATACAGTATGGATTTCCCACAGTGTACAGTTCAAATCTACGGGAGTCATGCTTTTTTTAAAGATGTCCCATGGTACAGGCCCAAACCAGCCAGAAAATCCATGATGAATATCACATTTTATACCTCAGGGACAAAATAATTTTATTTCCAAATTATTAGAGACCTCAGATTTTTCAGGCATATGAAAATGTGATGTGAATTTCCATAGGCAGTAGGGTTAGCTGCAAACTTCACCCTATTGCTTCAACTTCAGAGAAAACAACTTCAAATTTACCTTCTTTTAAAATAAATAGCAGATAATATAATAATATAAATAAGCAAATATATAAACTTAAGCAATGATTCCATCAAAGCAAAGCACTGTGCTTCACAGAACATATGAAGAAGAGAATGAACCATGTGTCATTTTGGCCACTTGGGTCATTTAAAGAATTACTGCCAAAAAAAACCTGGAGGGTTTGCTAGTGTCTCACATTTTTCTGTTAAAATCTTATAACAAAAAGACACACATATGTGACAGACCTTGGCTCCTAAGTAACAGCACATCACATAATTGCTTGAATCTTTGTGCCTTGTTTATTTCTAAACGAAATTTCTTCAAGCTCACAGCTTCTAGGGAGGATTATGATTACATTTCTGAAGAACCTAATTTGCATGAGTTATTTCAAGAAAAAAAACAGACCCTGAAAAATACACAAAGCCTGTCTTTTCCTATCACAAGTAAAAATCTTCAGATAATCTAGATCGCTGCTCTTTACATGCAAACACAGTTATCTGATATACTGTGGAGCATTTCTTAAGCCTATTTATATCCTGTTGAACATTAGATATGCAAGAGATAAAAATTAAATATTGGTTTATTTACTCCTCCACCTTATTAGAATTTATTGAAATTTAGTTAGGCTTTTAAATTACCCATACAGATAAATCTCCTTCAAAGAAGGTGTTGGTTTTTTTTAAGAGGACCTTTAAACCCTCATTGTAATCAGGCTTCAGACAAAATTTCCAGATGGTAGTTTCATTTTAGACAATCTGTTGTCTTGAGTGCCTCTCTCTGTAAAGCACAATGAGCATCAAGTACATTTATCACATTCTGATCCAACTCCTGGTACAAGGTAAGTTTACTTTTCATCTAATAGTATATCAAATATTTTACATTGTAATAATTGATGCAGCAATTGCAAAATCACTGTTCAGCAGAGGAAAAAATGCCATTACAGAACACAGCCAAGCACTCTGACAGCATGATGAGAAACCTAATGAATTAGCTGACAAATGAGCACAGTAAGTTCTGCTCAAGTGTGCTCTCTAAGAAACAACTCACAAAATTTACTTTTCACTGTATTTTTCCCTTGCAAGGCTAAATTCCATGCAAATTAGTTCTCAGCTGGGGACATCAGGTGAATGTACTGGAAACACACAAAGAGCAGCTTCCAGACTCCCTTCCAGCCCTGCATTGTGCTCAGCACTTCCTTTCTGTACAGTAAGTACAGAAACAACAGTACCATCAACAGTACTCCTCTCAACAGTAGCCATGCTTTAATACTTATTGGGTATGACACTGAAGGAAACTAAACAAGGGCATTTTTGCCACAGCTCAAACCATTCTTTGCTCCTCAGAGATGTTTCTCCCTTGTCCCATTGTAGCCTTTTTCTAAGATCAGTCCTGCTGTAGCCTCCCAGGCCCACACTGCACCTGATAAACCTCCACTGCACTGAATCTGCTAGATTTTGAATTTCTCTACTGCAATTACAAAGTCTGACTAGCAAGTGTTCTGTAAACCTTGTCCTGGCAGATTTTGATTCAGAAATAGATGAGACTTGCACTTTATTGAAGATAACATGGCACAGGAATTAAGCTGCATTAGTTCCCCCACTTTCTTAAGGAAGTCTATCCGTGCTTTGAAAATCACCAATGTAATATTGCTAATCTTAAACAGGTTTTTCACAACTGATTGCACACCTACATTTCCTCCTCTCTGTCACAATACTTGTTAGCCTTGTAGAATGGTGTAATTGCCAGTTGTTCTTTGTGAACAGACAGTCTTCACCACTAGTACGTCATCTGTCCACATAAAGACAGGTTAATTCTCCACCAGACCACCAACTCACAGTTTGTCAGAAACTTCTGAACTAGTCCATAAAGATTAGCAATATCAAATTGGAACTGTGGGATCCAGTGGTTTTGGGATGAGATCGCTCTCCATCACACATGGAAAAATTTTGGCTGGAAAAGACCCTTAAATTCTGAAGATCTCACATAACAATGGACATAAATGCCAATATATTTTAGAGACAGAGATCCATTTGTTCTGCTGCTGGTTGGCAATATCAAGAACTTCCACAGTCTCAGCAGCCCTGACTAAGATGATCACAGGGACAAGCAGATCAGCAGCTACGTCTGCTGGTTGGTCTTAACTCAGAGTGGAAGGAGTTTAGCTCCAAGTTGTATCCATATTAATAACTGTCCCGCAGTGACCATTTGAAAGGTGAATTCCCTCAACATCCTACCTAGCCACCTGACAAACACACCAGGAATACTCAGGCATGAAAGCATGAGGGAAAGGAAGGCTCAGGGCTGTTTACCCTGTTACAGCACTCGGGAGCCCTCTGCCCAGAGTGCCCCTTGGAGACGACAGTGACAATAACTTTCCATCCACCTGGAAGGAGTGCCTCTAGGAAAGCATGTTCAGGAAACTGGACCACAACTGTCACATAGGAGACCACCAATGACCTTGCAGGGGAAGCACTGTAATTAGATGTGATGATAGGTAAAGGTGATAAAAAATGGAGAAGGCTCATGATCAGGCCATGAACAGCAATTCTCCTTTGCAGAGTGCCACTTGCAGAGGAGGCAAACATATCTCAGAAATTACCTGTCCCAGAAGGACTGTGTCAAAGCACTCACATATATGTATATGGAAGAGATGTTGTGAAGGATGCCCAAACTTTGGCCCCTAGTCCACCTCCAAAGAGGATGAGAGTCCAATGGCATACATTTTTACACAGCTACAAGTCTCTGCTTTCTACAAGCAGCCTGCTAAGGATGCCAAACAGGGAGCAGCAGGCAGCCAGTGATCTACACCATGCTTACAGAAGAAATGGCATAGTTGGACAAGCTTGAACAGTAACCCAGGACCTGATGAATAAAAAATTTGAGCCAAGAACCTGTTGCGAAAAAAGAAGTAACGGTGTGTGAAGAGTGTGTTGTGTACCTGCAGGAACATGGTGTACACCTCAGTTATGAGGCTGTCTCACCTCTCTTGGACACCTGCTCTCTTTGCTGCTCAGGGCATCCACCAGAACTGCAGCATGGCCCAGGGATGGCCATAGTGATCAACCCACAGGAATAGAGCACGCTCCACCCCTGTCCCTTATGCAGATACAGTCTTTCTTCAAGGCAGGGACAAGCAGAGACACAACACTGAAGTCCAGGATAGGAATGATCTAAGTGATGGAACCTCACAGAAATGCCATGGGACATCTCCCAGCTGTGGTCACAGTGGATACCTGGGCATTTACAGAGGGACTGTAAAAACGTGCTAAATAGATGCAGGATGTATTTCAGCTTGGGATCTCCTCAAGAATCCCTACATCAGGAATGGAGGACAACACCTAAATATTCTTAATGGTATGGGGCCTGGTTGCTTGATTCATTACCTTTTTTTTATGTTCTGTCACAGAACGAGTTCAGAGAAGTGATTTGTTTGTGC
Source organism: Serilophus lunatus (assembly GCA_013399895.1). Taxonomy (NCBI): domain Eukaryota; kingdom Metazoa; phylum Chordata; class Aves; order Passeriformes; family Eurylaimidae; genus Serilophus; species Serilophus lunatus. The sequence goes on along the minus strand of VXBA01003435.1, from coordinate 1,525,020 downwards.
TGTTGTTGTTGCATGGGACTTAGTCTCTCCAGAGGTGATGCTCAGGGAACCTCTTCCTCCTGGGGCACTCAGATGTTTTCACTTGTCAGAAAGACTGTTAACTGCAAGCACCTATGGCTTTTATGACAAACCTTAGAATTCATTTTAGAAGTTACTTCAGTTTGTATGTCATTTATATACCTACTGAAAACACAGCATTTAGTCACCAGATTTCTTAGAGATAGCTGCTTAATAAAACAATAAAATAAATACATTCCAGAAACACTTTACTCTTTTTGTTTTCTTAATTTGATGATGGTATATATATAAAATAAACCAAGAATTTTGTCATGCTGAGATCAAAATGGTTGAATTCACAAGCTTTTTTTTTTTTTTAATAGGTCCTCTTGGCCATGGATTATCTAACAAGTTTCATTAAAAAAAAGACAAAGCCAAGGGGCATTTTGGCACTGTCTCACATATATATAGATTTTATCCTAAATTCATGCTTGCCACCAATTCCATCTTTGTTGAAATTATATGAGCACTTTGCTTTGTTGATGTAGTATGCTATATAATGTATGAAATGAACGAGGTATCAGGTGGCATTATAACAACACAGCACATCAGCAGAGCTAGCTGTCTCTATGATCAGGTCTTGCATCATTACACCTGAAAGCAATCAGAATGCTGCTTGAAAGAAGGCACTATAGGAAGGAAGAAAAAATCCTGAAGCATGTTTAACAAGAATTCATGGAATTAAAGTGAACCTGACTATACTGACATGATACAAGGTAGAAGTTCCAGCCTTACTTTAGTATATAACCTCTTGCAATCAATCCTAAAGCATCTCATGAATAATCTGGTATACGCTACATTTGCTTTATATATGTATATTTTTAGCCTCAAGCTTACATTAGCTCTGTTGAAGAAAGTTATGCTTCTCTCTTTTCCTTCTTGATCATCTGAACTGGTTCGAGAATCCATTTACCTGCAGAGAGGTGTTATCATAAAACCACACACTATGAAGAATGATATTTCAGATTTTGATTGACAGCTAAATGCAAGGAGAAAACTGAAAAATGCCTTTCAAGTTTATGTTGTAGCTTTGACCAAAAGTAGTTCTTTTTTTCAATCTAGGGAACGATGTTAGGCTCATAAGAACACAGGTTTTTCTCCATAACATTTACCAGTGAATTAAATCTATTAGCCAACTGAAAAAGAGTTTCTATCCTTCTTTATTTAATCCTTCTTACCTTCATTGCCTAATGAGGCAATTGGAGTTTCACCAGGTTGGAATCAATAGGGCGACAGGTTTATCCAAAAAGGCAAAGGAGGATGCAGAGCCTACAGATACTATAATTCCAATACCTCAAAAACAGAGAGAAGATGCTATGAGTCTTACTGGCATATTCTTTCTCCTAGTCCAGCCTAGATCAGCTCAGATATGCTGGTGTCACTAAGTGCTCTCTCTCAACCAATGAAAATTCATTCACCATTTCCTTTTTTCCTTACTGCATTAAGCTGCACTGAACCCATTTTCTTCCTCTCCTTCTGTATCACCCATTTTGCATATTGCATCTTCCCTGCCTCTTGATTTCATAGAGAAAAACTGACTCAGACTATGTACAAATAACTCCAGAAGTAAATGAATAAGTGAGATATGTTATATTGAGAACCAAAGATTTATCAACTGATCAATTGCTCTTGTCATCTCAGCTCTTTAGAGAAATCAGCAGGGAAAAAAATGTATGGGCAAACATGAATGATTCATGAAGGTAAAATTCTTAGTGCAAAAAGATCTTGGAAGGATTGTAGCCTTCGAGCTGAAACACACATGAAATTGCAGGGATCTCGGCAGATGTGACAGCCTATTCCCTTTCTGAGAGCCTTTTTTTCCCTCCTCTGGCCTGGAGCCACTGTAGCACTGGCAGCTCAGCCCTGGCTATGCATTACTCCAAGCCATGAGATGTGGTGAAAGACTTATTACTTAGCTATAATACACTGCCCAGGCTCCAGCAGGATAATGCTGTAATTGGTTACTCTCCTGCCAATACTCCATTTGACAGCATTGTTCTCACCAAAATCTGACAAAACTACGTGTTGGCTGCACATGAAATTTCTGTTCTTGTTGCCTGTGTGGTTGCTTATAACTTCTCAGATTCATTTCTCCCACAGTTTTTTCCTTTGCTGGTCAGATTTTGGACATTATCTCTAATGGCAAACTTACCTCTTTAAATAGAAACCCCAGAGCACTGCTTTGTTTGTTTGGCATTTTTCCATTAAAGTCATACCTGGAGGAGTCTTTGCACAATCCCTTGCCTTTAGCAAAAAAAAAGATGGAGTGAAATTCAGTTGTGAAAGCAAGGTACTGGCAGCAAACTGTTACCAAAATTCAGCATAAAATAGGAGCTCTAAGCCACAATTGCAGCATAATTTTTATTTTTCAATGCAAATGACTCTGGTCAGATTTAAGATACAGCACCATCTTATGGATATTTCTGAATAGATTAATGAGTGCAACTGTTTATCTGCTGGCAAAAATTTTTCTTTGCAAACAAAATGTAGCAAGGCAGAATTATCCATCCCTGTGCACTTTCTGTATATGGGTAAAGCCCAAATGAGCTCTGGAAATGGGAAAGGACATTGCTCTGACACATTCACTTTGGCATATTTTCAATTTACCTACCAACTTTATGATCAGGACACCAAGTATTCACAGTATTCTAGTATCATATCTTTCAATAAGTACTAAAATTTCATGCAAGAGATCTTAAAACAGCTGAATATTTTTCTCAATCAGGATATTAAAAGATAACATTTAAATCTAATTTTATTTGTCTCTTGATTTCAGGGCCATTCCTATGAAGTAGGGTCACATTTTCAAGATTTTTCACTGCAATTTTAAATAATAGTGACTATAAGTTTTCTTTCCAAGATGGTATAAGCTCATTCCTCTTTTGGTGATTCCAGAAACTCCAGAAAACAAAACAAAACAAAAGCTGCATTCAAACAGTAAAATAACAAATAATGACAATTTTGTTTTCCCGTTTAACTCTCCACTATTCAAGGGATCATTTAACTAAGGGAGGTGTAAATGTTCACTCTCATTTCATACATTTTTAGTCATAAATGTCAAATAGCATCTTTTGTGAAAATAAAAGCCAGACCTTAAATTTTTTCCCATTCCATCAGCATTACCAAAAAAAAAAAAAAAAAAAGAATTTAGTTTATTTTTGCCATTTGTCACTTGGAAAGCACAGCATTACCTGAGTTTAATGCTTTGTTTTTTAAAGTATTAAATAAAGCATGGAACCATTGAATGCTTCAACACATCAACAGTGACTTAGTAAACAAACCCTGATTCCCTCTACTAATCCAGATCTGATTATATTAAAAAAAAAACCCCAAAAAAACCAAAACCAAACACCTCCTTAGGAGCTGATGTAAGTATGTGTTTAACCATAAATATAGATTTTAGTCTCATTAAACTTTAGTCTTGAAATTTGGAAAGCATTTGCTTGACTAGGGTTAAGTTTACAGGTAAAATGAATTACCTTCCTGAAAAAGCATATGTAGGATGGATGGATTACATGATTGTTAACAATTTCATTTTATTTTAAGTACATCTAAAATACAGTCTAAAATTCTAGGCATTCTGGTAATAATACAGTGCACACAGGAGCACTGGGAGCTTTGAAACATTAACTGATTTCATTAACTTATGTCTGTGATTTTGTTTCTCTACAAAGCATAGGCTCTAAAAATCCCATTAGACTGTATGCTTGCAGCCTTCCTGAAATGTCACTACTGAGGGACGTAGAAGGAGAAAGCTTTTCTTTGTCTTAGGTCATTAAGAGCATGTTGCTGCCTTCTCCCACACTGTTCTATTCCAGGCCTCTTACACCTTTCTTTCTTAAACTCCACGAAAAACCAATGGACAGCCAGTGCAGTATCCTGATGACAGCTGAGGCTTCACATTGAAGCAGTATGATCACATCTTCATCTGTATGATATTTCTAATCAATGTCAGGCAGGTGCTGCTTGGGATCAAAAATCCAGTTGCAAAACCTAGTAGTAACAAATGGCAGGCAAATTTGGCATAATTTTGTTAACATTCCCTTTAACACTAATATCATGCCATGATTTAGTGACCATCCCCAAAGACTGTAATCCAAAGAACTGATTGCAAGATGCAGGACAGCAACAAGAAATTATATTTGTTGTTTACCTTTGGAATTAGTATAACACAAATATTTAAACACATTCAGTATGAAGAAAGTGTCACCTTCTACTTATCTATTGTGGGGACAAATACATTTCTGTAAACTTGCATTGAAACGTATGTTTTCATTTAGGACTCTACTCTCTTCAGGTAAGTTTTTTGTAAAACAATAGAAACAGTGGAATTAATTGAAAAAATGTAAAGGCTCAATTTACTTAAAATAAAGTTGCAAAAAAGTAAAAAAAAATATTAGCATTGCTCATGGGGTGTCCTGTGCAGGGCTAGGAGTTGGACTTGATGATCCCCATGGGTTCCTTCCACCTCAGCATATTTAATGATTCTATGATTCTATGACTCTATGCATATGTTCTTACTTTAGAAGCAAATGCAAGTATTACTGATCTGGTAAAGGTTTCCAGCACTCTTTTCAGCTTACTGCCAGGCAGGAAGTTGGTAGTTTGAGAAAAATAATTTCAGAGCTTCATTCAAGATACAAACCAAAGTCTTAACTGTCTTGACTTATGAGTGAATTCATGACAGCCTGCTTCAAAGTCACCAGATGACAGAAGATGACAAAATGCTGAAGAGCCAGTGTGACCCTATCAAAAGGTATAGACTGCCAAAGGCAGCAGTACCAAGCCTGAGTTCTGGGGAGTCAAAAATCCTGGATCATAATATTGCCTTTAAAGTTGTTCCCAGATTTGGGAAAAGCTGGACTCACATTGCACTCTTTTTAACTGCCTCCTTTAAGACAAGCAATCAGAGCACTGCCACTTCAACTTCCCTCCACAAGCAGAAGGACAGGGCTTTTGGAAGGCGGTGGGAGAATATGAAAACAGAATTCTCTCTCAATATATTAACTGTGGGTGATGAAGTTAAAGATTACATACCTAGATGCTATTAAGACTGCGGCAAATTGCATGAACAATGGAATAACCAAAGATTTCCAGGCAGAAGGATCATCAGGCCATCTGTGAAAGACCTGAACTGTATCATATCAAAACTGCATACTGAAACTGCATTAAAAGTACATTGAAATCAGATCTTCAGCTAACCCAAGGCATTGTGTCAGAAACCAAGAGGCTGAGAGCATGAGAAGGGAGAAAATTTTCACATGGTGATGGGGAGAAGATAGTGCCATGTCACTTCCACTTACATAGTTTGCATTATTGGCCTGGTTCAAAATAAAACCCAAAGAAATACTTTATCCAAGCCTAGCCACAAAATTGTAATTAAAAAAAAAAAAAAGAATGATTAAAAAATGGTTCCAGCTTGCTAGGTTTAAAAACATCCCCTTCAGGAAGGCTATAAGAAAGTCTTTCAAAGGATAAATCCAGACACTAACAAGACTTCTCTTATCCCTGGTTTACAAATTATTATATTCTGGCATATCCAACTACAATTCCCTTCAAATTCAAAAGCAGGGCAGAGTTTAGGAGCCTTTGGAAAACAAATGCAGAAAAGTCCACTGAAGAGAAAAAAGGGGCTATTTCTGTCATCAGTGGACTTTGAATCATGTCCTAACAGGATGTACATTCAAAACATAGACAAATGGGTATGATTAGAAGACTTTTCAAAGAGGCATAATCACCGTGATGAGCTTTCTGCCCTTCCCAGAGTTAGGGATGTTCAGTACAGCTGCCTCTTTCTGTATTCTCTGAAATATTTTTCTGTGCAATAAAGTATGTAAGTTGTTTGCAAGGAATTCTTCCGGAAGATATATCAAGTTCAAGCTCATACATTGGCATCTGAGCAAATTATGACTGTCTGAGTACTCAAAATGTGGATTTCAACTGTGACAACAAGGATTCTTTTGGTTAAGATCATATGTTGTGAAAGGTCTGACAGTGTGTTCAAATGCTCTTGTCATAACCAAACAGAAAATGACCACATATATCACTCCATAAGGGTTTGAATCAAGCTGGTTTCCTTGATGCAGTGGGAAGATGTAGTCAGAACCACAAAATTTTCTTGTTGCCTTTTCAAACTTTTGAGGAAATTTCATATTCTTACCATCCTTGTGGAATGGTTCAATTAACAGATAATCTTGCTTTGCCATCTAGGATTATTTACTTTACAAATCAGTTAGGCTGTGAGTTAGTGACCATCTCTACCATTTATTTCATTATCCAGAATTTGACAAAGCAAACATTGACTCTGGCTGTTTCTCGAGACATTAGGGTGCAATTGCTTAAAGTTAATATATTTTCCAGAAAGTTGATTCTCAAATTTTCAGTTAGGGAAGTGCAGAATAGGGCTATATTAAATTACAGTCCCTTTCCATAACAAATGGAATGGAAGATATGAAAAGGACATTGTGAATCCACCTAAACTCCAACACATACTTTAAAGGAAGACAAATTCATTGTAACTGACTAAACGGAGACTGAAGTCAAGAGTTCAGAACAAATAAGAATCTCCCTGAACTTTGCAGGCAATCATCCGTCATGATATTCAGTTACAGACCCAGTTCCTGCTAAGAGTCCACACAAACTGCATTTTTTGTTGATTTTGGTCAATTATGTATACAGGCAGGAACCTGAGCATACCCAGGAAACAAAATTAACAGGAAAATAATGCTCTCAGAATATTTTCAATGGTATGCAAAACTGTAGGCTTGCGTAGTGAGAGTACAAAGCATTGGAAAGGCTGAGCTCCTCCTGCACACCTGTTATCATTCACCTCACACCTATTCCTTTCATGATCACAGAGCTATTCTCACAGTCAATAGCACAGCACCAAACCCCTTCTTTGACAGGAGCAGGGCCATATTTCTAACACAAGCAAAATTATATTGATGGCTGTTCAACTCACAGTATTAGGGAACAAAGGCAGTTCTGCCATTGGAAATATTAAAAGGACAGTCATATGTAAGATCATAAGTATTCTCTCTGTTCAGCATGATGTAATATGATTGGCTTACCCCTGAGAGTGCAACTTTGGGAAAAGGGTACTTTGATGATATCCATTGCCTATGCAGAAAGACTGAGGGATCATGTAGCCCACACAAATGCTGAGCAGGAGGAAGATGTCGCACAAACAGAACATGTATCATCCCATAAAAAATACCACAGTCCACTGTCTTGCTGACAAGCCTCCACATCACTCATATCAGCAAGTTCTCAGTCATCTGGGCTTGCTAAGCATTTAAAAAGTCGTAACAGTCCCTTGTAGCTACCTATATGTCATTGATAACAACTACATGAAAGTATTAACATATTATGGCTAAGGAACAGCTATTTGAGGGCTCTGTATATCTCTGATGTTGCTAATTCAGAGGTTCATTAACCTATAACAAGAATAATTTTAGCATCTTCATTGGCATTATAAAGCTAACAGGACAATAGAGGCTGTAGTACATGGTCCTAACATCCTTGCCAATAAAGACAGAATGGGAGGTAGAGAGGTTTCTTGTGGACAGAAGCATTCCTTTAAGAAAAACGAATGTGGATATTTCTTTACAATTTTAAAGGAGATATTAATGTTCTTCAGCACAACAGTGAAAAATCAAACTGCCTTAGCTACTTGAGCTTAAGGTGTAGAGAACACTACATCTCAGACATAAGGCTACCCTGAAACAAATTAATTCAAAAATTTCCATTTTATAGAATAGCTGTTACTACTAAGTGCTGATGTGACACAGAGTTTAATATGGCCTCTTAGCAATAATCTACTAATTACGTTGTTGCTGCACAGCTTGGGAGTAATGCAATGCCACCAAAATGTCAGAACATGACACATGATTAGCATTTTCTCATATGTTTCTGTACATTTACATACATATACATGAACTAAACCTGAGCAACAAAACTGGGAGCTAAGTGTGGAAGTACTTGGATCTAACTTAGGTTTTCTCTTATATGGATCAGGTATTGCCATCACTTACGCTGGTCAGCTGCCTCTGAGGACTGAACTGAGGAGACTGTAAATTTCTCCTTAAAGGCGAGGAAAACTAGTTAGGAATCAAGCATGTGAATGTTATTTGATCCTCCCTGTGCTCTTCTTGCCTGACACCTATGTAGCTCATGAATACTGGCATCCAGTTCTGGCATGCTAAAAAGAAACATCAGGACATAAAAGCCATTTTGTTTAATGGTTACTCAAATCAAATGGAATAGTTTGGAAGGAATGCTGTCCCAAACTCTGCAATTTTGATATAGATCAGTGGAGCAAAGGTGTTTGATGTAAGTAGGAGAGGAAGAATATAAATATATTTGCATATAGAATATATATATTTGCATTGTCTGCAAATGCAAGAGGTGATGAACAAGAAAGACTTTGCAGCAGAGTAACAGTGTGATGATGGCTGCAAGAGTGCAACTTTTCCATCTTATAAGCCCGTGAATGCTCTGCCACTTGCTTGCCTGGTTGAGAGGACCAAAAAAAAAAATCCTACTTTTTTTAGGCATCAGAAAGAAGACGCCTGAATAGTAACACAGAAAGTTCCACCACCTGTATCACGCTATAGTTAGACCCATTATGAAGTAAATCAGTGGCATACCTGGTTTTCAGGGAAAGCTATGTTTTTTCAATGCAAGCTGAAGAGCTCTGTTCGTTGCAACAGTCGCTTACTACTGCCAAACCCATTTTATGTGTGGTCAACACCATGATGTTTAGCCATTTCTTTTTACAAACTCCCATCCAAATTCTTGAGCCTGCACAGAACATCTGAAATTGATGGAAAGGTATGCAAAATGCATCTCTGAAATAAAATTAATTTATATTATATTCCAGAAATAAAACCTCTACAAATTTTAGCACCTCCTGCAAATCCTTCACAAAGGATTAAATTAATCTGATGCAAGGAAAAGCTGGAGGACTAAGAAATAAATCAGCTATGCATAAACTTCTCATACCCTAGAAGTAAGCACTACAGACAGTACACAAACGTTGATAAATTTATTTTTCTGAAGATCTATTGTGCATAGCTCATTAGGAAAAGAATGCAAGCTTTTTTGCACTTTTAAACTTACATTCTTCCAAGCATTAACTATACCGTAGGCCCCTACATTATCTCTGTTACGTGTTCTTGCCTAGGCAAAAACTCATACATATAATGGACAATTATGTCAACAGTCAGATGCCTTCAGAAGTGGTATAGGCAAGACCACAAAAATGGTACATGCTCATTTTAGCTTAAATAGCCAATTATTAAAAAATGTCTTAAAAACGTGGTTGTTTTTTCTACTTTACTTTTAGGGTTTGTGCTTTTGTGGAAGTATTCTTTCATGCTTTCAAATTTTTCTCCACAAGTTCTTGGTATACAAACAAAGGTGGTCACAGTGGGTACACCAAAGGGTGAGATAGTACTTCAACCACCACGTAATTCTCCCTGGTCAGTATATTCCTATGATAAAGCAATTACAAAGCACCCTAGAAACATCACTGTCCTGCCTGGCTTTGGCTATGACCTGCTTAAAACAAACATAAGGTGCAGTTCTTGCCTCATCACGTGATTTGGTAATCCAAAACATTACACAAAAATAGTACAATAAGCGTCTAAAATGACAATGCACTGCATGAAGCTAAAACTCGTTACTGTGAGCTACTGAGTGTCAAAATAGCATGAATTTTATGACCAAAACACAGTTATAGGTGAATTACAAGGGACTGATTCCAAAAGGAAACTTTATTGGGCATATTCTTACATATCTTAATTTTAGTCACAGTCTCCCAAATGAAGGATTTGAGAAAATAGCTCTAATTTTGATGTCTTGAAAAAAAAAAATCTTAAATCAGTTCAAAACTGATTTTTTCACCATTTTACTGCTCCTTTTATCCCCTAAACAGAAAACTTTATTGACAATATCCTCATTTCACTGCCATATAAAACAGTCCAGTTCTTAAGACTATTTTGTTAAGATTAATATACTCTAAAAATTAAATTATGTAGAATATAACATCTAGGCAGAAAACATTGCAGTTGAATGAGTGCAATTGTAAATAAATGTGTGCTGAGGTTGGACAAAGTGAAGAGTAAATAAAAATAAAATGGGTAAGATTATCTTAATGAGATCTAATGAATGGCTTATTGCTATGGTTGGATTTTCCAAGCTTATAGGTATTTGAATATAAACATTTTGTATTGACATTTGCCAAGTGAACTGGCTGAGCAGCACTTGAACAACATCTGAGGAATTCAGGGGCAAATTCTGACTGATTCTTGTAAAACTGATACCACCATTGTTTGATGGTAGCTTTATGGGTAAAGTAAAAAATGTGCTCCAGAAAGGTGGCTTTTGTGCTCTGCAGTGATGTTTAAGTTATATATAAAAATTATATTCTAGATTTAAATGCATCAAATGAAAAACAACACCAAGAATGAGAAATCAGAACCAAAATTGCAAATAATGTTGGAAAGACAGTATTACAGAATGGAAACACAATATCAAATAAAGGTCTGTGATAAAAGTAGCTGCAGAAGGTAAGCGTTCATCCTAAACTCTTAGATGTGCTGATAGATATTGTCAATTCAATTTATCAATGTAGTCAATTCCAAGCTGAAAACATTCTATTTTGAGCCTTGTCTGATGGAAAACAACCTCTAAATTGTTCTTGCTTTTATCTTTTTCCCCAAACAAGGAGATACAGTGAAAAAAGCTGAGGCCTGAAAGCAAAGCACAAGACTTTTGCTGCCTTGCTAGAGGTCCTTTGTATGAAGCTCTAGGGAAGACATGAAAGTTTTAAGTAGTGGAAGAAAGCAAATAGCATTCCTATTTTCAGTAAAGGTAAAATAAACCAACTATGAACTAGTCAGCCTCACTTTGATCCCTGGGAAGGTGAAGGAGCAAATAACCCCAGAAACTGTTTCCGGACATATGCAGAGCAAGAAAGTGATGGGATAGACAGCATGGGTCTATGGAGGTGAAATCATGCCTTACCAAACATGATAGGCTTCTATGACTGAATGACTTGCTTGGTGGATGAGCAGAGAGCAGTGAATGTTATTTATGTTGACTTCAATCAGGCTTTCAACACTGTTCTTCTACAGCACCTTCATAGACCAGCTGATGAAGTGTGGGCTAGCTAGGTGGGGAAACTGAACTTCATAGCTTAAAAGTTTATGATCAGTGCACAAAGATCACCCAAAAGTGAGGCAGTAGGGATGTACCCAGGGGTTGATACTGCAACCAATGCCATTTAACACCTGCCTTAATGACCAGGATGATGGGGCAGAGCACATCCTCTGACAGTTTGCAGACACCATGAACTCGGGAGGAGTTGAACTTAGATCCTCACAAGTCTATGAGATCAGATGGGATCCATCCTAGAATGAAGAGAGAGCTGGTAGATGAGCTCTCCAAACCACTCTCCATCATTTACCACCAGTCCTGGCTCACTGGAGAGGTCCCAGACTGGCAGCTGGCCAATGTGACAGCTATCCACAAGAAGGGCCAGAAGGAAGACCCAGGAAACTTACAGACCTGTCAACCTGACCTCAGTGCCCAGCAAGGTTATGCAGCAGATCATCTTGAGTGTGACCACTTGGCACCTACAGGACGGATGGGGGGTTAGACCCAGCCAGGATGGATTTAGGATGGACAGGTCTGGGCCTGACCAACCTGATCTCTTTTTATGACCACGTGACCCACTTGTTGGATGAGAGGAAGACTATGGATGCAGCCTACCTGGACTTCAGCAAAGCCTTTGACACTGTCTCCCACAGCATACTCCCAGAAAAGCTGGCAGCCCATGGCTTGGACAGGTGCACTCTGTGCTGGGTTAAGAACTTGCTGGATGGCCAGGCCCAGAGAGTGGTGGTGAACAGTGCTGCATCCCGTTGGTAGCCAGTCACTAGTGGTGTCCCCCAGGGATCAGTGTTGGGCCCAGTCCTGTTTAATGTCTTTACTGATGATCTGGATGAGGGTATTGAGTCTACTACTAGCAGATTTTCAAATGACACCAAGTTGCAGGGGAGTGTCTATCTGCTGAAGGATAGGAGGGCTCTGTAGAGGGACCTGGATAGGTTGGATAGATGGGTCAAATCCAGTGGCATGAGGTTCAACAAGACCAAGTGCTGGGTCCTGCACTTTGGCCATAACAACGCTACAGGCTGGGGACAGGGTGGCTGGAGAGCAGCCAGGTGGAAAGGGATCTGCAGATACTGATTGACAGCTGGCTGAACATAAGCCAGCAGTGTGCCCAGGTGGCCAAGAAGGCCAATGGCATCCTGGCCTGTATCAGGAATAGCGTGGCCAGCAGGTGGTGTTAGGTCAAAGGTTGGACTTGATGATCTCAGAGGTCTTTTTCAACCTAACTGATTCTGTGGTTGACATACTACACAATTGTGTGACTGTCAAGTTTTGTGACTCAACAGTCAGGAGAAAATGGCAACAGGAATCTCAAGAAGCTTAACAAAAAAGAATTGCAAAGTCCTGCACCTGAGGATGCACCAGTGCAGGCTGGGCGCTGTCTTCTGCAAGCAGCTCTTCAGAAAGATTAAAGTTTTGGTGGACACTGAGCCAAACATGAACCAGTAATGCACTCTTGCAGCAACAAGAGCCAACAGCCTCCTGGACTGCACTAGGATAAATGTTGCCAACAGGGTATGAGCTGTCTCCTCTCCTCAGCACTGGAGAGGCCACATGCAGAGTGCTGAGTTCAGTATTAGAGAGACATGGACACGTCAGAGCAAGGAAAAGGTCAGGAGGGTGGTTAATGACTTGGAACATGTGAGTTATCTGGAGAGGCTTAGATAAATGGGATGGTTCAACCTGGAGAAGAAAAGGCTCAGTGGAATCGGCTCAGTGGAATCTTTTAATATATAAATACTTGATGGAGCAGAGTAAAAAACACAGGGCCAAACACTAATCAATGATACCTAAGGAAGGTTAAGAAGTAATGGGCATAAACTGAAAAACAGGAAGTTAATTCCATTTAGACATAAGAAAAAGCTTTTTTACTGTGAGGCTGGTCAAACACTGGCACGAGTTGCTCAAGGGGATTGTGGATTCTCCACTAGTGCAGATTGCCTGATTGGGCTCGGCCCTGGGCAACCTGTTCGAGTGACCCTACTCCAGGGGTTGGACCAGATGAGCTCAGAAAGTTCCTGTCCATGTCAACAACTCTGATCTTATATGCAGCATGAAAGAAAACAAGAGACATCTTCTCTCCAAAAAAGTGCATGCTGCTAGTGGTAAAAATGTTATCTTTTCTGAAGAGTCATGTAATCTTATGCATGATAACATGATCATCCTGGCCTTAATGTAGCAGTAGTTAGGAGATGACACTGCTGGAATGAATAATTTTTACATTTAAAATTGTTTGGGATCTGACTGTTTCAAAGTTTCAGAGAATTCATATCCCATTTGGTGTTTTGCAAAGCTTTGGTAGCAAGATTCTTGCAGTGTTACTTTATTTAAGGTTACTTTGTTTTTATATACCATTAAAATGGGAATTAGTTATTGCACAACGCACCCACAAATCTGAGTGGATATTGTATTCCTCTCAGTGAAAAAGCAGTTTACAGTAACCATATTTTTCATGGAACTTCCTTTTATCTGCTAACAACACTAACTTGCAATGATACACTGGAAACACAAGCACTGGCACGTGTCTGGTGATAGTGGTTCCCCCAAAAATTGGCTTTACCAATTACTGTGCTAAGGAAATGTGACTAGAGATGTTCAATAGGTTGATATTCATGCTTTTCCCTGACTACCTTTCAGCATTTCACAAATTTTGCCTATTATCATACAGTGCTAAGGACATAAACCAACGATATATATAACCCTCGTATTTTTATGTGACTGCTACACTTGGCATCCAAACTTTGAAGAAAGCCAGTGTGTTTGTCAGCACGACTCTCCCTCAGTGTTCCACCTCATTCTCCTGGCAGAGATTCAGAGGCAGAACCCAGGCTCCTAATGCCTAATGCTGCCATCTAGCTAATAGCTGCTGCCCACAGCAAGAATAATTCACCTTCTGAAAGCTGGTTCATTAGGGAGATAACTGCTGGCTTTAAAGATCCTTTCCTAAATCCAGAGTACTGGACACTTCAAAATATTAATAAAGGGCTAGAGTCCTTCACCACTCTAAAGCCAGCCCAGCCCATACAGTGAGAACCAGGTTGGCTGCCTGAGTTTGTTGTTTCTGTGCAGGACTTTTTGAAAACTTGTCACTGCTAATGGGCAGGGCCTGGAGCAATGTGGCCGCAGCCTCAGCTGCCATTGTTTTAGAGCAGCATACAGAGTCACAGCCTTTCTGTGAGCCAGTCCATCCCAACAGCCTTCATCCTCCAGGCCCCGGATCCTTCTCTGTTCAGTAGTTTCCTTGTCCTCCCTGGTACCAACACCATTGCTTGTGGGTGTGTAAGGAGTGAGAGAAAGAACTTGTTGATCCACATGAAATCTGGTATCCCTTCCGTCCCGAGGCCTACCTTTCCAGGGTGTCGTGATCAGGCTCCAGGAATTTGGCTTCAACATGCTCAAGCCTTTTTTGTTTAATATTAGAGAACGCTAATGGTAGACTTTTGTATGGTTTTCACAGCCTAATCATGACAACCACCACTGTGAACATGAACCTGTCTGGATCCTCAAGACAGCCTGGAACAACGATTTGAGACAGACGTGAACTATCTATTTGTGGCTGCGGGCTCCCAACAGAATTAACCTGTGACACCAGCGCACCCTTCAGCATCATCCCACTCCCCACCTCAGAAAGGCACGGTTTTGGTGGCTTCCTCTTCTGGGGCCATTTGAGATGCCTCTCATTCCCACACCCACGACTTGGCAGAGGATGCCAGCGAGCTCGGGGTCGCTGGCGAGCACAGCCTCCGCTCTCCCCTTCCAGCACGGGGTCCCGCCGTGTGTCTGAGCCGGATGGCGAGGGCGGGCGCGCGTCCCACGGTGGCCTCACTGCTCGGGATGCGGGGCAGGGAATACCGGACCAGCCGCTGCCAGGAATGCTCTCCCAGCCAGCAGCTGCTCTTGTTGCTGGGAGCAGGACAGCCCAGCCGAGCCGAGCCGAGCCGGGCGGGACGGAGCTGCGGCCGGTGCGCAGGAGCCCTGCACAGCCCGCCCGGACCCCCTACGAGCGGCTGCCCCTGCCGGCGCAGGCAAACATCTGAGCCCGGCCCCAGTCCCGCCCTTGCCTCCGCCAAGAGCTGCTCGGAGCAATTCCCAGGCAACCCAGGCTCGACCCCCTTCCCAAACCCCGCCTCTCCTCTCCGCCCCTCCGCTCCCGCTCGGCGGCCGCCGCCGGTCGGAAACAGTCCGTGTGTAAACTCGACGTGTCCGGAAAGGTGCGCGCCGCTCCCCGCCTCGCTCCGTGCCCGGCCGCCGGGCGCGCCCCCCGAGCGCGATGCTGGACCCTTCCTCCAGCGAGGAGGAGTCCGATGAGCTGCTGGAAGAGGAGCGGCGGGACGTGCTGGTGGCGGCGGGCGGCGGCTCCCCGCGCTCGCTGCCGCCGCCGCCCCGGGACTCGCGGAGTAGGGAGGCCGGAGCGGCTCGGGCTGCCAGCCCCAGCCCCTCGGTGCTGAGCGAGGGCCGGGAGGAGCAGGAGCGCCTGCAGCGAGAGGAGCGGGAGAAGCGGCTCCGGCTGCAGCTCTACGTGTTCATCGCGAGGTGCATCGCGCACCCTTTCAATGCCAAGCAGCCCACGGACATGGCCCGCCGGCAGCAGAAGGTGAGCCCCCGCCTCCTCGCTCCCCCTGCCCCGCCGCCTGCGCTTGTTCCCCGCGGGCCGTCCCGCGCCCGCCCGCCGGCGTCGCGCAGCCCCCGCGCCCCGGCCCGCAACAGGTTGAGCGGGGCCGCGGGCAGTGGCCGGGACACGGCGCGGGCTCTGCGGGAGCGGCCGCTGCAGGGCTGGGTTTCGGCGCGCCTTTTCCAAAACAGACCCTTTGCCTAGAAATCCTTCGGTCACCGGGGTGAAGTCGTTTAAGTTTTGAGAGTTGTGTTTAAAGTCGCCGTGCGAAGGTCACAAGAACGTGGGGAGCGGGCGCGGGGCGCCGTTCTGCCGTGGAGGAAATGCTCCTGCTTCTCGGCGCTGCCTGATGATTGGAGTTAAATATCCCAGAAGTGCCTCCTGCGAGTCGCGTTCTGACCATCTGTACCCAACCCGAGCAAATTGTGCCTTAATATAGAGGTCAATGAGAAAACTATTTTGTTTCTTGAATTATTTAGTACGCTGTCTCTGTACATAGAAACAGCAAACATACGTGTTTGGATGGCCTTCTAGTGAAGGTCAGCCGAAATTATTCTCTCCATCTTGTACATCAAAGACAAGCTCTTGAGAACTGACAGGTGCGTGGTAGGTATTTGTGCGTATTCTCACTTACTTTTGAGCTGTTGAATAGGTAGAATACTTAAAGTTTTGAAACAAGGCGCTGCATTTCCAGATAACCACTTAGAAGCTCAGCTATTGAAATGTTTGGTTTAAAAAGTTTGTGTATTTTTTATTTTCAGTTCTGTTAACAAACAAACAGATCCAAATCAAAAGAAAGGAAACGAACAGAAAACCCCATTCCACATCACTTTCCAGAAGGATAGGGATAGGACAAAAAAAAGAATTCTGTTCCACTTGGCTTTTTATGATCTTGATGCTCCGTATCTCTAAAGGTTTGTAAAATCCAATACTAAATGTTTTGGTGTGTTTAAAGTATGTCTGCTATAGGTAATTCTGATTAGTGAATTCTCTGACAATTTAACATTATGGTAATAGTAAGATTATTTCTGGAAGAATGTTTTTGTTTTACCAGTTGTTAGATACTTAAACTGTGGAGCCTGTACAAAGAGGCTTTGTAAGCAGAAAGCCAAAGAAAGTCTGTCAAAATGACAATTTTCACCCCATCAAAGATTCCTCACCAGAAAACAGAGTCATCATAGAAATGATATTTTGAAGAGACGTCTGGAGGTCATCTAGTGTGACTTCCCCCTAGACAAAGCCAAGTGAATGTGACACAGTGTTGATACCAATCTAGGGCCAAGCAGGGGTCTCGGAAGCCTCCAGAGATGAGATCCCGCAACCCATCTCTGTGACCTGCTCCAGTGCCCGCTCTTGATTAAATTTTCCTAATCAATTTCCAAATTACAGCTTGTGGCCATCAATTGCAGATTATATTAAGCATTTAGAAGTTGTCACTGTTCTCTGTCACTAAGCATAGAAACTGTTCTAAAAATAACTCCTGTATTATTTTTATTAATAAAAATCTATGCAAAGCAATTACTGATGTGCAGCAAATACAGAAATAAAACTGTTGTGGATTTAACGTATGAGCATTGAGCAGTCTGACTGACAGAATTGACTTTATACCTAAAATTAGATGTTACGATTGCTAATAACTGGTTTTAAGTCAACTCTGACTTTTGGGTTCATGATTGTATGGAGAGACTTTTGTCACGTTTAGGAATTTAGCTCTAGAGCAAGGATGATTTGTCTTTTGCTGGTCACAAAATAGAGTTTTTAAGTAAGATATAACATACAAAATAATTCTTTCTGGGAGTTGCATTTTCATCTAGAAGTAATGTAAATGCACATAACCGTCTTTCCTCTTATTTGGCAATGTGCTATATATATTACCCAGTGAATTACTGAGTACAGGATAGCATATATGAACATAGCGTCCTGAGCTTTGAGAGTTCAGAAAAGCTGTTTTGGTAGTTCAGGATTCCTGAGAGCTGTGTGAAGGACCCCTCTTCTCTGTCTAATTTCTGTGCTATGTGCTGCACGGTGGCCCTGTGTCAGCCTTGGGAATGAGAGTACGCCTCCTGTCTTACACCAGGCCCTGAAGGATGACACTTTTGGAGATGTGACAGCTGGTCTAGAGGAGAGGTGACTGAGAGGCAACCTTTTCAATGTATAGAAATATCTAAAGGAAGGGAGTCAAGAGGATGGAGTCAGAGTCTTCTCAGTGGTGCAGAGCAATAAGAGGCAATAGGCAGAAACTGATGCACAGAAGTTTCACCTGAATATGAGGAAACTCTTCTTTACTGTGCAGATAGCCAAGCACCCAAACAGGTTGCCTGGAGAGGTTGTGGAGACTCCTTCACTGGAGATATTCAAGAACTGTCTGGACACAATCCTGTGCAATGGGCTCTGGGATGACGCTGCTTGAGCAGGGAGGTTGGACCAGATGAACCACTGTGGTCCCTTCCAACCTTACCCATTCTGCGATCTTCTGATTCATCTTCCATGGAGTAGAAGTCTGTCTTACTTCCTGAATTAATTTTCTCTCTGCCAAGATACAATACAAGTATGGGTTGTTCCTAGCTCTCTCATTCTTTTGCTTCACTTCTGACTTGTATGATGTGGCTGGCTGTCCATTGCCAGCTGGGTTGAGGTCCCTCACCCCTATTACTTAACTGGAGCTGTTAACTACTGCATGCCCTGTCCATCAGCAGTACATAAGTGATCCAAGGTATGCTTTCAAGTCAGAACCTGTAGCTATCTGTGGTTCCAGCTCCCTGCTTGTTTCAGCTTGTACACTCTTTGCAATGCTCTTGCACCAGCAGCCTTTCTGATAACCTAAGAATAGTATCCACCCTGCTTAAGTGCAGAAGTAATTTGTACTTTCTGCCAGTTCATTTGGCATATTGCTGAGCAAATACTGCAGAATGCATTTTTTGCTTCCTTTTTAATGTAGAACATATTATCCAGTAAGGGAATGAGATAGAATTCATATATCAAATAACCCCAACTGCATTGTAAAATCAGTAAGGAAATGGGTTACAGTATGGCTGGCTTCTTATGTTCTTTAGTATCAGATTAAAATACACTATGTGGAATGTTGAAACCACCATACTTAAAGGATTGTGTTATATTAATTAAAGAATTTTAAATGCAGGCAGTGTTTCACTCCTCTGTTGTCCTTTCTTATTGCTTCTTTCTTCTCGCTAAGTAAAATTAGCTCTACTGTATTGTATAGATAAGATGAACTAAAAAAGAAAATCAAATTTCAAGAAAAAAAAGAACTATCATAATTCACCAGAGTCCATCAATTCTGCTAACTTCTTTTTAATGATAAATTCAGTGTAATTTAGCCCAGATTTTGCTGAATCATATACCTTTATAATATGGCTGCATTTCTTTTTTTTTTTTTCCTTCATCTGTAGGATATGTGGTAGAAATACTCCTTTTTAACTGTTCAGAGTTAGTTGGTGACCTACTCTTACATCCTGCCTTACTTTGGTTGCTAGTAGATTTTTGATAGAGAAAGAAGAATTAGCAAATACTGTAGGTGTGGAACTGAAGCATGGCATAAGTTTTCACGGTCAGGTAGCAAATCCTGACAAAGATGGAGTTAGCTCTACAGAGTAGAGCCAGTGTGTATTTAGTAACATATTTTCAATAGATATTTATGGACATTCAGTCACATATTTTCTGACTTTTAGAGAAATATTAATACATCAATGCATTACATACTGTTCTTTCATAAAGCAAGGTTTGTCTGTCCCTGATTTAAAGAGACTGTCACTTTTTTTTGTAATTACCACTTTTTTATGAGTCCTCTTGAATGTATTTCAGCATTTTTCTTTTCTGCCTCTCCACTCCTCTTTGTTTCTAGTCCCAGCAAAACAGAAGAAAAAAATAGTTAACTAGTCCCATTCCTCTTCATTGTGTTTTCCTACCTCAGCCAAAGTGAATCTCAATCCAGGAGATTGAATTTGTTCATGGAAATGCATTACCCTTGTTACTGTCTTCCATCAATTGCAAGTGGTATATATGAACGTAGACTGAGTCAGTGATCAGATGATGACCCTGGTAACTGGTGTTTATACTGATCAGTTGTACACTTGTATGTACCTACCCAGTTTTGTTCAGGCAGCGTGTGCTAAACGGATGTTCTATAACTGGGAGAGAAATCAGCGTTAAAGTTCCTGGGGAAGGAAGGGGCAGTGAAATGCTACAATTAACTAACAAAAAAGGTGTTCTTGTGTTTTTCTTCCACAATATTTTAAAATTCACTCTAGTAATTAAATGGCCACACAGAAACCCAAGACTGAGGCAGAAGTAACACTCCTAGGCTAAACAAGGTTTTGTAATGCGTGAAAGGCTTAGTACATCAAAGCTGGTAATTCAAGTCTTGCTTTGATTGGTGATAGGTAGCAGAAGTAATTGATCTGGCTGTGTAGAATTCATAACTGAATCAGTTTACTTCCTGAATACTTGATGACCTGTTTTCCTTCCATTTTTTCCTCTCTTGTCCAGCTGCTCAATCATGAGTAGACCTCAAAGTAAGGGCAGTAATAATAAATAATTTATTTTCATTTGAATTCCATGAGTTCATTTTTTCATGTTTCTTGGAGCTTATCTTTAAAGAAGAGGTTTACAGTAATGTGTGTCCACCAAATAACACTATCAGGAAAGTGCTAGTTGTGGGGAATAGACTTCATTCTCTGGATCCCAGTTTGATTCTCAATGTTTTAATTTCTCCTGTGTTGAGCCCCACATTTCCTTGCTTTTGAGCTGGTGGTGTGTTTCTACTTGTTTATTGGCTAAGCGTATTCTGAGAAAGCAAAATTGTCCCTTGGGTACTGAGTCTGCTTCATAAGGTGTTGCTTTCTGCAGTTCTAAGGTAACAAGAAAAGTACCTCCAAATCTATTGTTTTTAGAAACTCTAGACACATTTAAGAGGAGGAGATTAGCTATAAAACTTGGTTATCTGGTCAAAATTCTGCTAAAATGTCTTCTGTTCCTGCCTTCATTGTTTCCTTTACAAATTTCAATTTTTTTAGTGGTGTTTCAGAAAGTAATTATAAATCAAGTTTATTTGCCATATTTCCCCCCATAACACCTTGTCATAATGCTCTAAGCTATGTGTATTTCATTTGCAGTCAAGTGACTATAGAGCATTTTGGTAAATGCTGTCAAAGCCCATAATATAGTGGCTTACAGAACTCTATACATGTCAAGACAAGATTATACACAAGTAGATCTTTTTACCCCTATCAGAACTGGCTCTTTGAGGAAGAAGTTGGTTTTGACTGCAGTAGGAAAGTTGCTGACCATCAGAAATTGAATCAACCATGGCTGACGAAGTACTAAAGAGTGACAAGAGAAGCAGAGCCTTCTCATTACCAGCACTGCTTCAGAAATGACAATCTTTCAGAATATTGTTTTAATTTTCAATTCTTTTGCTGACCTGCCAGCTCAGAATTGATAGGTGTGACTTGGCCAAAAGCAACAGGCAATGTGCTTGGAAAATGAGGAATGTATAAACAGCTGTGTTATGAAGTGAATGTGTATGGACAGTCTGCAAACCTAGTCTACTGTGATGATAAAATCACCAGTCTCTCCTTTTGCTTGCTTGCTTTGTTTTCTCTGCCTAGTTTACCTATACTTGCCTTTGAAATTTGATTTTATTAAATTATTTGATAAGGCAATTTTTTTTTTCTGAATGAGTGACCCCAGGTTGTTTCTTTTTTTGTATCACCCCGCAGTTTGACAAATGTGTTAACTCTGTACCCTGTTTGAAGTGCCTGAGGAAGACTAGTTATTAGTCTTTTTCCTACAGGGGAGCTGACAAGGCAAGTTTGAAGAATCAGTTGACTGTCTCCATCTCTGCAGGAATTATACAGGGGAATTGTCTGACTGGGCTGTCTTGCATTTCTTACCCTTTCCCATTGTTATTCTCACATTACATTTTGTGTATCTGAACTGCTGTAATTGGTGACTGAGAAGCAGAAATACCAAATCAGGTCATCTTGTCTTTAATACTTTCTCTTTAATACTTTCATCATTTGAG
The DNA here is from genome assembly GCA_013399895.1 of Serilophus lunatus. NCBI lineage: Eukaryota > Metazoa > Chordata > Aves > Passeriformes > Eurylaimidae > Serilophus > Serilophus lunatus. Next base: position 1,503,133 of record VXBA01003435.1, on the reverse strand, counting down.
AAATATACTTGTTACTGCCATGGAATAGCAAAGCTGGTGAAAATACTCTTTTCCCCTGTGAACCATACTCCTGTTTACCTGTATGTGGAGAGGGGCAATATATCAAAATATCCAATACCATATACTGTCTTTAAATGTACAATATTGCCAGAGCAGAAAATGTTTGTTGGTTGCTAGTTAACTATTCATTAAATGATGTATTTCTGTAAAAGCAAATTTTCAGTTTCACTTCCTTGCTCCCCCATACACACATGTTGTCACCCGTTCATGGTTGGGGACACTTCTGACCAGTTGCCTCTCCATTTGCATGCTGGTTATTAGAGTTTGTTTCTCTCTTCTTGTCATTTTGCCATTTCTTTTTCATATTGGTGAAAATCATCCTGAAGTTGCTTTTGGTATGTATTGTTTTGCTTTTTTGATGTACTTTTGTATTTGTGTTCTACTTTCCTGTTTTCCTTGTTTCTTTTTTGTGTATACATGTCTCTGCTTTGCTAGCTTAACATATCCTTGTCTCCTGCTGCTTCCCTTGCTAGAACTGGAATAGCTCAGGGACAAAACTTGCTTTATCAACCCAAGAGGTATCCGTGGGGGAAGATGGGATGATGTGTCGTCTTCAAGGAAAGTGCTTGTCTTGCCTCTGCCCCAGTTAGTATGTTACTCGTCTGACTTGGGTGCCAGCTTCTGAGGTTTTTAAATTCTTTAATCCTTAAGTACTTTTTCATATAGGGTTGGTCATGTTAGTTGCAAACATGCCTCCAGTATTTCTTTCCAAGGTATTCCTCTTGGTGCCAGCTGATGGCAGTGGTATGCACAGGTTTGGCACTCACACTTCTCCGTGGCTTCTAGCTCTTGTCATTCAGGACGGAGGCAGGGAGAGGAACAGTGTCTGCTGAAGTCCTGTTCTGTTTGCCTGGTGTCTGTCTCCAGAGCCCTTTTCTGCCTAGAAGTGCTGGAACTGGATTGAAAGCAGCTCAGTCCTTGTGTGTTGCAGCTGATTCCCCCAGGTCTCAGAATAGCAGCTGTGAAAAGGCAGTTTTCAGTTTGTTGCTGTGTGTGGGGAACTCTGAGCAGCAGGAGAGATGGAGTGTTTGCATGTCAGTACCAGGCTGCCTCATCTGAAGTTTGTATTGTGAAGGTTATTTTCTCAGCCATAAGCATTGAAGGCTTTTTATTTTGCATTTAAAATTCTCTAGAAATTGATGGTACCTGCTCAAAGGAATTGATTTCTGGCTGTTATTTATTTTGCAGTGAGGAGATAAAGCATATGCTTCTTTTCAAGCGTGATTACTTGTATGCATGAATTCAAGAGTATTCTTGAGTGGTTTTCCTGTCAGGAAGGGGAAAAGTACTAATTAACAGCATTGTGAAGAATGAACAGAGCAATAGTGTACAGGACCTGGTGAAGAAAAATTAAAAAAAGAGAAGTTGTTTGTGAAAGAGTTTTTCTCCAGCTCTGTTTTTTCTCTCAACCATTATTCGTTTATCTTCAGTTGTCTTGTCTGTAGGGTTTTTAGAAATAAAGGCTAGCAGCTTCTGTTTAATGAAAGTGCTGGAAGGATATTCTGAGTGATAGTATAGATACACAAAAAAAATCCTTAGAATCTTTGGTCTACTTTGAGTATTACTTGTTTGGGCCATAGACAAGGACATGGAAGAAAGAACAAAGCTGGAAAAAAGTGAATAGTCTCAGTGTCCATGTCAGTAGTAGAGAATAGCGAGAGCAAAGAGCTGGTGAGAAATGTGGTGCACAGAAGTTGGAGTCCGTGAAAATCATAGTAGGATATAATGCACTGGGGAAAACAGTGGGTTTTTTTTCTGTAGAAGGTTGCAGTTATTTCATATGTTTAGGTTTTTCTAATGGCAAATTCATGAATTTTCTTTTTTTTAAAAAAATCCACCTTCAGGCAGTCTGCGCCAAATGTTTCTCTTGCTGGCTTTTATTGGGAAAAATCCCCAGTTTGTTCCTATTGCTCATACATTCCTTCATTTATTTCTAAATTATGTATTTTGAAACCTTGTAGCAAGGTTGTTTCTTGTTCAAAATGCTCTATGTATGTTTCGCCATTTCAACTGTTTAATACATCAAATATGCATTAGTGCTAAAATATTAATACTGAACTTTTTAAAAAAAATTTTGATCTTTTTACTGATGGGGCATAAGCAAAGAAAAGAAATAAAAATAAATAAGTTGTTTGGTATATATCTGATATTAAATAATTCTAGCTGTCAGTTCCCCTCTCCCTTCCTGCAGTGTCATTAAAAGGCAGAGGATTTTTCAGACTCTGGGTGGGGATTTACAAGTGAATAGTGGTATTATTTGGAGTTGGAAGTTAACAAACTGCAGTTGAAACTTTTTTCCTAGTAATCTTCAGCTCCCTGGATTAGAGTATTTGCCTGAATGGACACTTAGGTTTAGCTTGTGGTTACTTAACTCCAAATGCAGTATCATTCTCATAGCCACACATACACTACACACAGTGTAGCTTCTGAGCTTGCTGATATGTGGTTATGATGTCATTAGAAGCATTTTACCTTAAATATTCTGTGATGCAAGAATTTTCAGCATACTTTGGCTCCTAAATTCTTTCAGTTAAAAAGCACCACTTGAGATTAAGGCCAACTTTTAAAGCTGTCTTTCTCTGCTACCTAAGTTTTTAAGGACCCTTACTTAATGTTTACAGGTTGTTTTGTGTGGTAGTAAGTGTTATAAAGTGACTTGCTGTGTTTGGTGAATGTAAGCCTTCTGTTTTATCACCTACAATATAAAAACCAAAGTATCCTATAATGGTAATCTTAGAATTACAAGATCTAGCAGCCCATGCATATATGGATATATTTTGCTCATGTGTTGCTGAAAAGGAAATAAGAATGTTATTCTTAACTATGAAATATAAAGGTAATCTGCTTGTTCTGCAGATCAATTATCCACTGGTGTCAGACTGTGAATATTTTTGTGTGTGTCTCTCTCAGACACCCTGTGTGTAGGATGTACTTTACAGGACTTCTGTTAGAGCCAAACGAAGATTTGTTTGTCCCCTTTTTGCCTCCACCATCTACGGGCAGGGGTGGAGAATTTTTGAAACTTCTTTACTTTCTGAATCACAAGGATGGACAGTATTATCAGTGAACTTTGCTTGGCTCTTCCTCAAATTTGATTGGAACAACTGGATACAAGAGTCTTTCTGCTGCTTTAATACACCTTGCTGTCTGTAGATGAAGAGCATCATCTAAGAATGAGAAGTATTACTGTTTTGAAATGGCAATGAAATTATTCAGAATATTGCTAAACTACTAGCTGTTTTATGTGTGCTGGATATTTAAACTACAATAGTTCAGTTACACATTAATTGCTAACTACTCCTGTTAGTCAGAGCTCAGTCTGGAATGGCCTTCAAGAGGTCACAGAGATATGATAAAATCAGTAAACTGGTTAAAGCCTCCATACATGACCTTCTTGCTGTATTACAAGCTGTGTCTGTTGCAAGTGCACTTAATTATGCAGAGCAGCACACAGGGGAAGGAGACTGTACAGGCTGGCAGGGTTCTGTGTCACTCTACAGATGCACTTTCCTGGTGTCACGCTGCTTGCCAGTGTAGACGTGACTTCAGAGATAGAGAAATTTAATATAAAGCAGCTAACACAGAGTCAAGAAAGAGAGATGGAACCTAAATGAGATAAATAGCACAACAGGGCAGTCTCCTTTCTGAGCCGTTAAAGCAGGACAGAATATGCAATGCAAACATAAAAACAGCTGAAGTAACAAAGTAATAAGAGTCTTGCTATGTCTGAAGTTAATTAGGGACAACAAACTGCCCCTAATTACTGAGTGTGGGATCCTCAGCAAAGCTGCCTGGGATGCTAATTAAAAGAACTGATTATAAGAAATAGAATGAATAATTAATGACTGAGAAATCATTTTCAAGAGTATCTTCAGAGACCAAATAAAGTGCCCTTGGAAAATATTGTGACACCCTAAGCCATCCACTGAATCTAATCCTGCAGATAGATGAACTGTTTTGCAAGAGATGGCTATGCTTATACTTTCTGGTGCTGAGGTAGGGATTAATAAGGGCAGAATGACAGGTAAAATAGGAATAGTATTTCCATTTTAATATCAAATGTTCTCTTCAACTATTTTTTTAACGTATGACTGCAATAGAACTTGCTTATGAAATGCACTAATATAGTGTATTTTGTTTTAATAGTTGGCTTTGCAATAGTCTGCTGCTTGTGGAGCTGCGAGAGGTCTTTAGTGCTTGCAGAAGGCCTCAGGGTAACATCTTCTCTGTGTTGGTTATTAGGATATGTATGTGTAACAACTTTTGGCTGTCAAGTGTATGGGCCACCAAATGGACTGTGATTTTTCTGTTCTTGAAAAAACAGCAATATGGAAATTGTATCTGACAAAAGAAATGTTTGAAGATTTATCTTCTTCAGAAAAAAAAATCTAGTTTGATTGATAATGTTTTTTTATCCTAAGCAGTCCTTTAAAGGGGCTAATCAGGGGTAAAGCTTTATCCAGGGGCTTGTTTGGGTGTTCCTTCCTAATTGAGTACTCCTTAATTTATAAACTTGGACTGTTTGAGATAGCCCTATTCCTCAATTACATTGCCACGTTTATAGAAACTGAGATTAGGAATAAATAAACACTTGGAAGCACTGAATCCTAAGTGTAATTTCCCGTGTTGGTTCTAGGTATCTGCTGGTGGCTGAGTTGGGAGGCTACAGGTACCCCAAAATGCACATGGAGGCGGCCAAGAGAGACATGGGTGCCTTCAAGTAATTAGGCTGTGAGACCAACCCACTGTTGTGTGGTGTCCCTCCAGACAGGCGTGACATTTAATTCTAACTGATCATTCTGGGATCATTGTAGTGAGCCTCCCTTTATGTGGAATGCATGTTCACGGAGGAAGCAGACACAGATTTGAACCACCCATGTCCTTTGTAGTGTCTTTTAGTCGTTCTGGGCTTCAATAAATTCATCAGTATCTCATTGGTTCCATAAGGTTGTAATGAATTGATTGGTATTTATTTGGTCTCATAAGGCTGCATGTTATAACCCTAGATGTATTCACATACTGGAAGAAGGAAAACACTTGTGTGTGCTTGAAGAGAGATTGTGACCTTGATCTGTGGCTGAGGCAGAGGGTCCTGCTGGTGGTGGTGCATCCCTGCTTCCCTGCATCCGGTGGTTCTGCCAAATTGCCTATGGGATGTGAAAAACATGCATTTGTGTGGTTGTGTATAAAAGCAGGGGGGAGAGGTTGTGTGCATATGCATAAGAGAGGCAGGGAAAAAAAGCTATACATAATATATGAGGGGAGTAGAATGAGTGTTTCCACAGCTTGTTGTGATCTCTTCAGTTTTAAAGAAGTTACGCACTGAGCACAAAATACTGAAATACAAGTTATGTACTACTACTTCTTTTTCAAAAATGCCTTTTTTTATCTGTTTATTGCAGTAGAAGTTGTATATTGCCATTTAATTTATTTAAAAAGAAACATCACACACTCCCAGTTCTCCAAACAAATGAACAAACCCAACATACTAAACTGTGCATATCTATATTCCTGCCTCGGTTAAGTTTGGTAGCTACTTTATGTGAAACAGAACTCCTAAGCCTTGTGATAAGGAAGCAAAAATGTTCCTATGGCTTACATTAATAGGAAAGATCATATTTTTTAGTAATACTGAGCTTTTAGGATTGATTTGATTCCTTAGGCCTAGCTCAGAAATCAGTACTCTTGAAATCAGTACACTGAATTTCTACTATTCTGTTTCTTCTCTTTAAGTTTTATAGGCATGAGACTTACATATCTTATTTGCTTTTGTATTTAGGGTGTATTTATACCTTGGCTGCAGACACTTGCTGGGGGAGCATGTGTGTTCTCAGTGTGAAGGATAATTCATTTTCCTAATTTCATTCAATTTGTATTTTTTTCACAAGAGGAAAGCAGCTATCCTGATTGTGTGATTAAAAAAATAGTAAAAAAATAAATTACTGTTCTGCACTGCACAACTGTGGAGACAGCGCTTACCTTTTACTCATTCTGATTTTAGTGAAGCTGCAGAGCAGCAAACACAGCTGTCATAAGCCACCTTTTTTGAGGGAAAAAAAGAAGTTAGTCCATTTTGGTTTTAATAGTGATATGGTTAGGGTGGAACAGCTTTTTCATGTCAATGCTCAGGCAACAGTGCTTCGATGCTAATAATATAAATAGGATAATGCATACCGATTATAATGGCTGGTGTGATATGTTGTCTGAGAGGCTGGGTAAAGAGGTGCAAGATCCTGAAGCTCTTGAGCAACACAGATGGTCAGCAATGCAAATCCATTTCAATCTATAGCACTGGAGAGGCTGGAAAATTAGTAGAATTGCATAATAACATCAGAAAAAGATAGTTAGCCTCTAACTTCCCTTTCTGAAAGACTGAAGGATTCAGAGAGAGAAACTAGGTCATTTTGTCAATGGAGTGAACCCATCCTTGGACAGTATGTGCATTTGTGTAAGGCAGGTGTCACATAATATTTACTCATCACATTCATTTATATGAATAAATCAAAATAAAATAGAATTTAGGGTGCTATCAAAATTGAAAACGGTCTCAAAATACTTAAGCCTAATAATTTAAGCCAAATAAAGCACTGAAATAGTTTGGGTCTGTTTATTTGTTTTTCAGTAACAAGAAAATAAATTTGTGCAATCAGTGTAGAAAAGTGAGATCATAATAAACTAAACTAATACAGTTTTAAAGAGAGGTTGGTAGTCTGATTCAGGAACACCATGTTTTGATGCAGCAGCTTCTAATCAGTTTTGAGTGTGTATTTGCAAGTCGTGTGCATGCAGCTTAGGAATCCAATTTTTCTGAAAGGTGGCACAAATAGAATAGCTGTAGGTTTCCCCTCAATAGTTATTATATTAAACCAGGTATTTTATCCACCTGCCAGTTTACAAGATTCTTTCTGAACCACCAAGTAGTTATGGGAATAACGGGGAATAACATCTCTACTGCTGAACAGCCCTGCTACTGTATTTGTGCCTTTAGTGATACCTGTTTTACTAAATGCTTTGCTTTTGACAGAACGTATAGTAAACCAGGCTAACAAAGCTGCTGTACTTTAGATACACCAAGTAAGCATTCTGGCAAATACCATGGCTGAATGAAATTGGTGATTTGCTGTGGGATGGGAAGATTATCTTGCAAAATTATTGCAAAGCTGAGGAATGTCTTCAACACACAAACAGGAGACTGTATATCATATTGTACAGGAAATGGGTGGTACCTCCTGGGTTGAGTGAGTCTCATGTGCAAAAACAAGATGTCTTGTCTCTTCTATAAGCAGGTGAAACTTCAGTTATTAGGTATCCCCACTGTTTTTCCTTACTCTGATCATTGTGAGACTTTTGTTTCCCAACTGAATGCAACTGCAGTTGGGTTTATACCCACTTACTGTTCTGTCAGCTCTGCCCTTCAGCTATAATAACAGCTTTTTCTTCCTGAAGGATTTAGTAGAGGATGGTGTCTTGTTCTGCTGTATGAAACAATTCAAGGTCTGAACCATCCCTCAGGTAGTAGTCTCTCTCCTCTGATTATCCTAACTGCTTTTATCTGTATGTTTTGCAGCTGGAATTAATGCATCCTCCTTCTAATGACACATTAGCACGGTGCATGGGATGTGCTGAGGCAGTGCATCTGAGCCTTCAGCTCAGAGCAGCCAAGGAGAACAAAAATCTCACAGAAGTTCTTGTGAGTCCTGGCCTGAAGTGTGAGATGCTGAAATTCACTCAATTTCTGTTACCACAGCTCCTATGCTGGCTGTTTTCCAGTATATTTTTTTATTCCAGTACAATTTTTTTATCCACTCTGTGTGTTAGTGCATCCCAGCCTTGAATGTCAATAACAGTCTTCAAATTCAGATTATAATACTGTGTTCCTGTTCTCTCTGTCGTAAGTCCTAAGACTAGGGAAGTTATTCTTCCCCTGTACTCAGCATTAGTTAGGCCATATCTTGAGTTCTGTGTCCAGTTCTGGGCCCCTCAGTTTAAGAAAGATGTTGAGTTGCTGGAATGTGTCCAGAAAAGGGCAATGAGGATGGTGAAGGGGCTGGAGCACAAGCCCTGTGAGGAGCGGCTGAGGGAGCTGGGGCTGTTCAGCCTGGAGAAGAGGAGGCTCAGGGGTGACCTTATTGCTGTCTATAACTACCTGAAAGGAGGTTGTAGCCAGGTGGGTGTCAGTCTCTTCTCTCAGGCTCCCAGTGACAGAAAAAGAGGACACAGTCTTAGGCTGCGTCAGTGGAGGTTTAGACTGGATGTTAGGGAAAACTTTTTCACAGAAAGAGTGATTCCCCATTGGAATGGGCTGGCCTGGGAGGTGGTGGAGCCACGAACCCTGGAGGTGTTTAAGAAAAGATTGGATGAGGTACTTAGTGCCATGATTTAGTTGATGGGTTGGTGTTAGGTAATAGGTTGGACTGGATGATCTCAGTGGTCATTTCCAACATTGTTAATTCTGTGATAACAGGTATGGAAATACTGTGTTTATGCTTAATTTGCAGGTAGAGCCCTCCAGAACTTTGGAACTACCTTTCCTGATGTAATACTTACCTCTCCTTTAACATTTACCCCTTTATTTTTGTGGAGTCTTTTTCCCATTTGTGGCAGTATCTTAGGTATTTAACTGTTGTCCAGATAAGATCTACAGCATTCTTCTAGCCAGAAAACAAGAATAAAAAGAAAATGCATGACTTAATTTTTGTCATCTTTTAAATAATTCTGGTTAATCTGTGACTTTGTAATCCTAGGTCAGATGTTGCCCCATTGCCCTGATTCTCATCTTATATTCTCCTCTTGAGATGTTTGTGCTCCTCTGAATGTAGAGACCTGCTATCCACTTTGGGAAGGAGGTTTCTTTGGGCAATGCTGGACAACTTTCAAACTCTTCCAAAGAATTTGCACACTTTCTTGTTCAGATCTCTCAACTTCTCAGATGACTGAATTGACTAACTCCTCTTAATTCCTTGATGTAGAGGATAAATTATAACTTCTCAGTTTCCAGGCTAAAAAGATCTTCCTGACAAAATGCAAACTGCTGAGACCTGATTTGTCTTCAATAACCATGCCTATCAGCATACTCTGAAAATAATTAAGTACTGCAGTGATAAAGAGCAAAGCATGTTCAGTGGCACAGTTTGTATGAATTCAGTTGCAGTGTTGCTGTGTGCTTTCCTTTTGTTTTTAGCCCAACTGTCATCAATACTCTTGGGTTCCTGGCTGTCCACTAAGCTTCTAAAAAGGTGGTTTCTGGCATTCTGCCCTGGCCACATTTAGCACACTGCAAAACAAAGTTTACCAAACATCTGTTAGGTCAGACTTTTTATTGACCATGGGAGGTTAAATGGCTGTTGATTTCTCTACAGAATGTATCCGGACTTGTGAATTTTTAGTATACTTTTGCATATGACTTGAATACTTGTAGCAGGCAGGTGTTATTGCTGTAGCATTTGGAGTTAATTCTTCTCTCTAAAATATTATCCAGCATACTTGAGCCTATATTTTTGTTTTCAAACCCACTAACATGTATATATCTTAGTTTTCTTTGCAACAAGAGACATAGATTTTTGCTTCCTTCCTAACTTTTCTTCCTTTTACAGTATAACTTGTGGTTGAAAAGAGCACAAGAATGAGTGACTTCTGGCTCTACATCATCTTTTATTCCGCCTGTAGTGCTGTAATTCAGGCATCTCCCAGCACTGGAAAGTTGCAAGAATCCTTGGCCTGCCTGCCTTACTCCTTCTGAGCACTCCTAAGTAATTACAATTTTAGGAAAAGCTGTTACAAAGAACATACTGTGAAGTATTCTGAACATCAGTCGTTATTTCTGTGCTTCTTGAGAACAGTGCTTGTGCTGGGGACCAAGTGAATCACTTCAAAAGTCTGATTCTTGTTCCTTCAAGATTTAATTGCACTAAGTTAAGCAAACCTCATTCACCACAACTCTTCCACTTCTCACACTCTTCGACTATACTGGATTTTACAGAACAGCATGTGCGTCTTTTCATTTGGGATTGTGTTATCTGGTCCTGTGCACAAGAAGAGATGGAAGAAGGAATTAGCTTTCCCTCTGAAAGCTGGGATTTAGGTATGATTCAGTCCATCATTAGGGCCTGTGTGCAGAACAGGAACAATATATCTAAGTTGTTTAGCCTGGAGAAGAGGAGGCTCAGGGAGACCTTACCACTTCTATAACTACCTGAAAGGAGGTTGTAACCAGGTGGGAGTTGGTCTCTTCTCCCAGGCAATCAGCAGTAGTACAAGAGGGCACAGTCTTGAACTGCACCAGAGGAAGTTTAGGTTAAAGAAGTTCTTTACAGAGAGAGTGATTGGGGATTGGAAAGGGCTGCCCAAGGAGGTGGTAAAGTCACCGTCCTTGGAGGTATTTAAGAACAGACTGGATGTGGCACTTAGTGCCATGTTGTAGTTGACAAGACAGTGTTAGGTCAAAGGTTGGACTCAATGATCTCAGAGATCTTTTCCAACCTAATTGATTCTGTGAAGTATTGCTCTTCTACTGTACCTTTGAAAATAATAGAAATATATCTGAAGATCTGAAGTTTGGAAAAGAAATTGCTTCTCCAGAATATCAGACCACCCCTCATTGTGCTATAGCTATGTAATAAAAGTATCAGGTCTGTTCTTCTGGCATGTACCTAATCACCATGCCGTTTTTTTCCTGTGACAGTGGGAGCGATGGAGATCAGGGATCCTATTCTGTTGCATTTGGTTGTGTAATACATAATTTAATACATAAATTGCCAGCACAGTGTACACCAAAATTTTCTTCAGCAGCTTTTGCAGAATAATAATTTACTCCTGACTTAAATGAGAAAGGTGTGTGCTGAGCATATAAAGATAGGTCGCTCAGCTCCTCCCACTGATCTGAAAGGACGTGTGCTTGATAATTGTGTGTGACAGGGTTTGTCCAATTTCTTTTTTCCAAAGCTGAATTGTTACTGCTAAAAAATTTCCCTTTAAAGCACTCCTACTAGTTTGATTAAGTCTTTGGTGTCACTTCAGATGCTTATGGGCTGACTATGTCCTGTGCTGGGCCCCTCAGTTTAAGAAAGATGTTGAGTTGCTGGAATGTGTCCAGAGAAGGGCAATGATAGTGAAGGGGCTGGAGCACAAGCCCTTTGAGGAACGGCTGAGGGAGCTGGGGCTGTTCAGCCTGGAGAAGAGGAGGCTCAGGGGTGACCTTATTGCTGTCTATAACTACCTGAAAGGAGGTTGTAGTCAGCTGGGGGTCGGTCTCTTCTCTCAGGTAACTGGCGAAAGAACGGGAGGGCACAGTCTCAAGCTCCATCAGGGGAGGTTTAGACTTGATATTAGGAAGAAATTCTTCACTGAATGGGTGATCTGCCATTGGAATGGGCTGGCCTGGGAGGTGGTGGAGCCACGAAACCCTGGAGGTGTTCAGCAGTAGGCTGGATGAGGCACTCGGTGCCATGATTTAGATGATGGGTTGCTGTTAGATTAGGGGTTGGACTTGATGATCTCTAAGGTCTCTTCCAACCTTGCTGATACTGTGATACTGTGATACTGTGACTGGATACCTCCCTCAAGTTAACTCACCTGAGGTTTAAAAAGACGCCTGGAACACTGTTGTTTTCCTTCCTACACCTTACTGCTCCATTCATAAGCAGCAAGCTGCATTTCAACTATCTGCTAGACTTGTAAAAGATCTCCAAAGAAGTTAGTAGAGGGTTTTTTTCAGGGTAGGGAAGTGTTTTTTTCTGGTGTGTGAGCATGAATGAAAGTTCTGAGACCAGAAAATAAACCCACAACATAAACTACGGCTGATCATTGGGTTCTCACTGGATTGAAATGGGTCCTAAACTTTTCAGAGGAGAAAGCTGCAGCTTCCCTCATGTTTAAATATTATGGAAGGAAAGACTGAAACTCACAAGTTCAGGAGAGAGAACAGTTGGTTACTCCTTTTTGTCCACAAATTGGAGATGAACAGGGCATGTTCACTGGGCAGTGAATTATATTAACCTACTAATTTGTGATTTTGCCCTTGCTGCCCGTGCATTTGTACACCTGCTCTGTGGTGCCAAGATGACTCGCAAGTCTCTTTCCCCAGGCTCCCTAGTAGCACTCCCCATTGCCTGCAGGGGTTGCTCTACAAATGCAGATTTCTAGTGGTCATTGTTTGAAAGTGTCTTTATTATCCCTTGGGTTTGAATTTTACAGCTTTCCTTCTAGTCTGCTAATTCCCCCTTTCGCCTCTTTTTGTTACATTTGTTTTTGAGCGTGGTTGTTGTCAGCTGGGAAGGCTGGGAGGCTTTCAGCCAACTTCCTTTCATTGTTTCCTTCCAACATCTGATCTTATCTGGTCTACCGTCATGTTATTAAATATGTGTGCTCTCCTGGAATCACTTAACCTCTTCCCATTCACCGGACTGTTATGCCCTACTTGGATCCTGGCCTTTAAGGAATGTGACCAGGGGAACTTCTTTGGTTCAGTGGCATTTTGCACAAGTAGATGTTCTTTGAATATATTGTGAAGTTGTAACTAAGCATTTACAGAGAATAATAGCTTTAAGACTATTTTCTTCTTTTCTTTTTTCCTTTTTTTTTTTCTCTTTAAGAAGGGAACAAAAAAATGGTTGCACCACTAAGCTCTAATTAGAGGAGCTTCACACAGACCTGCTTGATTAGCCTGTTGAGCACTGTGCTCTGTCAGGTAGGTTTTGATCAAATGCATTCCTGCCAGCATTCGGTTGTTAGCATTCACTCTAAGTTAGTCACCAGTGAATTAGGGTCTGTGATATGGTCCAGGTCCCATTACTCTAGTTCTTTTTCTCTTTACTGATTTCCATTCTCATTTTCATTATTACCCTGGCTCTCACTGCGTGCTTCCTAGAGCTTTTATTTTGTAGCTTTTCAAATGGAATATCCATGAGTCATGATTTGAAATAAAATGCAAATAATGACATTATGCAACACTTTGAAATAAACATTTCTGAGATTGTTCCTTTTAAGTGGTACACTTTGAGAAAAATCATTCCACTCTGCAATGATAAGGCAGTAGGAATAAAATAAAATAAAAACCTGGTAAACTAACATTTTAATTTAAACATGTCATTCTTGAATAGGTTTGCTAGCATCTGGCAGAGTGAGAAAATTTTCTTGGCTATTTCCTTTAAGCAGAAAACAAGAAATGGTGCAGAATTAAAACTGTGGTAAAATTATATGGTTTTTCCTGATCTACACAAATCTGAAAAATAGCTAAACAGTTTTGTGATATACACCTCCTCCTCCTCCTCCTCCCCCCATGGGTTTCTGTATTAGCGTGCAAATGTCAGCTCCACCTGGTCGTACAGCGGGATGTAACATAGTATGGCTACAGAGCCACTCATTTCATTAGAATAGGTAAATTACAGCGTGGACTATTCTGATATGCAAAACTTGCTGATTTCTCACTGTCTCTCTAGTCAGCTGTTAGGTCTGTATTTTTGCTTTTGTGTCTAAAGGGGAAGATTTCCCCACTCCCCTTTGTTTCAGTGGTTTGCTTCTGCCTGGAAGTGGTATTTTTTAAAGACTTGATGAAAGGAGGAAGCACTTCTGATAAAAATTTATGTGTCCCATGTCTTCCTTATCTATACAACAACTCTCTTGAAAGCTAATGAGAACATGGGATGCAGCTGCAACTGCAGAAGTTTCATGATATCCTTTTCAGAAGTAAAACACCCCAAATCACTTATGATTTTTAATGAAATACAAGAGAGAATGTAATCTGAATATTATAATTTTGATAATAGGAGGCTAAGTGTTAGCAGAGGAGTCAATACATGGTGTAAGGATAGGTAGCTGAAAGGGGGAAAAATTTTTTCTGGGGAAGGCAGTCTGTATTTTCCCTTACTGCTGTTGGTGAACACCCTTGCTTATACCCTAGGAGAAAACTGTAGGAGAGTTAGTGAAAGAAAATTCTAAATTTTGAGGGGCAAAATTTTTTGGAACTCAGGATACTTTTAGTTTGGATAGTAGAGTGTTCTTACTAATTAGTATTTTTTCCAAAGATTAAATGGTTTTGCTTGTTTTGACAACTGTGCTTCTGAAGTCAGACATGAATGAAAATAACACCTCAAACTGTTCATTCTTTTTCCTCTTCTACTTTGAATATACTAATTTAGTTAAATTAATGGAAATTACAGAACTGTAGGTGGATGGGAGCTTACTGTTTATGACTGTAAAGTTCAATTTTAGAGAAAGGACACGCATCTGAAAGGTTTGGATAATTTAAACTCTGGTATCAAACATTAGTTGTCTGAGGCAGATCTGTTGTTATTTGACTCTAAAATGCCTGTTGAACTATTGTATAGCTTAACAATTACGAATTGATCTGTGACTTAGGAGCCTGGAGATGATGAAGGGACTTGAGTGTGTTTGAGTGAAGTCATACCAATATGAATGGGAACTACTACGCTGAAAATTAGGTGTATGGCAATAGCAGTCGATGACCAGATTCTAAAACATCTTCTTTTTTTGTTGTTCCTTTCAGGCCCCTGTTCAGAAAGGGGCAGGTTGCAAATTTATCCTCGTAAAATATGTTTGTGAACCTGCTGTAGAAGAAATTGTCGGTTTTTGCTAATGTGTTTGTCTTGAAAGAACTGTAATGTATTATTCTTATATTTATACAAGATTTCTGTGTGAAGAAGAAAAATACTTGGCTTTAAACCAGATGGCTCATGGAGAGTGTGAATTTATTCTTTAACAGGTGATTCTGGGACTTCACTGTGTATAAGCAGCATAGTCATTGTTTTGTGGATTTGGCTTTTTCTTCATTTTAGGTTATTTTATAGCAGTTGTTTGTAGGAGCAATATGATGTGGGTGAATACATCTGAAAATCCTGCATTTAGTTCTTAGAAGTTGGAAATTTAGGCCAAATTTGCATTATTTACAGAGCTCTTAAATTTAGCAGAAAGGGAGATCAAATACTGGGGGAAAATTCCCTTTTCAAAAGATGAGGTAGTGTTTACAGAAGGTTCACAGTATATTGATTTCCTTATTTTTCTCTTGTTTGATGCTGTTTATGATTAATTCATTAAATACTCTTCTTGCCCAAAATCTGAGTAAAATTCCCAACAAAATGAATAGGGGTAAAAGGTGCACTTCTTTAATGGAACTTTCCAGATCAAAAAAAGAGAGAAATAGCCCTTATCTCACTATATTTATAGCATTCATCAATTCTAATGTCCCCAAGGCATCACTCTTATGAAATTTTGGCTTACACAGGATGTTACTTTCTAAAGTTAGAGAAGTATTGATCCTTAAGTGTTGATGTTCTACAAGTTTTGGATTATCATGTATTTTGTTAGCATGCTGCTGTCTTGTTGTGATGCCAGAAACATCTGTTATTTTTGGGTAATAAAGTGCTCCACTTCCAGAGTATTTTGGAACATGTGATGCTGTATCAAGATGGAAGCTGAGAGAGTTGAAGTTTTTTAGTGACAGTACAGTTTTTGTGTCCTTCATACGCTGAATGAATCTGTGTTCATTACGCTATCGTGCACTGCAACCATTCTTCATATATTTCACAAATAAAATAATGGAAAAATTGCAGGGAATATACTGATTATTGTAAATTACAATTACATCCATTTGGTAGGATGTTTCTTTTGCATCATACATGAAGAGGCTTTATTACTTCTCAAGTGCTGGAGTGTTGAAGTGGCAGATATTGTTGCAGATATAACCAGTGATTCAAAAATGAGTTAGATAGTTTTAAGTTTTTGAAGAGATCAGTTGTAAAGCCTCAGACTCACTCAACAGGTTTCTTAGTGGAGCTTATATTTTTTTATACCCCAAGGCAGGCACTAGGGAGAAAGGTGACAACATTCTCAGGTGGTTAAACAACAAACTTCTACTGGAAAACTTCAGAAATTAAGGGTACTTAGCAGTTTTTAAAACAACGTTCAATCAAAATAAAACATAGCACAAATCATTGACTTAGCAAACCCTAACCCATCCAACTTTAAGTTAGCCATGTTTTGAGAAGAGGAAATCAGGTGAGAGAGAGCAAGCAAGAAAGAAAGGGGACAAGAAAGACTTATAGTCACCACTTGAATTCCACCGCAATCTTGGCTACTCTAAAATCCAAACAATGGGCCTCGAAGACGTGTGTCTTTGTGCTACTGCTTTTATCTGCTTTGGTCTCTGGGGGCCCTCCCCCCAGGTGGAGTTTTTGGTGTGCCAGTGGCTAATAGCCTTTCTGGGCTGGACTAGAGGCTACAGTGGGTGGAGTGTGGAGCAGGGCACCATCCCGCCTGGCAGGACTTGAGTGTCCCCCCCACTCCCCAACACACACTCAAGTTGTTTTGAGCCAGTTACCATTTTCTCTAGTATCTCAACCACATACAAAACGAAAACCTTGGAAGGGGACAGGTTCAGTAAGATGTATAAACTTGGGTACACTTGTCTGGACTCCCATTTAGTTAATGTTAATTTGTCAACAGAGACTAGTGTCCATAAGTTCATTCATTAGGTCATGCACTCCTTTTGGGCCAGTTATAAGGTGCTGGTTGTAGAGTGAGGTGACTTGCTTACTTGGCTATAGTGACTGTAAGGGTAAGATCTCCACTGAGCAGCATATGGAGGAATTTCAGTACCTCCAATAATGAAGACTCTGACCTTTCTGGACATCTCTTCAGTAGTTCTATCACTCTTATGGGGGAAAACATTTCCCATAGGTCTAGAGAAGAATTTCCCGTGAGTTGATTTCTCCAGCTGTAGGCATTGTAGGTGGGACACAGCTGCTGGAGTCTCTGGCTTGTGGGAAGTGTTGAGCTGGAGTGTAAAGGCTGCAACTCTCATTGTGGTATATCCACGATAGCCATGTGACTCTCTCATAAGGAAATACATCCTGCATCCTGAAGTGTTGCCAAACTGTTTACAATATAGACTGTATCTGCAGTCGAATGTGGGTGTTGCATTCATTTTTTTGTGTGACCAGAATCCATCGAATCCAAAGTGAGTAGGACTCAAACGACGTTATTTTACTTGCATGTAAAGGGGGAAGAGGGAGAGAGGCCCTAAGAAACCTCTACTTCTCTTATTAAAACAACATTAGTTTCTGAAATTATCTCCCCATATTCACTGGGACAAGCACAAGGATGAAGCTACCCTGTATGATTTTGGCCAGATGAATGGAATTAAAAGTTTCATATTTAATGGAAGTTTGAGAACTCTTCTGTGAAGATTAATATCTCCCTATCAATGTGAAGTAGATTGGATATTATCGAAAGTTTCTTCACCCAGCACCAAGCCTGACAGAGTTCAGAAAGTGTTTGGATGATACTCTCAGGCATATGGTGTGACTCTTGGAGATGGGCTGTGCAGGTCCAGGAGTTGGCTTTGATGATCCTTGTTAGTCCATTCCAACTCAGTATATTCTCTAATTATGTGAGTCTTTGTTACACTGCTGTAGACAAGCACTTCTCACCTGATGGGCTGGGAAACTCCAGGGTCTTGAAATGCAGTTGGGTCTTAAGTTTGTACGCATACTGTGCTATCTGAAGTCGAGACAATTTTACCCCAGTACACCTGACTAATAAATGTTCTATCAGTTGGACACACAGAATTTTCTATTATAGATAGAATAAAATTGTAAGAATTAGAAAGTATGTTTATTTCATTAAGAAGTATGATTATTTCTTTTTGTATCTTGTCTTGTGTTTAGAGTTGATAATTATCAGGTTTTTTTCCTGTACCTCTTGCAACTTGTTCTGTCATACATGAAGAAAAGAGCAGTTGTGTTTTTAATGTGATATCAAATTGTAATAAACCTTATTTATCAATATACCTTTACATTTTTTATTCTAAACAATTGTTTGACAGTTATTTGCCCCTGAAGAAGGTCTTTATTCTTTTGCAATTAGCTTATTGGCTTGGGGGTTTTTTGGTGTGTTATCTTTTTTCTTTTTTTTTTTTTAATTGTTTGGTGTTTCAGTATTAGTTGTCTGCCTCTTCCTATTTTTAGGTTCAGAAACACTGCTTTGAAGGAAGAAATAATCTCTCTTGATAAATTTCCCTTCCTTTTTTCCCTCTTACTGGATCAGGTGATCCTAGAAAAGATACTTCTCCTTGTAATCTTGTGACTGTAGAGAAGTGGCTATTGCAACACTACTGTTTAAGCTTTGGCAGCAGGTATTGGTCTGTTCAGTTATTAACTTTATGAAGTCAAATATTAGGAGACAATAGCACTTGTTCTAACTAAGCTAATTTGAAAAACAGAATCTTATTCTTTATTTGATTTGTCATTGTCTGGAAAGGACTACCCCTTTTGAGGTAGCTTACTGCCTATAAAACCTTCCATACTATAGTTATTATTGCTTGACAACATCCTATTATATGTTTGTGTTTAGAATAAGAACAGAAACTCTTGTTGCAGTTTCTAAAAGCAAACTTTCTTGGCATATGGGCTTTTAAAAATTAACTTTCGAGTTTCAAGTTTTATTTCAAAGGAAGACTTAGTGCCTTTATGAGAACGTTTTGGTTCCTTGCAAGCTTAGACTTATATATCAGAGGCAATGCCTTGAGGAATCAGTGTTCCATTCAGAGATTACAGTGAATATCAGCAAAGATCATGATATGGGTTTTCTGTGTATCAGCTACATTAGAGAAGAATTGTCATTAAAAACTTACTTATTTCAGGTAATTTTTGTTTTGTTTTGTTTTATTTTCAGCTGGCTAGTTGGTAAAGCCAGGATGGATTGCCAAGGAAGTTTTGAAGAGAGACACACATATAAAATTAAATTATTTAATGAATGTAGCCGAAGATGTGTAAGAAATAACTAAACAACATGAAAACTAAAATACAGAGCTAAGTAATGTTCTGCCCTCAGAGAACAGGAGCATAATCTGCAAGACTGAAAAGACCATGGAATATACCTTCAACATTCTTCCTACTTTTTCTGATGACCAATTCTGGTCTATTATCTTTGTGTTGCCATGAAGCTTGCAATCCCTTTTTGACTCTGCTCTGAGAACTGTGTTCACTTGTATCACCCATGGGACTCTGTAATAGGTATGCATTATTCTGGTGCTGAAATTTCTGGTCAAAAAGGCTTTGTAAAGTTTTTGTATGGAGTTCTTGACTGACTTACTGTTGTGTTCGTAGAAGACTGTCTTCCACTGTAGAATCCATATGTGGCTGAGATCATGGAGTTTTTGTGATTTACACAGCTACTTTTTTTGTTGTTTGTTTTTTTTTTTTCGTAATTATTGTTTAGTTCTCTCTTTACTACATACCAATGTTGTTGCAAGTTGGTGAGCTTGACGAGCTTATTTTGGAGCCACAGTATGAAATGCAATTCTTTAAAACAAGAACAGAAAAGTCAGACCTTAAGTACCTACATTTGTGAAGTCTTAAGCCATATTCATAGGTCTTCATATGGCTTTTTGTCTAAATACCAAAACAATCCCCTAATGTTATTTACACATCTTTGAGGGAAAAAACCTAGCTTCATTTAGTAATTTATTCTAAATTGCCCTGACTATGGAGATAAGTAATTTTGGCTTTAGGCTTAATAACTTTTCCTCTTTGGGTTGTTTGTAGCCTTTTGTTAGGTTGTTCACAGCCTAGCGCTCTGGGAGTGTAGTTGCCTGTTTCTTATGTGTGTGAAATCAGATTCACCTATGAGGGACCTGAATTACAGGTCTGTTTACTTGTTGCTCCTAACAATGGAGCCTTTAGCACAAGCATGCTGTTACTTAGAGAAGACTCTTATAAAAGTGGGAACAAGAATGCCATGGGCATAATGTAACATTGCTATTGATTTCTCTTTTCGTTTACTGCAAATCTTGTGTTCAAGTGTAACATCCTTCCAAGATCTGACACTTGAAAATTCCTAAGAGCCCTCCCAATGGTGTAGCTGCTTGTTTCTCAAGGGTAGAGGTGCTTTTGATGAGCTGCCTAGTAGTCTGCTGTGCAAACTCTTTGCTATCAGATAGTTCACTTTGGTAAGGGATGGAAAACAATAAGCTGTTTCAGAGGGATAAACAAAAGTATTGTGGAGATACAGTCTTTCAAATAATTACTTCTTGTAATATAGTGTTTTAGTTACAGGGGTTGGGACCAGTTTATCGCTATGTGGGTGTAACTAAAACTATATTCTACACCCTCTATGTCATTTCTGATTGACTGTTGATAATGAATCATTTGTAGCAGCTGCCCGGGGCACACCTCTTTTCACACCAATGACTCAGATGTGATAACTCCCCTCCAGGGAGGCATTAACACCTTCACACTCAGCTGGAGAGGTTCTCTCTGCTAATGGGCCAATTATGGACCCGACTGCATTGGCATAATAGGCAATTCCAAAGACCAAGATCATCAAAGATTCCAAAAATATCTCACGACTCAGAGTTAAACCACCTATTGTTAAACTCCCTGCCCTGAGGGAGGTACTGGGTATTTCCACCTGAACCTGAGCATATAATCTTTGGGATTTGGGATTTCTGGTGTGGGATCCAGAGGAGGAACAGAACTTCAACAGGACTGTTATTGACGCTCTTGAGGAGACTGCCATCGTTTCTTCAATGGAACTGTGACCGTCACCCTGACCAACAGGTTTCCTTTCCTTCTGGTTTTCACCCATAGGGACAACATGATGCTCAGCACAGGAGTTAGTGAGCACTATGCCCTTCTTGTCCCAAGCTGCTGGGTTATATTCTATTGATATGGATTAAAGACAGGGTTTTTTTGTATCATTGTATTTATTGTAATCTTTTTAGTAAATTGTAACAGTGACTTGTAATTTCTTTTAAATTCCATTAATTTCTCCCTATGGTTTACTTTTAAACCAGCCCATACAGTGATCTAAAGCACTTCAGATGGTGTAGAAGGCTTAGATGTGACCTATAACACAAGAACAAATTGAAAACATAATAATTAAATTAATGTTTCTTGGAGTCCAAGGTCACATCAGACCTGAGTGGCAGTGAAAAAGCAGATGAGAAGCTTTATGAAGGGTTATAGCTAAGAAGAGGACATTGCTGCCAAATATGGATCTAGTCCTATGACTGTAGTCTGACTGTATTAGAAGTGAGGAAGGGTGTGGCTGATGGTTTGAGTTGTGGTCTTGGGAAACCTGGTGTACGTTTTTGGGGGCTGAGAGGCAGGGAACTTGGGTGCAGGAGGAGACTTGTATGGACTACGAGACAAAAGGGGAAGACTTTTATTTAGGTAACTGTAAAAGGTCAGAAACTCTGTTGTAAGTGCCTTGCAGAGAACTGATGAATCTCTTTGTTCTGTGCACATTCCTCTGCTTCATTATCAACTTGACCTCTCTTTTTCATTTGAATGACTACAGAGCAAAATAAATCATTTTTAAAACACAATAAACTTCTTTAGAAAAAATACTAAGCTGAAACTTTTTGGTGTTGCGGTATTTCCACATGGATAGTAGAGTGATTATATTGTCAGAAAGACTTTTTGTGCAATCACTTAATTTACTGTGAGTGATTTGTCTTTTTTTTTTTTTCTTAAGTAGTTCTTTATCTGTAGAGGACACCACTTAGAAAAAAATCTAGGGAATGAGGAAGATTCTGTATTACAAAACTGTGTGAGCATAGCTGCTCAAAGGCCAAATGTGCTTAGTGGCTAGTATATAATGTCACTCAGAGTAACGAAAGTCAAGTTACTTGAAAACTTAAAGGTCACCTACCAAATGTCCTTTGTCAATACATTTCTGTGGAATCTGAAATCATTTATGGAAAAAATGGAAGCAAGTTAAAACTGAACTAAAAATGTACATTTAATATATTGTTAAAAAAATCCCACATAATTTAAGGAATGGACTGCATTCATATTTTTATATTAGTCATAAGATTTATTTGAATTATTAGAGGTTATCAATGAATTTTTTGAAACAAGTAGTGTTCACTGCGGTAACATTTCCCATTGTGTTTACTGAATTGCACAATTTATGATCAGCAGTTTAAGATTTCAGTAAGATGTCAGTTTGTGATAATGTACTGTGACAAAATTAATAAAAAATTAATACTAATTAGTCCAGAACTATAAAGGGTCGCGTTTCACGTCTGCTGAAAGTTTACTTTCATAATAAATGATCTTATTTCCTTCAGACCATTGCTATTTTTCTATGTCCTAGGTCAACGCTGCATCAGTGGCTGCTTCCAAATGATCACCTGTAATCTTGATTGGTTGTGGGTTTTTTTATGCTGGGCAGTAGTGAAGAACTCTAAATGATGTGTGGATGCAAATTTGGTTCCCCCTGCTCCCATGCTGTGGAAATTCGCCTTTTGACCACATTTTGGTTCTTTTTTGTTAATGGATCACTGCTGCCAGTCTGGTCCTTGCAGGTGGCTATGGGTCAAACCCTACAATTCCTCTTGTCACCCTGGTGCAGCCTTGCTGTTGGAGCCCTCCATACTGTGCCATGGCAGGAGCACAGTGGGACTGTGTGGCAGCTGCCTGGCAGCAGAAGGCAGTGATGGAGGAAGCCTCGTGCAGGAACCACGCTGCGGTGCTGTGAGGCTGCTCCAGCTGCTGGGCCCCTGTTTCTGCCACTTGGAGTGCCTGACGGGCAGTCCTCTGCCTTCCCACCTGATCACTCCAGGCATTTGTGCCACATGTATTCATACCCAAACTGGATGTAATTTTGAGGCTGGAACATGACAGAGCTGTTTTGGTTGGAAGTGTCTTGGGAGGCTACTTCTTTTTTTTTTTTTCTCAGGTTTCGTCTATTACTTAAAGGAGACAAAGAAAATATGGATAGAAAGGCTTCTGTCTATTGTGTCTTTGATCTGTTCCAGGAGGGGAAGTAAGAGCTGTGTTGCAGTGCTCTGTCTCTAGAGGTTACTCTATACTGCAGTTGGAGATCAGAGATTGACTTTCATTCCTTCTAGTTTTTAATGTGTCAGGGAAGGAAGAACAGGGAACCAAATGCCTTAGTAGAAGCTGAGAGTTTGGTCACTTTGTTGCTCAGCAGAAATTCTGTACTTTTTCTCTTCTTTCCTCTCCCAACCTGATGCACTTGAAGGAATGTTTAGTTTTGAGCTGGCATTGAGAACTAATAGATAAGCTGGTATGGAGTAGACTGGTTATTTTTCACTGTAGCAGATAGGGGAGAGCTCAGCGCTTGAGAATCGGGGAAAGATGGAGAGCTGCCCTCAGTGTTACTTTTACAAGAATGCAGGCAACATGAAGTCTTACATCCTATGACTGTCGTGGAGTATATTGGCAACTAAGTTGTATTTCTGGATTTCAAGACAATTTTTTATTGTTCAAAATAGCAAAGATAGCTAAGTGTATCCAACAGTTTGGTATTCAAACATACAGAAGATTTGCATGTGAGCTTGATTCTGTTCACATTTACACAAACTCTTGTCCTTTCCTGCAGAAAGGATTAAAATCAGGCTGAAATGCTGACAAGGAATGTTATCTAAATGGTCCAGTTGACTGCGAGACTGTTGATATGCTTGAAGGAAAAGCTGTGCTGAAGTACGTGTAATTTTGCTGTAGAGTCAGTCCTACTATTTCTTAGTAGCTCACTTTTTAGCACTGAAAGATCTTGTTCTGAAACAATAGGAATCCTAAAAATAGTTTTATCTTCTTTTATATTGTTGAGTCCTTTGGCTTTTGGGTTGCAGAATAAAGCCCCAAATCCAAATGTTTTGGCAGGTTAAACTAGTTACTATATGCAGGTGTCTGATGGAATGGACTTAAAAATTCATGTGATGTAGATGCAGTAACCCTTTATAGAGAATGTTTACTAGTCAGAAATCTCAGGCTTTAACTGTGGTAGTGCAATGCATAGATGCATGATGTAAGTTTACATTGTTCCTCTTGCTGGAGAAGTCACCTTGACTTTTCTAGTGTAGGTGGTCACTTGGGATACAAAACAAAGGGAAAAAAATAACTCTGGGAAGACTACCTCTGTAAAATAAGACTAAACTTCAGAAAGAAACAAGAAGCTAAACAAATGCAGTTAGAAATGCACTGGTAACCTTAAGCTAAAAACTGAGTAGCATCCACTTACGTACAATAGTGCAACTTGATGTTAATTTGAAATTGCAGATGAATTTTAACCAAAAACCCCTTTTAAGTTATATTTGTCTTTCTAAATCGGGAATTGAGTCATATCCCTATTATTGCTTACTGATGGAAATGATACCACAGATTCCTTTTTGTATGCACTAATTTCAGTTGTACCTTTTTGTAAGTGCATGGGGAAAAAAGGTTTTTAGAATTTGCATAAGACTTTTTTGATACTTACATTATGGCTATTTTTGATGGCTTCTTTAAGTGAAATATTTATTAATACTGTAGGGGTTTGAAAGGGGAGGGGGGTACAGGGGGGTGCTGGGGGATTCTTGGAGCGAGCAGAGAGGGGGGAGTTTTTGGTATAAACCCCATTTTTTTCAGTTNGGGATACACTGCGGCGGGTCTAACTCCATTGCGGCCCTGGCGCGCGGAGTGGGACTGGGAGCTGCGGTGTCCGGGACCAGGGCAGCTCCTGGAGCCCGCGGGGCCGCTTCCCGGAGCCCGCGGGGCCGGTGTGGGGTTGCGGGGCGGGCCGGGCAGAGGCAGCGGGCCGCAGGCGCTGGTCACAGCTGGCGCACAGCACTGCGTGGGCATCCGCCGGTTTTCCCAAGCCTCGTGGCGGCTTCTCTTACACACACGCCTTCCCCCCCCGGCGCCAGTGCCGCGCTCCCATGAGGAAGCCGGCAAGAAGCCCCGCAGTGCCAGCAGCCCTGGGAACAGCCCCTGCATGGCAGGAGGGGCGC
>VXBA01003435.1:1344029-1478099 GCA_013399895.1 Serilophus lunatus | reverse complement strand
CTTCTCCTACTCCCAGGCCTCGTGGCTTGACTCCGCCCACCTCCATCAGCACCGGAGCCACACCAGCACAACTGCAGGTTGAAAGCTTCCCCAAATAACATCCCGGGTTGGGGGGAGAACCTTTCACTGTGTTGTGTTTTACAGAGACTCCAAGGGCTGGGAGTTAGCTTCCACCAGAGAGAGAGAAGAAGAGGAAGCGGCTTTCCCTTCCACTGCTTGTCTTTGGCCAGCCTGCCTGGCCTTTAAAAGCAGTTCCCTTATTTCTTTTTTTTCCTTTTCGCATGGTTTTTGTTGGGTTTAATTCTGTGTTAAGTCTGGAGTTTCCTTAAACTGTGTTTTTCTTTAGTCGAGCTCCAGACAAATAAAGTGTTTCTCTGTTGTTACATTCTGTTCAGTCTTCTTGTCACTGTTGAGCTAGCCCTTAGTTAAAACAGTGGTGCTCAAACCACCGCAAATAGATTTCTGACTATTTGTGATCAGGATGATGATTTTTCTATGTACAAATTACATTTACTTTTAAAGTAACAGCTCTTGTTTTATTTTATCTTAAGTTTTAGAAGCTAAGGCAGGGATAAGGGAGTTGGACCCTATATGGCAAAAGAAGTGAAACTCATCACAGAGCCGCAGAATCGCAGAATAGGTAAGGTTAGAAGGGGACACATCTGGTCCACCCTTCTTGCTCAAGGATGGTCATCCTAGAGCACGTTGTACAAGATTGTGTCCAAATGATTCTTGAGTATCTCCAGTGAAGGCGACTCCACAGCCTCTCTGGGCAACCAGTTCCAGGAAACACTTTTTTGAGGGTGATGGAGTGCTGGCACAGGTTGCCTAGGGAGGTTATGGAGTCTCCACTCTCTGAGACACTTAAAAGACATCTGGACATGGTCCTGGGCAACCTGCTTAAGGAAGGTAGATTGGACAGGATGACCTCCAGAGATCCCTGCCAACCTCAGCCATTCTGTCATTACAAGAGTGGATTTTGTTGTCAGTTAAATTGAACCATTAAACAAGGAAAAGTTTGTCATTCTCTTCTTAGACGAATTATGCCTTTGATATTGACTGTGTGTTTTGGGCTGGGCTTTTGTAGGTGAGATGTGCTGTCACTATTGTGTTAAATAAATTATAATTTGCTTTCTATACAGAAGTTATGGTGTGTGAGAAAGCTTGAGTTCTCAGAGTCTTGGACTTCTTGTTATAGAAGCTTACTACTTTTTTCAGTAATTACAAACTATCTTATTAGTAATGATTCTAGTTCTCCTAGTTTGTCATACGATTTTTTTTCAAATGTGCTTGCTCTGTTGTGATTTTTTTCCTACAATGCTTGTAGGAGTATTTAAAATCTTTCTGCAATCTGAAAAAAGACCAGTAACATATTTAAACTCACTAATTAAAATGCTTGTTACTGTCTTCTTTTCCTAGTAATAACTGCCTTATTTTGCATTACTTGAGTGAGTCAGGGTCTTTCTACTTTCACATTTGAATGAGTTCCTTCACTTGTCCAGTTGAACATCTAGATTTTATATTTTTCCTCCTCCCTTTCTAGTTCAAATGGAAAGGAAGAGCCTACAAAATTCTAATAGCATGTAAGTTGTCTATTTGAAACCCTGAAAGCTCTTCCAGAACTTTATAAACTTTAAACTCTGTGTCTTGCCATAGCATATGCTTCTGAATCTGTAGAGGGAAATTGCCACTGAAAGAGCTTTGAGCTTTAAGACTTCTGTCACAGGGATTCTATTGCCAGACAAGCTGCTGTGTAATTAACTGATGAGTTGAAATCACAAGTTCTTGTTAGAAAATGAACTAGTACATCATTCAGAATTAAGTAAGATCTGTTTGTTTAAATACAAAGTAAATTGTCCTATGCTTCTTAATACTTCTTATGTGTATCTCTTTCTTTAGAAAATGGATTTTCTTAAAAGTTCTGAGTATTTGGCTTATCTTCAGTAATTTGCATTTAAATTATGACTTCCATCTTTTGTGCAAGTGGAATATAAAGAAATGCTGATAAAGACATAATTAGCTAGCACTTTCCTTTAAGGGTTTATAACTGCTTACTATTAAGATATGTGAGAGGAAAGGAAAGAAAATTGATAGTGTTGTGCTGATTCTCACATGTACTCTTCCTCTGTTGTGTACCCTGAAGTTCAAACCAGGAATCTTCTCTACTGACTTGCAAGAGTTTTATGGGATAATACTTTCTAGTCTATAAAAGAGAGAGCAGTTATTGTGAGAATGTGAATATATATGTAAAGAATGCATAGAGAATGTTTAAACAAGGTTTCATTTAACAAATTGCTGAATTTCCCCTTCCTCTTTTGCTTTTTTATCGTGTTAACACTTACATTAGAACTAAAACTGTGTCGTCATCTCCTCAAGTGTATTTTTTATGAATAAGCAAAGGAGAGGGGAAATGACTGTTATATTCACTTACATGCAATTGTAGTCACTTCAGCAATATAAATGGTGTTGAGACCTATAAATGTATCTGTATGTATATGAATGAAATGGCAAAGAGTGTACCTGTGAATAATTAAAATACTGTACATTCTATAAAATATGTTCTTGATGTGTACTACAGGATCTCTACTATGAAGCATGTGATTTTGCAAGAAATGTAAGGTTGGGGGAGAAAGAGGACACAAACAGAACAGTAGAAGTGTAGGAAGAGAAGACAACTATGCACTGTCCTCTACCTTTGGGGAATCATGTGTAAATTGAGAGATCAGGAGTTTCTCTCTTGAGTGTATGAATGCTTTTGGTACTTTAAGTAGTGTGAGTAGAAGTATAGACCTGACTCCTGGAGACCTTGTTTGCTGTAAGTGCACTGATAGTAAATATAGGATTGTTTGCTTTTGAAGTATCAGTAGTGATAGGGTGGAGCAGTTTTGGTTGGATTTTATTTTTGTTTTGTTTTGTTGGTTGTTGTTTGGTTGGCTTTGATGGGTTTTTGTTTGTTTTTTTTTTTAAAGACAGAACCTTGAAGTGTTTTAATATTTGGTGTTATACAGGGTAGTATGTATTTAGAGAGCAATGCAAGTATTTGATAAGGAACCTTTTCTTCTTGTCTATGCAGGCCAGACATATTTTTGTAAAACCTCTGTAAAATCATTTGTGCTGTGAGATGGTTGAAAATGATGCAAATTCCGATACATTAAAATTTTAGTTAGTAGAATTTAGTTTCCTAATTTAAATGGAAGAGTAGTAAGTAATGGAGAAGTACTCTAAATATAGGTGGTAAAAGAAGAAGAAATGAGTTGTTGGAATTATCTTCACATTAATGGCTCTCTGATTATAGTCCTTCAGCCCAAGAAGTTGAGAAATATGAAAGAAATAATAAATTGCTACATTAGAATATCTTCTGATTCTCCCTTCGCCCCAAAGATTCTCACTCGACTTTTAATTCTTGCTCATAGAAAATCATAAGCTTGCTTGAAAATCTTTGAATGTCTAGTCAAAGCAGAATGCAGAAAAAATAATAAATGTTATTTTATCTGCTCAAAACAACCCAGCATTCAAACACTATCTGTATTTTTTGGTTTTTAGATGCTTTAAGAACTGTTAAAGATTTTGTGTATTGTTATCTTGTAGGATACAGCTGTTAGTCACCTTTTTACAGCTGAAAGTTTTAGGTTTACATGTGGCTTCAAGCTGAGTTCTGAACAGAATTTAGCTCTGTTACTTACAGTGATTATCCCATATAGGAAGTGTGGTGACTTCTGCACACCTTTCTGCACATCAAATGAAAACTGTTGGCAGACTCAGAATTTATGATTCACGTTTGGATTTAATACTCACCAGTGAATCTTACCTAGAGATGAAAAACAGCTTTGGCTGTTGCAGTAGTTCACATAAACATTTTTCCATCTGCTAGTGTTTTTTTGCTTTGTTTTTATTAATTAGCTGCTATCTGAATTGGAACGATACTTTTTTTTTTAAGATTCCAAAGAATTGGCAAAAATTGGAATTTAATTTTTTTATATTTTAAGGTTGTGCATATTTAAGTGTGACACAAGTAGGGTTTATGACCTTTTCAAGGAAGAATAGAAGATTATTATAATTTTCCTGTCCTAAACAGTCAGTTTTCCCAAGCTCACTGGATCTTGGCTGGTAGTTTTGAGCACTTTTTGGGCTAAGGACTGAAGGTTTTCTGCTTTTTAGCCTTCTTGGAATGGACTTGTATGAACTTTAGCATTGCACTTGATAATACAGAAATTGTGGCTAATTGGCTAATATTTTAAGAATGGGCCATGCTTTGTTTTAGTTATTATTCTTTTTAATATATGTTGTCTTTTAGGCAGAAATTGCTGGAGTGCATTGCCTTTAAACTGAATTTGTGAAAGAAATTAGGCCTGTGCATTTTAGCACATTTAGCTGTTTAATGTTCTAGCAGGGGATCATGCCTGTTCTCTTCCCAGCGATGACTCTAATGGGATATTTTATAGTTGGATATACTGCCTGCCATCTTTAGACCACACTCTTGTTCTTGGAGCCATGTGTAAACATCTCTTATCCTGAATATTCTGCTGCTGTCACAAAGTTAACAGTTTCCTGGTGGAGCATATGTCGCCCATATGGGCTTCTCTACATGCTGCTTCCCCTCCAGTCATTCCTATCAACTGTGTTGTGAATCTGAGAATTTTAAGCTCCAACACTGACCTACATAAGGCTGAAAAGTAGACTTTTTTCTTTAGCTATTACAATTATTTTGGAGCAACTGTTAAAAATGTTTAGAAGAAGTTGTATTTAGAAGTAAATGTATCACACTTGGTTTGTGCGAAAAATTTGCATTGTGAGCTTTTGGCTAATGGTGTTTCTTTGCTCAGATGAGGGAAGTGTGCTTTGTGCTCTTGGCAGCTGACAGAAGGACGTGTAAGAGCCACCGATGTGCCAGGTGCCTCTGCAAGGAACGAAGGATGGTCTTACACCAGCACTCACCTCCTGCATTCAGTTTGCGCACGAGCCTCCTGCTGCACAGTGAGATGGAGAGGCACTGGAGCATATGAGCATAAGAGAAGCCAGGCTGGCTGCTGTCCCAGAGCCTGATGGCTAGCAGGGAGTCTGTCACCAGTGCAGACCGGAGGAAGGGAGAGCCAGGGCATGGACTGAAATGTGAACTGAACTGGATTCTGAGTCCACTTGGAATACCGAAAGGATAGGAAGTAGGAAAAATTAATTGATGGCGACAAAGCCATCAGTTGGGATTGATGAGAAGACAGTGATGGCAGTGGGGAATAACAAAGAGGTTTCTTCAGTAATTACAAAACATAAATTAGTAACTGCCTAAGCAGTTTGTATTACCAGACTCCGAGATAATTCACCAATATAATAAAACCAATGACATGCCGCAGTTCCTATAGCCAAGTATTTCTTGGGCAAAACAAACCAATAAAACCTAACACCGAAGGGCCATCTGCTAACACAAGACACTATATTAAAACTTGTCATATTACCATTAGGATGTGTGTGTGCATATAAAATAGGCTTTTGCAGTTCTTTAAAAAGGAAAAAAGAGGAATATTATTTGTATCTAGTGTAAAAGCTATTAGAATACAATCATTCCAATAATATTTTGCAATTCCCCTTGTTGATACACATATTTCAAAATTGCGTGGGATATATTTAAGTTAGAGAATTAAATCCTTTTTCCAAAAAGGTAGAAATCATCAGTGTAAAGAACTCTTGAGAAAAGACTTAGCGCTAGGCTCTGCTGTTATCATAATATTCAGTAATGTGCTAACTTAATCTAAGTTAGCAATGTAAGGGAAAAAAGCCCACCTCTGAGAGTTCACTGTGCATATCTCTGTGAGAGAAACACTTGTAGATGAAAAAGCATAACACTGATCAGGAAAGGCATAATTTTGCGGATTGGGCATCTCTGATTCAACTAATGCAAATTGTGTATGGTTCTTCCCGACTCCCTCTGAAGTAAGACCATAAGTATTGTTGGGTTACCTCTGCTTCGCTGTCTTGCTAAAGTCTCATTGTTTTTGTCATACTGATAGGAATTTATGATTCATCTCAAATCAACTTTAGTTATCATTGAAGTCTTTTATTCTGGCCAGGGTTGCACTGTAACTTGCTGGCCTTTCTACTGTGAACAAAGAAATAAACCCAGTATTTTTGTCACTTGTTTGGCGGAGTCTGGATTTTCACCAGTTCTTAACTATGGTGTGTTCCCACTATATCCTATATCCTGGAGCCAGATGTAGTGAAGTGAAGGAAATGCATACCATTCTCTGTGTGTTGCTTATATATCTTACCTGTGAGATTAGGCAGTAGGCAGCCTCTCATCTGTAAATCACCTTCTAGGGGAAGAATGCTTTTAGAAAGCTCTGTCCAGGACAAGAGATCAGGAAGCCTCTATTAAAAATCCATCTCTGGAAATGCCTCTTCAGACTAAAGGGTCTCAATTCCCCCCAGGAGCTGTTGTGTCTTGATCAGCATCTTAAATTGTGGAGAAAGTCTCTCTTCACTGAGAACTATTTCAGGATCTTGCAGGATATGCTACCCTGCTGTAAGGATAACATAGGGGTAGAAGCTCGAATAGACACTCGTCCTTTTAAGCAGCATCTTAATAACATGAGAGAAGATATGGTAGATCTTAAATTTTGGTTTCAGTAAAACTTTCCTGTACAAATATAAATAAAAGTGACAAAACTGTGCTGATGATAAGGCTTAAAATCTTTGAAGCTGTTTTTTGTTTTCCCCTCTGTATTTCAAATCTTTTCATCTCCAGGCGTATAGAAAAATCAAACCTCCCAAATTTGTCAATAAAAGTAATAAACTGAGTTCTGGTCTGTGTCCCCAGGGAGAAGTGATCCATATGTATATCATTCGTGTTTGTAGGATGCACTGTATGCGCTTTAGATACATCTTCTTGTTTTAACTTTCAATTTTATAATCTTTTAGTGTCCAGGTAATTGTTTTACCTCTTTCACCTGAATTTACATTTTGTACAGTCTCTGTTAACTTTCTTCCTGCCTGTTGCTTTCCCATATCTGTGCCCTAAATGCTTCTATGAAATCTTAGAAGGAAAGTATAAACAGAATTCTCAAAAAACTGGAGAACGTATCAGGGAATTTACAATTTGTTTGCAATTGCTGTTATATGTTGGATTTTGGAGGGTTTTGAAAGTTTATATTGACTCTCAGTAGCTGAACTCCCAAATCTAACAGTTTTGTATGTTTTACCTGGAAGGTTAAACTTTCTTTTCAACAATTTTTACAGGTTGTTACTTCTTTTGGGGAGGTAGTGGTAAAAGAAAGGAAGGAGGAAGAAGTGTTTTTTTAAGCATTTCCCAGTTTTAATTAATCAGTTATCATCTGGTATGTAACAATTTTTCAGTGTCTAAGGAAGAAGGCAACCAATTTATGACAGTTTGTAAAAACAGGCAATTCTGTTTGTTTACCATTTTATAGGTAAAGGCTATGAAAGCATCGAGCTGCAAGTACTTTTATTAGGATAGTGGAAAGAGACTTACCTGCAATGGTAAATACTGGATTGATTTGATTAACTCAGGAGGAACTTTTAGATATCAAAAAATAGGTAGAGTTGAAAGGAACCACTTCAGGCAGTCTAGTCCAATCTCCCTGCTCAAGCCCGGTCCCCTAAAGCGCATTACTCAGAATTGTGTCCAGACGGCTTTTGAGTATCTCCAGGGAAGGAAATTCCACAACTTCTCTGGGAAATACAGTCCTAAGATTACTCACTAGACAGACAAAATTTCATTTATTTTGATAACTTTGAAATAATTTATTGTGGGGTTTTTTCTTTAAATTTTTCTTATACCAATTCATCAACATGGTACTTAAAAATGAGGGATTTCAAATGATCCTGGATAACTATATCCCTATAAATGCTGTAGGCAACTTGGTTTATATTTGAAGTTAGCTTTGTTCTGATTCTGGAGTTATACTAAATGACTTCCAGGCATTCCTGCCAAGCTAAATTTCTCTATGATTATATTGGAACAAGGAATGGTTACAAGATTAGATTCAACTGATACTCAAACTGAGAGTTCCGAGACTGAAAGCATGATTGATTGCACATGTGATTGCAGATTAGGCAATTAATTTGTTAAAATCTGTTTGGAACTCATGCTTAATGCAGATTTAGAAAGGACAATTTGACTACTCTGAAATAAAAGCATTTTTTTACTAGTTCTTAATAACATCTGCTGCTGTTTTAAATCTGAACTCTAAACCAAATTTCTAAGATTCAGAATTGGTCACTTGGATTGATTTCTTGTCTCTTTGCCTGCTGGGATGTAAGGAGTTTGTTAACTACTTGTTCTGCTGCTTTTAACGCTAATATACATCTTTCATAGTCAATGTACTTGACCGAACTTAGCAACCATCATTCTTTCCTTTCACTAATTAGAATACTAATGATCCTATTTCCCCCCTGGATTTTCTGCAAAGAAATCTTTGAAGCAGTCTTGCACAACAGATTTAATAGAAGTGTTTTGGTTAATAAGACAGATCTGAACGTACTTGGTTCAACTGCTTGGTTCAGTTCTTTTCCACAACTGCTCATTTATTTAAGCTTCCTCTTGAGATTCAGCTTCATCTGTGTAAATGAGATCACCGTATTGCAACAAAGAATGAAGTTTGAATTTCCATCAGTTATTTAACTGCCTTGTTTTACAGCAGTGAGTGGTATACAATGAGCATTCTCAACCTCATCCTCACTGAGGTAATAGGATTTTGGGACTGAGCAGCCCACTGTCTCCGTCTTGACGAATGCTCTATCTGTGGAACTAGATTTGTGTTGATTGATTGCAGTTTCCCTGACTTAATTAAACTGTTTGCTACTTTTACACAAATTTACTGAGCTTTTAATCAAACAGCTGAATTTGTCGTTGGGTCATGGAGTATCTCAGGATGGGGACTGTGTTCTAGGTATACGCCTGACAGGCAGGGAGAACAAACATGCATGCACCTGTGTATATGCTATTTATAAAAATGAATGCCATATGAGAAATATATGTTGTGATTGTTCTTGTGACATCAGTGCAACAGTAGTGCGTATAGATACGGTGGAGGCAACTTAAGGTGGGGAACTCTCATTCTAGTTTCTTTTGAGCTCTTGTTTTTGCGAATTGAAAGAGTGATTTAAACATAACTTCAGTATGCAGTTTCTTTTAACTAACAAAAGCATATTCCATAATCACTCCATTTTGAATCTCAGAACTAGAATTCCTGTTCTTGAGAACATTTTATGAACTGCCTGCATATGTCTGTTACTACAGAAGAGAGATGAGCTAACGGTGCTATTAATATATTGACTGTACTTGGTCCTCTGTGTGGCCAAACCTCTTGATAGAGACATAGTTTTTTAGTTTCTGAATGGGAAACTGAGACTTTCAGATATATATAGCTGCTGAGTCTAGGCAAAGCTTCAGGGCAAGCACAAAATAAATCTGAAGTCTAGGGCTTTGATTTAACCTCAAGGATCTGCTGCAAATAAGGGTGAAATGTAGAGCTCGTATGGGATACTGTGTGCATCTTATCTAAAAGGACAGAATGTCAGGCAGTGAAAATTACAGATCAT
Source organism: Serilophus lunatus (assembly GCA_013399895.1). Classification (NCBI taxonomy): domain Eukaryota; kingdom Metazoa; phylum Chordata; class Aves; order Passeriformes; family Eurylaimidae; genus Serilophus; species Serilophus lunatus. The sequence goes on along the minus strand of VXBA01003435.1, from coordinate 1,468,547 downwards.
TGCCATCTTTTCTTCTTTGTAGGAGTAGCAAGTATTTGAAATACTGAAATGAGACAAAGCTGCACCAGATGTGTTATTTTTTTGCAAAGAGCTAAATCATGGAATCCTGACAGCTTGCAACTTAGCTAATAGGCATCAATTCTTTCCTCCAAACTGAGAATCTTTAAAATAGGTGTAATGTAGCTTTATTGGAGCTTTATTGTCCAAAAATCATGAAAAGATTCAATCACTTGATCTAGTGTAGTGTTTCTTGTTTTCTTTCCTTTTCAGTGAAAAATATCAGATGCTGAAGAGAAAAACAGGAAAGTTGAGGGAAAAATAAAACCCACAGAAACCTTTAACAAACAAAATACCAAACTAAAACCCTGTGCATGCAGCTTCAAAATAATCTTGCCTCTTCTCTTAGGCTCTCTCTTCAAGCCAAAGTTTAGCAATTCCCTGAACTTTGAGATTTATTTTCTTCGTTGGTATTCAAATTGATGCTTTTGGGTTGATGTTGATGTGGAAGTGGTAGTAACTAATAGGCAGGCCTCAGTTGGTAAGTGGCTGTAGTACCTTGCTAGTGCTTCTGCTTTTTGCCTTTCGTCCTTTCTTCAGGTTTGTTAGGAATTGGAGGTTTTGTGCTTACTCCCATTGCTGAGATCAGAGGGCCTTTCAGAAGCACGTATTCCTGCCTCTGCCACTTAAGTTTTCTCTCTGGCAAGGTAGCAGAGGCCAGTACTGTCAGCTGACACAGCGCAATCCTGCTGATGAATAGCTGAGGCAATGTTGTAAAGCACAAAACCACACAATTTTGTATGAGGGCTGTTCCTGCTCTCCATGTCACTGAAGTCCTCTTATTACTCACTTATCTTTGTTCTTCTGTTGAAATTAGTGTCCTGTGTGCTGGTACAGACCTGACTGGACTTGTGCGAGTAACACTTTCTTCTTTGTCCTCTTTCAAGGGTAGATTCTGCCAGTGTATATATGGTAGTATATGCCAGTGTATGCCAGTTGGAATATACTCTTCTGTTACTTATGGGTGCTGGAAAGCCTTGTTCATAATGGATGGATTTTTGACCTTTGAAGTCAGAGAAAAAAATCAATGGGAATGCACTGGAACTGAGTAAAGATAAACGTTGTAAGGTTGGAGGGACCAGAAAGAGTGGGAAGGATCATGTTCGGATGGAAAGTCATTTTAAGAGAACTAGATCATTGTAATCAGTGCTCTTTTATTTTCAACACAGCTAAAAAATCCAGTTGCTCCATAGGAAGTTTGCCTGCTCTCCTGTTGTATTCAGCCTCTGTAGTAAAACTCACTTGGACTATACCAGTCAAGAACTCACTGTCCTCATTCTTACATTTTCTCACAGAATAAGTAGAGAAAGCCATAGGGAATTGATTGAACCAGAAAAAAAAATCTGAATTGGTATATGGAGAGTCTTGGCAGACACTTCTTACCATAGTTGACATACTAACTGTGCAACAGATGTATGACTAAATGTAATTTGTAGTATGTGAACATACTCTGTTTCTCTGGTCAGGATGATAAATTTCAGATGTATACACACAGTCTCAACTAAACCATGTTCTGTTGTCAACAAATGAGTCCACATGAAGATTTTTAAGGAAACTAATGCTTAAAAATACTGGAAGAAAATATATTCATCTGTTTATCTGGCCCACAGAAGCAGAATGTTAAACTTAAATGTTAAATTTAACACTTACTACTATCATGTCTAGTCATAGACAACCTTTTGTAAAGTTGACTTTTTAGACCCATCTAAGTATTTAGGGAGTCTTTCCATCAGTTCCTTTGCCATTTGCATGTAATTAATTTTGAATTAAAAAAAAGAATAAATAAGAATATTCTGGAGTCACTGAAACTTCACACAAAATTACACACAGAATTAATAAGGTTGGAAAGGACCATAGAGATCATCAAGTCCAACCTTTACCTAGGCTAACAACCAATGCAACATCAGTCTAACATCTATACCATCTAAACCATACCACTAAGTTCAACATCTAACCTATCCTTAAACACATCCAGGGACAGAGACTCCACCACCTCCCTGGGAAGCCCATTCCAGTGGGGGATCACTCTCACTGTGAAAAAGTTCCTCCTGATATCCAATCTAAACCTCCCCTGATGCAGCCTAAGACTGTATCCTCTCGTCCTGTCACTGGGAGCCTGAGAGAAGAGACCGACCCCCGCCTGACTACAGCCTCCTTTCAGGTAGTTATAGACAGCAATAAGGTCACCCCTGAGCCTCCTCTTCTCCAGGCTGAGCAGCCCCAGCTCCGTCAGCTGCTCCTCATAGGGCTTGTGCTCCAGCCCCTTCACCATCCTCGTTGCCCTTCTCTGGACACGTTCCAGCAACTCAATATCCTTCTTAAACTGAGGGGCCCAGAACTGGACACAGTACTCGAGCTGTGGCCTAACCAGTGCCAAGTACAAGGGAAGGATAACTTCCCTGGTCCTACTGGCAACACTATTCTTGATGCAGGCCAGGATGCCATTGGCCTTCTTGGCCACCTGGGCACACTGCTGGCTCATATTCAGCTTCCTATCAACCAGCACCCCCAAGTCCCTCTCTGCCTGGGCATCCTCCAGCCACACCGACCCCGGCCTATAACGCTGCATGGGGTTATTGCGGCCACAACTCCATATTTAGCAATCCAGGTAACTCATACTTTGGAATAAGTGGGCTAAGCACTCAACTCTTCTGAAACAGCATCCCTCCACCTTGCCCCTAAGTGGAAACCCTCCTGCAAGAAATAATAAGTCTTCCACAGCTAACTTCCCATGCATATGGTAAAGGCTATGATTTGACAGTCCAGACATTATTTCTAAAATATTCATAAAGTATTGCTATTTTTTTCCCTGTAGGAAAAAAACAAACACTACTGTAAAGTCGAATTCGATTAGTAACTCTTAGAAACAAGTTAAGACATATGCAGAGAGCTGTGGTCTTGTTCTGCTGTGGATCAGGCAGTAACTGGTGCTTTCAGACAAGCTTTTAAATTTGCTTCCCAGTGAGTTTGATCTGACTAATATAAACAAGAGTTTGATCATATTTTGTGGATTTTTTCTTTTCTGGGTTATGCTGGAAGAATAACTAGCTGTGTTTGAATTCCTTACTTCTTACACTCTTTGCACTAAGTTTGGATTGCAGTGTAATTAACTATTTTTCAACTATTTGTAAGGCATAGTTCTGGAAGGTGACTGCAATCTGTAAGCTAAAGCCTTGTACTGGCACACATCATTCCAACGTACTGTGACTTTTTCTAGTTTCAAAAATCTTGTTCAACTGCTTGGCATAGAGAAGCAAGGAATCAGAATTCATTTTCTAGTACAGGCAGACAAGATTGTAGAATCAATGTATGCACTTTTAAGAACTTTTGCAGTCTTTTCTGTCTGTGGTGCCTTGACTCTGACTTCTATGTTTTCTGTTCGTGCCAGCATGGTTTTGAGATGAGGGAAGCTTTAAAGAATACAAAGGTAAATTACCCAGAGAAATGTGAATTTGTGCAGTATCTCTCAGACAACTAAGTACTTAAGTGTGACACTATTTTGTTGGTTTGGGGTCTTTTTTTGACTAGACAAGTGTTCCTGTTTCTTACGTGCAGAAAATACATTTAGCAATTTCCTGGTGTGTCTTCCTCTTTTCTGCCCAGATATCTTCCAGTTTTAATCTCTTTTTGTGAGTAACTTTGCTATTGATACACAGAGAAGTCACAAACAATGGTCTCAGAAGCAATTTCCTGGCAGCTTTTGTAGAGGTGGGATCAGTGACAGAAGAAATTGAGATTTTTTTGAGAGATGGACACCAAAAGGGTAAGAAGGAAAAGATGTAAATTGCAACAAAGGAAACTCGTGGATATCAGGAAATCAAACTTCTGGTGGTCAAAGTGGTTAAACACTGGAACAAGTTACTCAGATTTTGCAGAATCTATCTTACTAGAGGTGTGCAGGCCTGGACTGGCCAAGCCCCGAGCACAGTAGCAATTGCAATACAGCAACTTTGATTGCTGAACTTGCTTTGAATAAGAGTTTGGACCAGATGACCTCTACATATCCCACTCATCCTAAATTTTAATTTAGTCTTTGTGCATGATAAATACACAGATGATATGTACTTCCACAGCATGCTTGATGCTTCCAAGAAATTTTGGATTGATTTATTTGGGCATATGTGTACCAACCGTATGGTGTATTCAGACAAGGAGAGGAAAACAGATGTGTCTCAAAAGCGTGGGACACACTGAACTTTGGTGACATTGCCCAAAAATAAGCAACTGTAAGGAACATCTTAAAAAGAGCTATGCTTAGTGTATTGGTTTTTCTGTGGCCAGGTTTTGGTGGCAGTGGGGGGGGCTGAGGGAGAGGCTTCTTCGAGAAGCTGCTGGAAGTTTCCCCATGCCCAGGCTGGGCCCGCTGCTGACCAAGGCCGGGCCAATCAGTAGTTGACAGAACGCCTCTGTGATAACATATTTAAGAAGGAAGAAAAAAAAAAAAAAAGTAGTTGGAAATGAAGATGGCTGCTGGAGAGGAGCAGGGTGAGAGCCTGTGAACAACAACGCAGACACCAAGGTCAGTGCAGAAGGAGGGGGAGGAGATGCTCCTGGCGCCGGAGCTGAGATCCAGCTGCAGCCCATGGGGAAGACCATGGTGAAGCAGCTGTGCCCCTGCAGCCCATGGAGGACCACAGGAGTGCAGAGATCCACCTGTAGCCCGTGGAGGAGCCACGCCGGAGCAGGTGGATGCTGGGGAAGGCTGTAGCCCGTGGGAGACCCAAAGTGGAGCTGGGTCCTGGCAGGGGACTGTAGCCTGTGGGGAGAGGAGCCCACTTGGAGCAGGATTCTCCTGTTAGGATGCGTGGCTCGTGGGGCCCACGCTGGAGCAGCCTGTGCCTGAGGGACTGCACCCTGTGGAATATCAGCCATGTGGCAGCTGTGGGTGAAGGGCTGCTGCCCATGGGATGGACTCTCGCCGGAGCAGTTTGTGAGAGGAACTGTGTCCTGTGAGGGATGGACCCCATGGAATGTGGCTGGAAGGACTCTTCTCCCCAAGCAGCGGCTGAGAACAGCAGCTGAGCACAGCAACACCTCCCCCCCACCTCGCCTTTTTCCCTTGACCGCTGCGGGAGAATAGGTTGGATGTAAGAAGGAGGGGGTGGGGGGTAAAAGGTGTCTTTTAGTCTCTCACTCTTAGCTCTGATTTTGTTAGTAATAAATTTGACTATTATTCCCCCATGGAGTCTTGTTTTGCCTGTGACGGTGATTAAGAAAGAATCTGTTATAGTCCTTATCATGAATAAGAAAATCTCTCGTTATATTCTCTCTCTCCTCTATAGCTGGGCAAGGGGGAGTGAGAAGGTGGCTGTAGTGGGCCCCAGGCACTCAGCCCGGGTTAAAACTACTACACTTAGGTATACCAATTAGAGCAGGTTGGGGAAGATTATTTTGTGACATGGTTTAGAACTCTGAACTGACTCCAGCAATGTTACATGCCAATGTGCTGGAACATATCAGCTCTTGTCACAGCTGGAGTTGCAAACATGCTGCTAAGTATTGTAAATGATGTTAGAAATGATCCTACACTGTGACTTTTGATAATGTCAGACTACTGCCCCCCTCATTAATATCTGCCTGTTTTCCACTGTATTAATCTATTAAATGCAGTTGTTGCAATTTAACTTAATTACTATCTGGTTTCCTTGAAATAAACCCTATTTGCTTGACATAAGGTAATTGTAACCATATGGGAAACTACATAAGTTTGGGGAATTCTTTTAGAAAATATTCTGAAAGAATAAGGAGAAAAAGCTATACCTCTGCAAGAGATGAGATAGCTTGTTAATGGGTTTATTTGTGATTTTTAATAAGCCCTTGAAGGCTTAAATTTTTGCTTTAACTTAGCATTTTGGAGACAAAACCAGTGTTTAGTTTAATAGCGGTTTGAGCTGTTGATAGTCAACTACATAATTTTCGTATGTCTATTCTTGCTAGTTTCCATCTCTTTTACTAGACAGAAAACAGTTAGCAGTGTTATTTCATTTCCCCCTGCCCCTTTGTTTAGGAAAACTTTTTTCCTTGTGAGGGTGGCAAAAATAGGAAGACTTGGAGAAGATTAAGGCAAGAAAATGCCTTTTCAGTTTATTGTGTGCATGTTGCAAAATTTGAGATCAAATGTTTGGACCTTAGGAATATAGAGGGATGATGGCTGCATGATGTATGGTTTCTTACTTCTCCTCCTGTGTTACTTAGATACCTAATTTTTATATATTTTAGGATAGAGGCAATTTAAGGGAAGGAAATGACTCTTGGAACCATAACTTAGAATATTTTAATCAAACACATCATACTGCAATTACTTGTCAAGTAGTAAAGGTAAATTGAGAAGAGTTCTCTGTTTTTTCTACACTTCATAAATTTGGGAATTGATTTCAGGAGGATGAAGTGAAAGTGTTCCCAGTAGATTTTTAATGAACATTAGGAATAATTCAAGTAAATGGGAAATTGCATCCCTGCTCACTTATCTGCAGCATATCTTACTCTGAGGTCCACTCCCCTGTTGCTATTGTGCTCAGGGTTTTTCTTAAAGCTCTTTGATCCCACTTTTCTTCCTTTTTGTACTCTTCTATTAAAGTCTGGTCCAGGACATTGCTCCTTGGTGCTTGAGTCACACTGAACCTTGTTTTTGAATTGCAGCTGACCAGTTTCAATCCAGAAATCCTGGAAATCTGATACTTCAGACTTTGGCTGTTTGTCCATAGCTAACCAATTTTATTTGTGCATGTCTTTTCTCCCCCTCTATTCTTTAACAATATAAAGTAAATTTTTCTAATATAATTAGAAACTAAGTACAATATATGATTAAAAGTTTTATTGACTCATGTTCAGATGTCAGTAGTGAAGAGATTTCATAAAGTCTAAAAACTGGTTGACAGACTCCATCCTCTCATTCATACCCTCTGATGAAGTTTTAAAATTTGTTGTTTCAAAGTTGCTTTCTGTGTACATAAAATCCAGTTTAGTAACCAAGCACTTACCAAACCGTATTTATAATATTCCTTTTCGAGACTATGTTCCCTTACTTGCTGTTTCCTAAATAAATGTTTGTTGAATTCTAATGTTTCTTGCAAGTCAGTTTCACATGACTGTGTGATACTTTTCCTTGTCTATTTTCTTTAGCTAGCTCCTAATCAGAATTGTAAGACTTCTACAATATTTATTTAATCTTTTTCTGACTGATTTTTGTTTTCCCTCTGCACTGAGTCTAGCAAATGCCTAGTGTATCCCAAAATACTATGTCAATCCAGTTCCCTTTCAAACCTGAATGAACAATCTGTGCTGAGCTAATTAGAGATATTTATAACAGTTCCAGACTTAGTAATATACTTATCTGAAAAAGTTATTAGATGCTGTATTGTCCTCTAAATAAAGAAATGATCTTGTTTGAGTAAACATTTGGAGGTGATACAAATTGGATTAATCTGTTGCTGTATCCTGTCATTCCATAAGAAACCTTGGCAATCACTTAAGTGATTTAATCTTTAGCAAACATTAGAAGAAAGTAAATTAATATAATCACTTGTTGGCTGGTTCCTGGGTTGAGCTGAGGGTCAGCAGAATGTTGTTACTATATAAAGATTTCCACATTTGGGTTACTTTGTCAAGTCAAAGGAGAGTTTTTTGTTTTTATCAGAATGCTTTGGCAAGAGACAGCTTGGCTCAAACTTGACTCCCTCACTTCTGCCATCTGTCCCTGCTCCATCCATTTTGCATCTGATGCTGCTGCCTTTTCCTTTTGATCCCTTCTGTTCTTTCAAACATGATTCTACAATATGCCCTGGAAATTACTGCAGTCTAAATCAATAGTATAAGACTGTCGAATTTTCTGTCACTCTTCTCTTTCCATCTGCATTCCTGCAGGTGCACTGCAGTTTCATTTCCTTGGAGAGAAGTATGGACTGTTGATGTCAGAAAGGAATACTGAAGTTTCACAGGCACGAGCTCTTTTGGCAAAGACTTGTGAACCCTGCCACAACTATAAAAAAAGTATCTTTTTAAAAAAATGATTGTAGGTAAATCTTCAGATTCACATTTTTGTAATGACAGATTTTGTATTTGAAGTAACTTTTTGCCTAACCTGATTATTTGGATTGTTATGTTGCAGAACGTCTTGAAGTATTTGTTGTTCATTGTTTGGTATATGGAGGATGTCCAGAAAGAGGAGAAGTGTATGCTTTGCAGAGTAAGAGTGAAGACCTTAGGGGTAACATTACCATTGGGTGTTCTCTTTGTTGCAAATAAAAAAAAAAATCTTTCCTGTGGAATGAGTTTTAGTAACTGCCTATATTTGTTGTTGAATTGAATATGCATGTATGGAGTAAACAAATCTGTAGTATTATACTGTACAACCACATTGTTTGTTGTGATTCATTTGGTTTACTCACTGAGGAGGGAGCAAGTTATCAATGCATCCAGCATGGTAGAATCATGTTTCAACTGGCAGACACTCAGCTTTTGTTTTCAATATTCTGTGCTGTTTAGTATTCAGAGCATAGAGGAGAATGCGATGCAAGGGAATTGGTTTGCTATTTTACTGACTGACTCAGCCATTTAACTCCACTCCCTCAAGGCTTCAAAGACTGCAATAGAAGAAATACATTTTGCCATTAACTTTCTATGGAAATAAGTGGAGTTTAATAACTTTTTTAATTAGTGCTAACATTATTGCAGAGTGGAAAACACCTTAATTAAAATTGTCTTCTGTTTTTTTGTTTCCTTTCAGACTGTATTGATGATACTGAAATCTTATGTTAATCTAATCTCTGATTTATGATTGGAGATGAGATTTGTTTTATTTTGAGTTGAAATTTAAATTGGAAGGTGATTTCTTTCAGTACTATTTTTATGGGAAATCAGAATTCGCTATGACTTTATTCCTCCTTACTTTTAATTAGGAAAAATGGTGAGGTTAAGGCCAGACTTCTCTAGATTTTTATGCTCTATTTTCACAGAATTGAATTTATCTCAGTGCTGTATTCTTTATTGCAAATATGTCTGATGGTCCCTTCTGTTTGCACTAAAGGGGTGATGGGAAATGAGTTACTGGGATACAACTCCAAAGGACATGAAGTTTTTAGTTAAACATTGTTATGAGAACTTAATAAAATAAAATATCCTAATGCAAAAATATTAGGAACCAAACCCACAAAATTTCTCTATTAATTGATTTAGAAAAATGCACCTTTATAAAATTGGTGATGTGGCAATTATATTTTAGCTCTCTACCTTTTCATGACAAAAGGAAGGGGCAGGTATTTGTAGTGGTGCATAGTTACATTTTTGAAGACAGTGGTACTGGGCTTATTAGGTAGAAATTGAGATAATAACTGAAGCATAAGCAGCTTTTGATGAATGCAGGAAAAGTTGTACCACACAGATTATTTAGGGAGAAGAAAAATTCTGCCTGGGAGGAGGACTGACCTGAAGATGATTTCGATTTCAAGTCCTGGTAGAGAACCGCAGTGTCTATCGATGAGCAGTGAGAGAAGGAAGGAAAGGAGTCGTCAAACGCAAACACCGTCAACCTATGAGGAGGTCTGCACTGGACCCAACTTGACATCAGGGCACCCTGGGAGGGATACCAAAATGACAGTGTAACACCAGTTTCTGTTTCTAAGTGAAACCTGAGGTGAGGAAAGAAGCAAAGAGACCTGTAGGTCATCTGCTTAGATAAACCTGTTGAATGAGATCCATATATGCATGTAAGCTGGGATGAACACAAAGATGAAATCTTTAGCATCCTCTCTGAAGCATCTGTGAGGAAGAAGATACATAAAGAGAAAATTTATTTATGAAAGCTGAAAGACTGCAAAATTTTGAAAACAGTAGAAAAATGGGGAAGACAAAGATACAATGTAGCTTATGTTTGGAAAAAAATAGCTGAAGATCTTGATGAAAGCTGATAATATCAGTGAATATCTTATACCATTTATGCAGTGTGGACTTCGAGATCTACATGGAGATGCTATAAATGATGTTGTTTCTGCTTCTATTTGAGTAACAGATTCGAATGTTAAAGGTGCATTTTTATTCATGAGGATGAGGATTGGTTGTTTTTAAGGTTGTTCTTCTGCCTTTCTGCTAGAGCATGCCTGACAGAGCAGCAGCAGGGGAGGTTACATGGGGAGCAGCATCCTAGAAGCTCTGTGGTCACTGAAGCTGGAGGTAGAAGTAAGGAAAGAGGGGAGGGCAAATATGGAGGCTCTGGGCTATTGTTAGGAAGGGGATAATTTTGAGGGTGGTGGAGAAATTAAGGGGATGCCAGGTAGCAGTAGGGGCAGGCTGACCCTTAAGGGGACCAGGCTGGGATACCGGCCAGAGTTGGGATCATGTCTGAAGGCAGCATTCAGGATCAGCCTCCATCTGGTGGTCCCCTGGAAATACCATGGTGAGGAGGCAGGTCCAAGGCCAAGCCAGCGGAACGTGTCAGTGGCTGATGTTCAGTCTGAGGATGAGGGAAGCAAGAGATGAGATGCTGATGCATGTCATGCAGCCACCATGGGGGTGAGGGGCAAGCAGCTCCCAAGCATCAGGATGTCACTGCTGCTCTTCACCACAACTGTTTCATGGAAGAGCTGATCTCTGACTCAACCAGCACATTGTACAGCAGAAGGGATAAAACCAATTATTTTAATCAGAAATATTAAAACACTAGTATTGGCCATCACTCAAGTTATCTGATGTGCGAGCACATAATGTGCTGCAGACCAAATTAAAGCTCATCAGTTACAGGAATTTTAGTGGACTGAATTGTGCACATCACATTGCAGAAGAACTTGGTGAGAACCAAGGAGCATTTTCAGAAGAGAAGACAGAACTAACACTTGGGAATGAAATTTGTAGATTGTAATTAGTAGGTGATTATGATAGCAAATACTACAAGTTCATTTCAAGTAGTTAAGAATAGGGAAATATTAAGTACAAAAAGAAAATCTAAAATATTGACTATGAAAGAAAAAAGCAACAAATGGTTTCTTTTTAAAGTATGAAGATGCTTTTTCCCTCCAAAAAAATACACAGGAACAGGGATGAGATGAGAAAGAGAAGTTCACAAACAGAAGTAAATTCTAAAAGGCTTGGATGATATGAACACATACCAAGCAGAGGAAATCACTTAGCATAGGAAAAGGCAGAACTAGAAATAGGGCTAAAATGCAGCAAGAAAGGAGAAGGTTCTGAGTCACTCTCAGGAAAAGCCTGACAAATCTTAATTGCTGTTACAAATTTCTATTTAATGAATATGAGGATCCCATTGCTTGAAATCTCTAAAGCAAAAGGTACAGCCTAATCTATTTGTGATATTTGGGGTGGGTGTTTGTGAGTATTTCTCCTTTTAAGGCAATTTTAATTAAGTGTTTTCTTGAGACTCAATTACATAAAGATTGCCCAGCAAAATACAACTTTGAATAGCACTACTGTATCAGTCTCATGTGTGAAGTCTGGCAGATTTACTTAGAATGTCAAGGCTCTACACTTAGATTTATGAACTGTGTTTTCCTTCTATGGTTTTAATGGTACAGCATACAGTTCTGAGAAAAGCTCATTTTTCCAGAAAGCTGAGTGTATTTGCACTGATTGATGAATTTGCCTGTTAATAAATCTGCTGTGAAAAAAGGTATCAACAGATGTTTGAGTGCTGTCTTTAAACTTTTCACAGACTAAAATAACACTGACAAAAGAGGACAATGTAGTCATGTACAATATATGTCTGTATAACCCAAATGAGGTGGACTGTGGAATGCTCCATCTTGTCTTTGCAATGTGTCAGTCAGTATGACTGAGCATGTAAATTTGGATCATATATCTGTATTTTGGTACAGAAGGAATTAATTGAGTCCAGTGTACATGGACGTCTGACAAAACATGTTTGATAGTAATATGCTTGAGGAATGTATGCTACCTCTGCATCCCTTTTGGAAGGCTTTGGTGTTTTTCAGCTTGAGAATTCAAAACTTATTTCAGCTTGAGAATTTGAAACCAAGTGCAGTACTGCTTAAAGCTGCCATCAGATGCCATTATAAAACCTGAATTGCTCACCCCATAGTTTCAGCTGCATAAATTAAGCCTTGAGGACTTTCTGTAAAGTGACCGGAAGGACAGTAATGGTCTACTCCTAATTACGTACATGTAAAAATACATTCAGTTGTTCCTTTTTCAAATCCTTTCTTTCTGCTAGAACATTTGGTTCGGGGAGATGTTCCTTTGTACTTAAGTAAATATTGGAGAGTATCCTACGTATCTTGATGAGCAAACCTAGTGATGTCTTAAGAATTTCTGTACGAGTGTATTAGATTGACTGCTGGTATTGAATAGTCCTGTAGCAATCATGGCTTTTTGTAAGGAGGACAGGATTTGTGGGGAAAAATAAATACCTTCTATTAGACTGATTTGAATGATTGTGAGAGGTGGGGAAATGAGACCGAGCATTAGGCATGTGAGATATTAAAGTCTGAGACAGAAGCATAAAGTTTCAGAGTTACTTATGTTAGAGAATAGATAGTTGTGGAACATGTACATGAGCATTTGGTGTGGCACTTGGTAAAACTTTTACCTACTTAGTAGATGTTTCTCTGGTAGAATTTTATAACACTCTCTTTGCTGTTACAGAAATGTTAGTGCAGGTTGGTTGCCATGTGCAGTTGCTTAGTTTCATCCTTGTAGTTTTCATGAGATCATCTGTGCTGGTTCACATTGATATTACATGCTGAGAAATAAATGTATACAGGGACTTGGATGTGTTTGTCACAGAGGATGTTTATTGTGATTGCTATGTAAATGTATTTATTGTTCAGATAGTGTCTAGATGTTGATTGTGGTAAATGTGTTTGGAGCCTCCTAGAAAAGTAGATGATGAAAATGTTTGAAGGCTTATCTTGTGGATCTGGGAAAGGATTTCAAAGTAGGAATTTCTCCCACTGCAGATTTCCAAGGTAGAAGAGTATGTGATAAATAGGAGTGTACAAGGTAAGACAGTGCCTGGATGGTTCAAAGCTGCAGTATCTTTCACAGCAGAGATGTCCCTGCCAGACAAAACTGAAAGTCACTTGTGCTAGCAAGAAGGTCAGGACTGATGTTCAGAAGATTCCTGACTTCCTGAACAGATGAGGAATCAAAAACTTCCAGCTGTTCAGCACAGAGAAAAGCCAAGCCACACTTTCTGTGCAGAGACCCATATACCTTTACAGGTAAGGCTGTGACTGGCAACATTTTCTGTAACAAAGGACCTGGAGATCCTAATGGAGAGCAAATAGAGGGTGAGTTGGGGGAATGAAGGCTGTCTGCATATTCGTCTGCATTAACAGGAGTGCAGCTAGCAGGTCAAGGGAAGTTCCTTTATTTTTCCATCTACTTGACACTGATATGGCCACATCTGGAATATTCTGTCGAGTTTTGGGTCCCCAAGTAGAAGAGTGGGTGGAATCAATAAACTGGAATAAGTCCATCAGACTTCCCTGCAGTGATTAGAGAGGTCTGAGTTGGTTTAATCTGGAGAAAGTTAGGATGTTAACCTCTGTCTTGTTGTCCTTGAAGGGGGCAGGGCTATAGAGAAGATGGACCAGACTTGTTTTAGAGGTGCATAAGAAAAGAACAGGAAGGTGTAGTCACAAGCCACATCATAAAACTTCTCACTAAATATTGGAGATCTGAGTGGGAGCTACAGAAAAAGCACTGGAGCAGGTTAAACACAGAATCTGCAGTATCTTCATCTTTGGTGATACGTGGAACTTGTCTCGACAACGTCTGGAAGAGCATGATGTATTTTCAGGCTAGCATTGCTCAGAGAGGGAGGTTTGACTGAATTCTAGAAGTTCTGTCCATCATAAATTTCTCTGTTTCACAACTCTGACGGAGAAGGCCAAAAGAGAATGGGCAGAATTCTGGTTATTCGTGAAAGTAGATGACTTTCTGTGGAAATTATTTGGTAAAATTAATTAGTCTGATGAAATATTTTTTAAACTTTATCAGAACCCAGAATAAAATTTTAGTCTGGATTTTATTCCAGCTTCCATTGTTATCCTTTCTATTTCTTGAGTTTAAGCCAAACTAATCCTGAAACATGTTGCCACAGAGTGTGATGGACATATAACTTGTATTTGCCAGGTACCAAAAAGAGTCTCTTAGTGTTGTGGTTTAATCTGGCAGGCAGCTAAATACCACACAGCTGTTCTCAGAACACCAAACTGTGTAATGTGTGCCATGCACAGGAGGGACAGGTTGTCATCCAGAGGAAACTTGACAGGCTTGAGAGGTGGGCCTGTGTAAACCGCATGAAGTTCAACAAGGCCAAGTGCAAGGTCCTGCACATATGTTGGGGACATCCCAAGCACAGATAGAGGCTGGATGGAGAATGGGTTGAGAGCAGCCCTGAGGAGAAAGCCTTGTGATTGTTGGTGGAGAAGAAGCTCAGCATGACCCAGCAATGTGCACTGGCACCCCAGAATGCCAACTGTACCCTAGACTTCATCAAAAGAAGCATGGCCAACAGGTTGAGAGACGTAATTCTGCCCCTTTGGTGTCATGAGACTACATCTGGACTATTGCATCCAGCTCTGGGGCACCCAGTATAAGGAAGGATGTGAAGCTGTTGGAGCAAATCCAGAGGAGAGCCATGAAGGCGATCAGAGGGATGGAGCACCTCTCCTATGAAGACAGACTGTGAGGTTGTACTGGCTGGAGAAAAGAGGGCTCTGGGGAGACCTTATTGGGGTCTTCCAGTGCATAAAGGGGGTCTACAAGAAGGCTGGAATGGGACTTTTCAGAAGGGTACATGGTGACAAGACAAGGGGTAATAGCTTTATACTGGAAGATGGTATGTTTAGATTAGGTACTAGGAAGAAATTCTTCACTGTGAGGGTGGGGTGACACTGGAACATGTTGCCCAGAGAAGTTATGGCTGCCCCATCCCTGGAAATGTTTAAAGCGAAATTGGATAGGATTTTGAGAAAACTGATCTAATGGAAGTTTCCCTGCTCACAGTGTGGGGATGGGAACTGTGTGATTTTGAAGGTCCCTTCATCTGAATCATTCTGTGGTTGATTATGTGAAAGGTACTGATATCTGAGGTTCCCACCATGGGCAAATACCACTGTATGCATCCCTACTAGGCATAATTTCATGGTCACCACATAAACCATCATCAGCTTTCTTGGCTGGAAGCTTTTCTTACATAGATTTCAGGCATAACTGATCTCCTCGTAACTGGCAATTTCAAGTAAAGCTGCGGTGTCACTAGGTACTCTACATCAGACATGGTGTCAAAGAGCTGTGGCATAAGGGACAGCAAAACTGTCCCTAGCTGCCCTAGCTGTAGTGTGTCTATGCAGCCACTATAGGCTAAGAGGAGATTGGTGAAGTCTGCAGCACAGAGGAAACAAACACAGTGTTATAAATCTAGCTGATGATTGTCAGCTAAATTCTACAGCAAATCTCGACTAGTAGGAGTAGGTACAAAGATGATTGCAGCTGTACTGACAACCTCATCTCAGTGGAGGTAGCTGTTATTGGGGTGTGATATTTACTGCATTTAGAAAAAACACATACCAGATGCTTTCTTTCCCAACTTGGCATAGTCTGCAAAAGCTTGATTTTTTTTTTCAATGATAAATCTATCATTGCTGTGAAAAAGTTCTAAGCAGTTAAATATTTCTCCATTTCTTTATATATTTTTATTCTTCTGTCTAAAAATTGGGGAAGTCTGATTTTTATGTTTCCTTTCTCTCCACAAAATGTTATTCTTCATTCTCAAAATACTTTTTTTTCTTTTCCTCTCAAGTGCCCACTTGATCTTTCTGGAAACTGTCTTTAATTCTGTGTTTTGGAAGTCTCGAGTGCCTTCACATTAATCAGACTTTGTTTCACTCATTACTGTGGTTTTTGTCCCATTCCATCTACTCCCTGAAGAAAACTAACCCCCAAAACCTCTGTTCTTGTGAAATGTTTTACAATTCTGTCAAAGAATCTTGAATGTGCTGCCCTGGACAATGACAACACTTAACAATACATAAAATATCTATAACTAACAATAAAACACACTGTAAGCGTATTTGAATGACCAGTACATTATTGGTAGTGTTTCAGGTTTTTAAACAAGTGTCAGTTCAATGAAGGGTAAATGCCATGTTGTGCTTGTTAGATTATAATGAATGATATATGTGTTTGGTAAAATGTATTGGCTGGTTTTGATAATATAATATTTGATGCTACAAGGCACTGAATTGTTGCACAGTGATTATGTACACATTGTAGTGTGCATGGAGTGACAGCAAACAGAATCCTTACAGACAATGTTTTACTTGGAATAACTTCAACTTCAAGAAAATCAAAGAACAGCCAAGGTTGCTAAGTGACAGCAAAGTATTTATTGGGTTTTTTAGAAAATCAAACTGATTTATGCAATGAATTATAAAGGACAGCATATATTGTGTGCCACCCACATTCTGTGTAAGACCGTTGTTGCACATAATTAAGACCTGCATGTTTCAGCACAGTAACTACAGTCATCACCTCAGTCTTAGTGCTGATATTTTCCAATACTGTTTATTTAGTCTTCCTCAGAGGAAAATCTTTCAAGTAATTCACTATAAAGGAATACTCTCTATCTTTGCTCTGAAATACAGCTACTGTAGGCAGATAGTGGAAGAGAAGGCAAGGTGGAGAAGAAGGAAGAGAAATAGAATGAGAATCACTGTTTGTAACTGGCTGTTTGCTTTGAGGGCTGTTCTCATCAGCACTGTGAAATGAAGCTCATCAACAGGCAATGTATGTGGCATGGGCATTTTTTTTCTGGAAGGAGAGGATAATAATGGGTTCAGCCTAAGGCTCTGTGCCTTGCTCTTTGCTCTTCGAGAATACAGTGTGGCTCTCTAGAGTCTGACTGTGGATAAAGCCCTTGCCACCACCATGAAGGGTGGTGGGATGCTGGAGTTACGACAGAGTTGGTCTAAGGTGAAGGCTTGGGTAGGTCTCAGTTCACACTCAGCAAGAGAGTCATTTCAAGTGTTACTAGCTTCTGTCCTGCCATTTCCGAGGCTCTTTTGAAAGCTACTGTGATGGGGTGAGCAGTATTGCCTCACAGCTGAGCTGGGACCTTGCAGAGGGGACACAGGGAGGGAGTCGTTGAACTCAGCATCTTTGAGCACGCTACTGCAGTTGGAGGATTTGGGAGGGTGAGGAGACAAAGTAAATGGCAGATAGATTGGCACTTAACCATCTGCCTTTCAAGGCAGGATAAAAAAGTAGGAAAAAATCTAAAAAATCCGACAAAGCCCATGTAAAGGATTTACATGGCCCTTTTTTTAGGCATATGGAGCACAGATTGAAAACTTGGTTTGATGTGCAAGTGGACCTGCTAAATGTGTGGGGCCTTGAACACATGGTCTATTTGAATTGCTAGGAAATTACAGGTAGTTGAATTTTGTCCTAGGAACGGTGTGTTAAATTGAGCATCACTGTAATTACATTGATGTGTTGTATCTTCCAGATTTTGTTCTAGCTGAGGGTATGGGCCAGTGGGATGGTTAATCCGTGACATAATTTCTACTCTTTTTTCTTTTTTCCTTGACAAAGAGGTTGTCAGGACCAGAAACAAAGTTATGTTCAAAGAAGTGTGTGAGAAGTTGACCAGAAAAGAATTTCTTTGTACCTTCATTTTAGTTCATTCAGGAGATGAACATTTACTTCCTGGCTGAAGTAGGAGGGAGCGCCAGCTGTTTGAGGGAACACTCATTGGGCTCTTTTTCCACTCTGGTCTCAAAAAGCATAATTTTGACTAAAGTTTTTCAAAAGTAGCTGCTGTTGTCTAAGGCATTGTACAATACGGCATAATTTTGAAATAACAAAGCTTCCAATGTTTTGGAAGTGTTCAGGGACTTAAGTCATGTGCTACGGACAACACACGCTGCAGCACTGAGTGTTCGGGTAGTGGCTCCTTGTTTGGCTCCTCCCTACCCCTGTCTCTGCAGTCTGTGTAAGAAATAGTTTATCTAGCTCTGTCTTTGATTGCAGCCATCACCTCCTGCTATTTCTCCGAAATACACATATGGTCGGAGAAAGAATAATTTCCCACTACGGTATGGGAGGAGAGAAGAAGCAATGCTGTTGCTTGTGTTAAGGTCAGGGGCTTACTGATCCTCGCACAGTCCCCAAGTCGGAGCGTGGACCTGCATCCTGCGGTGTTCCGGGGGCCGCCACAGGGCGGCAATGCTCAGTGTCTGCTCCAGGGCCAGCTCCTGGCTGACCACCCGTGGAGAAGAGGGGAATGTCGCCAACCAGCATCCGCGATGTTCCGGGGGCAGTCTGGCTGTAGCCCACGCAGAGGCCTCATGTTAACCGAAGTTTTCGGGGGTCAGTGATGCTGTGAGTTATGTCTTTGCCAGCTGCTGTCAGTTGCATGTGATTCGGACAGTAGTGAGCTGCTCTGTTTACTTAAGCAGTGACAAATAGATAAAGCAGCTCTTAATCAAACATCAGACTCAGTGAAGCTACAGGGTTTTTTTTTCCTTCTGCCTTTCGAAGAGAAATAAGCAGTATTACTGTTAAAATGCATAGATGCTTCATTTGTCCTTCAAAATTTTGGAGTCCATTATTTAAAACTTGTGACATTGGAACGGCTCTCTAAACTGCCAGATCTATTTGAAATGCAGCTTCCTATGAAAACAAGAATTCAGACTGTGTAGAATCCATTTATTGAAATTGAAATTGTGGAGCTAAACCAGGAATGCCTCTAGGTTTTGATACTGAAGTTTTACTTTAGAAGGGAAAAAGCAAATCTTTAAATTGGTGATGAAAGAGGAATGTGTTTGGATATTTAAGACTTCTTTGAACTGTTAAATGCAAGGTGAGAATTTTTTCTAAGTGCTTGAGGCACTTTTATGCCTGTGTATTACTCTGTAAGTTATAAAAAGTTAAATTGCTACTAGAACTTAAAAAAGGCATTCTAAATTACATAGCTCTTTGAGAAGTTTACTTTAAATGTATGTTTTCCTTCTTTGATAGTCTACTAAGATTAGAAAATGTAAAATGAAAAAAAATGCTACCTTTTTTGAAGGCACAGGGATGGAAGAGAAAAAAGTATCTCTTTTGTGACTGCAATGAAGAAAAAACAAATTTGAGGGCACTTAATAATTTTTTCTCTTAAATTTATCTTTGCTTATCTTCAGTCATTTTGCAGAATGCAATCAAACCTGATATTCTGAGTCACTGAAATTTAGTTATACCTTCTCCCATGAAGCAGCAGTAGTTATTTATGAAGTATCGCATGGAGTTACGACAACAGATTTCATACCGCAGAGAACGTGAAACTCAAATAAGCAATACAAAACTGAAACAGTTTGATGGAAAGCAACAGAATCAGTGAGGCTTTGCTATACACTTCAGGTGGTATTCAGAGTTCAGTTTATATTTGGGGGTGCATGAAGTAATGTAATTTTCTTTTTAATTTTAAATTTCCTATTGTGGTTCTTTCTATTAGAATTAAAATGTGGAAACAGAAGCACTGGTACTAAAAATGAGAGGAGGTACTGAGGGACTGAAAGCAAAGGTCTGATGTATATGAGTCTTGCACAGAGCAGGGAAGTAAGGGGCATGTGCAATGGAAAGGCAATACCCCTGCAGGACTTTGAGCTCCATTATATGGATGTGTCCAGGCTTACGGCCCTTAAATTTAAGCATTTCACTCAGGATTCTGGTTATGCATAATATCCTTATCTCCTGTTCCAGCTTGATCAAGATGGACAGCTTCAAAGGAAGCTCAGACTTTGACAAGTTGAGCTGCTTGGCAATGTCTAAAGGTTAATGTCCTGTACATTTGCCTGTTTCTCTCCTTTTGCTGTCACAGTATTACAATGCAATTAGACTTCCATTTTTCTCTGCATTTCTAAGCTACTACATCTACTGTTACTTTTGTTTCATCTTTAAATGCTACCAATTCAAGAGTATTAATGAAGTAATTAAAAATGCCCAACATAAAAAAAAAAGGAAAAAAGGGGTGAGAGAGAATTCAGTATACACTTAATATTCTGGCAAGTAAAAAATCCCAGAGGAGCTGTATGCTGCAGTAGACTACTGTGATTCTGTATCTCGAGAGTTAATGCAACTGTGTTTTTATATATGACAGTACTTGGAACTTATAAAATAGACTTGAGCTCATCCTTAGTGAAAGTTGTAGCTTTCCATATTTTCCATTGAAAATATTATTGTTTTGTGAGAGAACTTTAGTCTGCACATCTAGATTTTGCACTGAACTATGAGGAATTTAAGGAACATACAGTAATCTTAAAATGCACTCAACCCTTAGAATTTCTTACTACCTAAAGCAGTGAATATGAAAGCCATATATAAATATTTTAAAGGCATTTCAGTTTGCTGAACTGTGATGGTTAGAAATGAGAACGTCAGAATTAAATTTATATTTCATTGCCTTACTCATAATGTTTTTGTTTGATATGTGGGTAATAGACAAGCAAACCACCTAAAGAATGAAGTCTGCAAGCATGAAAACACATTTCCATAATTGCCTTGGCAGGAAGCCCACATGTTCTTGTGACAGAACTGTGAATATTACATGGAATAAAGGAGCTGCTTGCTCAGCAGTGGGGCACTGTCTGCGTGAGTGTCTCTTTTTTAGGTCCCTCACAAGAGTAAGTATGTGCTGGAAAAAAAATCCAAACCATTCTTAGTGATTTGCATTGTCTGATATTTCAGCTTTTCTACAATATTTAGAAAATGAGAGGAGAATAAAGGGAATTGAATAATGGGAATAAAGTTTGATTTCTCTTAGAAACAGTTAACATCTGTGGTGCACATTGTGTGCAAGGGGTGGATGTTTGGCAGACAGGTGGATAGAAGCCATTTTTAGTGAATGTACAGATATAATACAAATTCTTCTCTCCCACTGATTTTTAACTAGCAGTAGTAGAGGATGGCTCTTGTCAAGTGTCAGGCTGCTGCTCTCAGGAGTTCCTGCAGGAGATTTAGCAAAGTCAGAGAAACCGCTCTTGAAGTTTGTTTGCCTCAACAGAAGGTCTTTTCTTCTGTAGTGGTCTCCTGGGGCTTGTTCTGTATTGTTAACTGTTCTGTTAAGATGAGGAACAGAATTACCATGTATTTTTAACTAGCTTGAATTTTTTCCAAAGGCATAGTCCTTTGGCTTTGCATTGCTGCTGCCTACATTTCATTCTGTTTTCAGAGGATTTCTGATATCAAGTATTTAGATGGTACCTGTGTTCTTGTTTCCTGTCAAAATACACCTGCTTTCAGGTATGAAGTCAATTTGGAGAGTTTTGCAGAAAATTGCTTCATGTTTTATAGAAGCACATGAGTCTGCAAACTTAGTAAACTTTGTGTAAAATGTAAATCCTCTCTTAGTATCAATAAAATAGACCTTGTCTAAGGCACATTATCAGGATAGCAGAGACTTTGCTAACCTTATAACAGTCTTGTAGCTTAAATTTTTTCAAAGTGTTGATATAAGAGAGCTGAAAGCCTAAGGTCACCATATTTATTGTAGATGCCAAAAAGTTCTTTAGTAAAAAATGATTATGCCACCGGGGCAATGTTATTTGCTGCAGGTTAGCCATTAAAAATGTAACTTTCTGCTCTCTGGGAAAATATTTCCAATTTCTGGCTATACATTTATTTGTTAGTTTGTTTAACTAAGAAAAATACAGGAAGGATGAAAAAACTTTTCAATCAGTTGTGTTTGAACTTTTTAATGTTAAATTTAAAGTTCAGGAAAACACTTTACATGAGTTTTTACATTCTATAAATGCAGAATCAACTATTTTTACCTGTTGCTTTATTATATTAACATGTTAATGGCAGTCTCCTTTGATGTGAGCTTTCAGAATTTGCTTTTTCCCATAAAATTAAACTTTGATAAAAATGGGTTGATTGCAAAGTTTGGTCATGCAATGCTCTCTTCTAGGAGTTCATTTTCAAAATATACTTAACTTTAATATAAAGTGCACCAAATTTAATTTGGTGTCCATCTTGGAGCCTTTTGACTGCGGTTAAGCTTTATAAGCGGGTGCTGCTGCCATAGGTAAGGTCAGCCACTATATTCAGCATATGCATATAAAATACTGCTCAGAAGTATCCATGCAGACTTACCTGGAGCATCCTGAGGATACCAGGGAAAGAACAGAGGTTTATGTGAATGGTGTGTGCTTGCATCTGGCTGTTGCAACCTGACTTGCCCAAGTGGAACCTCAAATTGCTGCTGCTCGCTGGGGAGACAGGTGGCCAGGGAGCCTCTGCCTTTTCTTCCCTGTTTGCAGCTTCCAAGCGTGTATAGTGCTGCATATCTTTACTTTGAGACTAACTTCATTTATTATTGTTCTCTCCCCTCTCCTTTGTTTTTTTCTTGCATAGCTCAACAAGCAGCAGCTACAGATACTGAAGGAACGTTTCCAGGCCTTTTTGAATGGGGAGACACAAATCGTAGCAGATGAAGCATTTTGCAATGCTGTGCGAAGTTACTATGAGGTGAGCTCTGTGCTTTGTTTTCTGTATTCACTAAGTTTGTAGTATGCTTTTTAATGAAGGTTCAAGGAAAGTATTTTTAAGTTTCAAAGGCTATGAACTTCCAAACCTTCTAGAAAGTTTCTTCCTACTTCAGCTTTGCCATTTTAAAAGTTGAAATCTACTGCCTGCACAAGAAAGAAACTGAACTGGAAAAAATTCACCTTTTTTGATGAAGGGAAAAAAATAAGAAGATAAAGTGAAAAACCCCCGGTGCTAAAAATCTTTCTGGCAGCATTTGATACAAGTAGGCGCCACTATCTTTATCTCCATATGTCTAAGGTACCTCTTTTAATCAGCACTTCAGTTGTAACCATCCTGAGAAATATGTGTTCTGATTTTTAGTTACCATGCAGAAGGCTTTGGAGAGGACCTGCCTGTTCCCTTTGGAAAGAACAGAAGCTTTCCATGCAGCTGGGCTAGCTCCACATTCTGTTGTGACCTCCCAGGCATATTCAGTGCCTGCAGACACCAGTGCTTATCTGTTGATGCAATTTTAATTGCATAAGGGACAGGTCCCATTCCAAACTAGAGGACAGTTCACTATCACTTTTGTAACATCAGAAGCCATATGGCTAGTGAATTAATTTCTTCCTTTTAGCAAATGTTGCTGTGAATTAATTTTGTTTCATCTAACTTCAAACCTGCTCAATGAATCACAAGGCTGTATGTTAAACTTCTGTGCCTTTTGAGGGGTCTTCGTCCATATTTCAGTCTATTGCATCTTTTATTTTCAAAATTTTTCCTTTTTATTTTTTGTATATTATTTGTTAATTTTATCTGTCAGTTATTATTTGTTAGTGAGTAGGCTTTTCTTCAAGGAGAAAAAGATGTGATTTTTGTCCTAGCTTGATTTTACCTCCATTAAATTACATTGCACAACAAAAAAAAGGGAGGGGTGAGCAAACGGTTTTCCTGTGGTACTGAAATCATAGCACTCATTGTGTAGAAATGAAAGTCTATGTAGAAATCATAGAACTCAGTGTAAGTTTCTCCAAATTATAGTCTGATCAATGCTGTGGCCTTTGAAATGAAGAAATTTTCAAAAATACACTTGTGAAAGGATGAGTATGGATTTGAAAGTGAAACAAGAGTATGAACATTCACAAGGTACTATGTAGGTGTTGCGAGAACACTGCAGAAGTTGTTAGGAAGTAATCCATTTTTCTGTATAACTAATGAAGAAGTTAAGACTGGGAAGGACAGTTTGCAAGACAGAGCAGGGCAAAGTTGAGCTAGTTAGTGGTCCAGAAGTAGGTTTCAAGAGTAGTGGGATGTGTCAAGACACTGAAGGTAGGGTAGAATTGAAAATGACATAAGGTTTTTAGTTAATTCTTCTAGCATGCTGTAAAAAGCTTGATGTGTTTGAGGAGGTAGCCTGAGCTTTGGAAAGGATGTGATAGTGAATGAAAATGATTTTTAAATATTTGACTAAACAGTAACTGTTCTGTTAAGATTTACTTAATTTCTCTTGTTAATGAGATTTTTTTGACACATTGAGAACTCTGTTTTTTAGCATATCTGCTCTTGCAATGAAAGGCTGCACAATCTTATAAAATGAAGGGCTCAAATTCTCCAGCTGTTTTCAAACATCCACTTCTTTGAATTAAGTGTACAACTGTTCTAGGTATCCAGTTTCAAACAGAGAATTCCAAAAATCTCAGTATCACTGCCAAGGATATAATGACACCAAGGACTAGTGGGATCTTCATCCTGTGTTAATACACTGTGAGCTGATATAACAACTGTAATTTGCTTCAGCAGTCTTTTTTTGTTTGTTTATCCCAGCCTCTCAATTTGATTTTTCATTCTATCCACAGATTTCCTTCTAGACTTGCAAAACCTTTTCTAGTCGTGCAGTTTGAGTCAGTGTTTGCTACTGATTTTTAATTTCTTTTCAAGGTTGTAGTAAATAGTCACCAGTAGATTTAATGAACAATGCAGTGGTGAAATTAAGCTGGAGACTTAGTTCAAGCTACTGCTCCTCTTTAACGCATTTTAATCAAATTTTATGCATCTGACTACATTCTCTCATCATTGCTTATATGTGTCCCTTGTGCATTTTTCATTTTCTTTGTTAAACATTTGTAGAAAATATTAATCTATGTTACTTTGTGTGTTCTGTTGATGCTGTGCTCTGATGCTTTGTCATCTCTTTATGTACTGTGTGTGGTCCATCACATCTTCTGTGTGGTGGTGTTTGTTAGTTGTTTGGACATCTTCCTTATTTCTGTCATACAGTATCTCATAAACTTAACTTGTGTTAATTTCCTTATACTTTAGTTGCTGGCCTACAGGTCAATTTTACCCAACAGGGAAGGAAACAAATATGTGGTCTGCACAGTAATTATTTTATTCTGAAAATTATTAATTTGCCTTTAATCCTACGCAGTAGTCACAGTTTGAGACTTCCTACAATATTGCTTACAAATCCAGGGTATACTCATTACTGTAGTTGATTTCCACACCCAACTCTTTAACTTTAAATGTGAAAGAGAAGGTCTGTTTTAGAGATATGACATAAATTCTGTATGACGAGTTGCAGGTATTTCGAATCACTATAATGTATCATTACTGTGTTTGTCAAAATGTGTCCTCTTAAAAATCTAAGAGTAAGTTCCAAGGATTTAGGAACTTATTATTGAGCAGTCTTTGATCTACTTTTCAGAAAGAGCAATTTATTTGCTAAACAAATAAATATGATTTTCAGCATTAATTTCACTGAGCTGTAAGAGTGATGCTTCTGTGTCAAAACCTCTTGGGAAGTTTACACCAGCCAATTTTGTTGCCTTATTCTCTGCTATTATTTTTCTAATGCTGATGTGGTTTTTAAGACTTTCTATAAATAAGATGGATTTTTTTTTTCATTTATCTTAAAAATGTAGTAGGAAAAAAATCACAGGAAAATTACATAAACTTTTCTTTAATTCTGCAGAAATGTTCTTTGTAATCTCCTCCTAGCATCCCACCACACTTTCCAAAGGTCTCGCAGAAATTTAGCATGTTTTGGGTTTATCTTGAGGAATGATTTAGTCTTCCAGTTTGTTTGGGTTTTTTTGTGGAAAATTCCAGTTTAGACACGGAGCCAGATTCTAACTGGTAGAACATTAGATGCTAGTGCTGCTTTTTGGATAAAGAGAAAGTTTAATCATATGGCAGTGTTTTATGAGTAATTATATTGGACACACTGCTTAGTGTAAAATTAAGTGAGAAAGTGATAAGTGAAATAAAGTCTTTTTTCTTTCATAATTCAACCCAGTATTTTAAAAATTTGCCTTTAATGTGGTAGATAATCTTGCATCAATTCTTACATGCTCTTTCATTGAGGTTGGAAAATGCTCTTATGCAGGGCCCTAAGAGGTTCGTTCACCACCTCTAATATACTTACCTTTAATAAATATGCATATGCCTTGGGTTAAACTCACAGTGCTAATTCTTTAGTCATGAATTTCTGAAGTCTTAGATCAGGGGTCCTCAAACTACGTCCCGCGGGCGGCATACGGCCCGCCAGGGTCCTCAGTCCGGCCCGCTGGTATTTACAGAACCCCCCCGCCTCTGTCCTGCTGCCGTCTCCTCTCGGATGGGGACAGCCCCCCCGGCGGACTTTGGGACGGGGCGGGCAGGCGGGGTGCGGGTCTCACCCCCGGGCTGCCCCGCGCTACGACGGGCAGTGACAAATATGGGACCTAACATGGACCATCTCATTAGCCAAAAGCAGGCCCATAGTTCACATTGAAATATTATTTGTTTTTGTTGATTACAATTGTTCTTCACTTTAGATATTGCATTCTTTTTCCTGTTTTTTGTGCACTACTACAAATAAAATATGTGCAGTGTACATAGGAATACGTTCTTTTTTTCCAAACTATAGTCTGGCCCCTGAAAGTGTCTGAGGGACAGTGAACCGGCCCCCTGCTTAAAAAGTTTGAGGACCCCTGTCTTAGATACTTGTAAAATAGATGCAAAAAACTGTAATGATGTTTGAAATAAAATTCAAAATTTTCAATATTTTAATGATTGCAGGTTCTCAGGTTTTCAACTCTCCACTTAAAGCGACGTGAAACTACAATAAATGTTATGTACTTGCTTCTTCATTTTAAATATGTGATTTTAAGCCACAATTACTGCATGCTGCTTAGATCTGAGTATTAAATGCAGGATCTGTAGCAGTACTATGAGGTGTTTTCAGAATTTAAAATCAGACTTAGTTTGACTACCAGTTTGCCTGTGATAGAAAGATCCTATTTAACTTACTTTCTATTTAAATTGAGATGTTATAGTCCTTGGCAAATTAAATTATTGTCTGCCACAGTCAAGCTGAGGTATGGCCAATAGAAAAACGGATGACACAGAAGGTTTGTGTACAAACCTAGGTTTGTACAGTTTGGCACTTCTAGGCTGAAGGAAGAGTTTAAAAAAAAATGAACTAAAAGTAGAAACAAAGAAAAATAAGAAGGAGCATAGAAACCATGTCATAGAATCATAGAATGATTTTATTTGGAAAGGGACCCTAAAGGTCATGTAGTCCAAACCACCTGCCACAGGCAGGGACATCTTTCACTAGGTAGGTTGTGCAAAGTCCCATCCAGCCTGACTTTTGAGGACTTCCAGGTGTGTGGCAATTACAACTTTTCTGGGCAATCTGTTCCAGTATTTTACCACCCTTATTAGAAAAATTTCTTTCTTACATCCAACCCAGATATACCCTATACAGCTTTCTAAATGGTGAAAGAAAGCCTTTCCTTCTGTCATACAAGTGTGAGTAGGTGGCACCTTTCAGGTTGACCAAATATCCTAAGGTTATCAACCTCATTTGGTACCAAATCCTGAACTGCTGATGCAAGCCCTTGCACTTACCCTTAGAAAAGGATGAATTGTGTTGATGGAAGCTTTTTTATATGAAGACATTAAGATGTTGTGTTACTTTGTAAAAAAGTTAAGGTATTTCTGTAAAGAAAGGAGAGAAACAATGATGCTGCTTCTGCCCATAATTGTGCAAAACTTGGTCTGAAGATATTTTGCATGCAAGTGAGAGCAGAGTGATCTCACTGGTGAAATCAGAGAAAGGAACTAGCTTTCTGGACTAAGGGGTACTTTGGGTTGCTTTTACAGCTTGGTTGTTAATATTAGCTATTTTAAGTATACAGTTTTTATTCAAAGCAACAAAAGGCATAGTTGATCCTGATGAATATTTCAGAGATGAAGATGACACCTAAAGGAATCAAATAACATTCATTAGAATCATAACGTAGTACAGATAAAATAAATAGTAATTAAATGTTGGATCATTCTGGTTTTATATTATTGAGGCAAAATAATGAAATCAGTAGATTAAATATTTATTTAAATAGAGTAGGCTAATAAGTGCAGAACCTAACAGGGTTTCAGGGCATAAATTCACTGGTTTCTGCTTTCATTTTTCTCAAAAGTCATAATTGGCATATTCATGTATATAAGGATATGGGCTTTTTACACTGTTCAGATCCTCTTCAAAAACCTGAGTACTAGACCAACATGAGATTTATTGTTGGTACAATCTCATTGGGAGAAGCTGTTTCAAGAGAATGTTTTCTTACGTTAACTTTAGGATAATTCTGTTATTTTCCTTGCAAGGGAACCTTTCAACACCAGGTACATTTGTAGTTGCACTTACTAGCACTTAGCTAGTTTCCTTCCACTTGCATTAAAACATTGGCAGACTTGACATCACTGTAGTGCTGGCACGGGGGCTGTTTTTAGAGGTATCTGTTTTAGGAGAGTTCTTTGAAAAGCTTCGTACAAGTGTAGGCCACCTACAAGAAAGATGCTTAACAAAGATTTGTCTAGATCATCCATTTGTTGAAGAAGCTATATTCCCTTCAGTGGGTTGGATCACCAGCCACAGTTTGGCATATAATGAAGATTGTCTCAGTGTTAGCGGTCTAATTATTTTCTTGAAAGAAGTGAGGGGGAGATAAGATACCACAAATTAAAACATGTTTACATGATCTCAACCTCTTCCTTGCTAAGAAGAGACCTGATAGAGTGGAACTGCAGGCTTTGTGATCCAAGGCTTTCTCGTGAGAGGGGTGTTGTATTGCTGTTGCATGGAAAGTTATCAGTGCTGAAACACAGTCTTTTGCATTACACATAGCTCTATGTAACTATTCTTTTCAGTTTCAAAAACTGGAAATCCCCTTTTCACTTCCACCTGTATATTGTCAGAGAGGCTGTACATGTGCACAGAATGTACTCCTAGCTGTTGAAACTGTCTGTCCAGTCTCTCTGGATATTTGTGGATGATCACTTTTAATTTGTCTGATGATGTCATAGGATTTCTATGTTAGCATTATTTAACAGACCTGTATTTCAAAATTCTAAATGAGGTAGGTACTTTAGTGCATTAGATATACCAATCGTTTGATTTGGAAGTGGTGTATGCTGATAGGAAGAGAGAAAGGAATGGTTTATTGAATTTAGATGAACAGTAATCGTATCCTTTTTGTTTTGTGACTACTGTTGTCCCAGGCAAAGAAGGATGCCTTGTAGGTCTGACTCTACACTAAAAAGGTAATTAGTGTTGCATAGTGAAATATGTCTCTACCGTAGTAAGCATTATATGACATGAGTTACATTTTTATTGGATAAATTCTGAATATCTGTTTGTGTGAACAAACCAATTAGAAAACCAGGAATGACTCATACTGTTACACAACAGTGAATTTGGTCTGCTTTGCTTAATTGTTTTTCACCTAATCCTAGCGCTGTTTATCTCAGTCTCAGAGGAAAACAAAACTTCTCTGGACCTTGGTTTTGCAGTTAACAGCATGTTGCACTGGGACATAGACTATACACATTTTTTTTGATCTTGTCTTCTTGGTGAGTAAAAGCAGTGAGGATTTTTTCAGCTAGCCTGCTATTAGCAAGAAATTTGTCAGTTTAACATCATATTTGCCAAAATCTTGCAGGAGACACTAATATTTTGCCTTTTCTTTTTAATCTGAAAAACATTATTTGGAAGGATTTTTCTTTCACTGGGTGATGAAAGGATGACAACTTTTGATCTTTTTAAGTTATCCTTCCTGCTGCCTTTTCCAGGCGTCAGCACAGAGCTGACCTTAAAACCCTTTGGATGTGGAAATAATATTACTAAATAGTTCATTAAGAGATATGTTATTGCCAGTGAATTTTCCTTTGTGCCTTTATATTGTGGTGCCTATGTGTTCCAGTCAGCAGTATCTAAGGGACTCCAAATCAATGGGGAGCAACAGGACTCTTTTTGTCTCCTTCCATCTTGTTCCAAATATATTTAGACAGACATTTAGAGAATTGCTCTCTCTCTCCATGACCACGTTACTAGTACACTGAAAGTGTCTCCATACAAGACAAGTGGAAATTCCTACAAGATACCTATGTACTTCATTCGAGCCAAAGTTATTTCAGCCAGGACTTCTCTGTCTCCTAACTCTTCAAGTTCTAGACTTTTCTCATGTTATTTCTTCAGGCTTCAAGTTTGGATCAGCAATCTGCTCTAGAAAGTTTCACTGAATTGCAAGCAGCTACTATCTAAATGATTTTTTTGGTCTTAAACACACAAAAAAATCCCCAAGCCCCAAATAAACACAAACCAAACCAATCAACGAACTGAACACTCCAACCCAACCCACTAAGCAAACAGGTAGTAAAGGACAAACTCTCCAATTTTCATGTAACATTAGATCGAATTTCTAGGACTGATACTGACTGTGGATATCATTTTGCTTATTCTTGGATTTCTAGATGGTGGGATAAATAGCTTTTGTTTGCATATTTTTATTGAACCTCTCTGCCACTATTTTACTTTGTGCTACAAAGCTTTACCTGTGAAATCATTAGAGATGTGTGACATCAAAATCTTTCGAACTTTGAAGTATTGTCTTGAAAAAGTGGTATTTTGCTCTTAATGGTGTATTCATAATCTCTGAGTAAACTAAGCGAAAGAGAACATGGCAGTAAGGGGTAAAAACAGTCAGAAAATTTAAGGCCAAAATCCAGATATCGGTAAATGAGAAGTGAGGTTTTAAATTCTCACTGATCTCTCTCAACCCCACTTTATATCTGTTCTGTTAATAATTTCAAAAGACAACAAAAAATTATTTTATCTTGAGAATTGTGAAGGCACAACATAGTGATTTCAATTTTTCATTGAACTACATTTCCTACCATGGGATATTTCTGAAAAGCCACATTGGAAAAAAACATTCTTCTCTGGCTTTTATTTTCTAATGTACCATAGAGGTAGCTTTGTCTATTCCATGTTGTTTTACTCATCACAGAGCGAGCAAGAGGTTTCTTCAAAGTTAAATGCAGGCATAAAATTTCTATCCACTCAAGATTCTCAACAAGAAACATTATCTTAAACAGAGCATGAGAAAGGGATTACCCAGTATGTTCCAGTTAGTGACTGCCTGCTTTGTGCACTGCTAGTGAACAGTAACTACTTCACTAAGTAAACTTTCTTTCCTCTTGGCCTTGGCATCAAACCATTTCTCCTAATGTCCTAGTTTGGTTTTTCTTGTTAACTTGAGATCATTGCATTAACTTAAGCTCATTGCTTAGCTTGTTCTTTGTTAAATGTGAATTGTACAATCTCTTCTTTTATTGTGTTATCCTTCATATAAGTGTGTCTGTCCTGTGCCTTGATAACGAAACAAAAATTCTGGGCAAATTGCATAATCTTAAGTACAGAATTTGATATCGGGCATTTATTATGGCCCCTCTTTGGACCTTTCACTTTTCCCGTTTCTTAGGGTTTCAAACAGATCTCCAAATCCTTGTGCAGGTCTGCTACTTTGTACTGCTTTTTGCTTTACTCTTGTAATTCCTCTCACCCAGCTAGATGGTGGTCCTTACAGAAGTGATCAGAAGGGATTTGAATTTTAAGAATGATGTAAAGGAAGGAAAATATGTCTGCAGGTGTTTTGAGTAGGTATCTAGGGCAGCTGTACACAGAGCTGTCTGTATCTCTGTACCTCTATATCTTGTCCAGAACTGGCTTCTGTCTGCTTGCCAGCATGTCACAAAGGTGTGCTCCAGCCCGTGTGAGGCACCACACTATAGTACTGGGTAGGAACTAGCTCGGGGAGGGGGGGAGGGGATGAGGGGGATGGGTGTAGGTGTTTGGAGGGGGGAAGGGATGTGTCAAACCTCATGGAGGTGAGGTTACGTGGTATCCCACATGCCAGCCCCTCCCAGACTCATGAGGCAACCCCTTGGCAGCTGTCAGTCAAAAAAAGTCTAGGATTGCTTCAACACACAATGCACCTCCTGGAGCCCCAAACTGAGCCTTAGATTGGTTGGCACAGTGGGAACACTGCCCCTCACCCTGCCCCAGAGCCTCAGAATGGCCATTGGGCCATTGGTCCTGCCTGGGGGGTGAGGCCACAAGGACTAGAGCACATAAATTGAAGACGTTTGCTCTCTGTGTGGTCATGGTCATGCCATCTGGACATGCGAGAGCTAGTCTTCCACAAGGTTCCAATGGTAGCTATATCTGTGTCTCTGTCTTTCTCCTTTTCTTCTCTCTTCTTGTTCTCTTTCCTTTTCCTTCTTTGCTCCTCTCCTGCTATGTTGGGTAGCTTAAAGCTGGAAGGATTGAGTTCTGATTGTGGGTGGATTGGTATATGCTGGGTTGATACTTTAGTAGAATGTTTTGTCTAGATCTAATGATACTCATTCGAACTTTTGCCAAGTTCTTCTGTTTTCTCCCTAAATTGTTAGTAAAAGTACCTCTTGAGGGAAAGTGTTGATCCTTCTCTTTATGCTGTCTAAAGGTATTAAAGAATTCTCTCTGTATTTTTAAAGTGAAACTCCTGGCTGAGCGGTGAGTTGGTGGCTGCAGGGCTTGGGTATTGCAGTGTATCACAGGGGTGTGCTCCAGAACGGATTGCTGAGTGCCTCACAGCCTGCCTGCTTGCACAGTTGTCAGTTACTGGCAAGATGATTAAAGACTGTGCTGCTGTTTTGTGGGGTTTTTCCCCCCTTTTTTTTCTGTATGAAATAGTCAAAAAATGCAGTTCTGCATCTGCACTTACAGGTCCATAAGGTCCTGGATACATGTATGATTTGATTTCTCTGGACATCTTTGAGTTTCTTGGTGTTTTCAGAACTGATGGCAAAATAAACGTTAAGATGCTCCCCTGTGCCGTGCTACTAGGGCAGCACTGCCCAGCTAGAAAGCTGCAACTGGGTGCTTGGGACTTGTGAGCATTGCATAAGAGAGCTAGTCTTCCACAAGTTTGAAATGTCAGCGTGCTGGTTTACAGCCCAGCATGAGAAAAATAAATAATCTCCTGGGGCTAAGACTTTGATATTTTTGTTACCTCTAAGTTTTCTGTTCTTGGTGTACCTTTCTTAGTTTAGGAAAGGTTTTACTTTGAGAGCAGCAGTTATCCTTTGTTTCTATGTGTTTGTGTCTCTGCCATTTTCACTGTGATAAATGTGCTCCATGAATATGTTATTCTGCTCTTTGTATGCAGGTACTACTGCAGCAGAGCCTTCCAAGTCTAAGAGTAAGAAGTACTTCAATCTACTTTAATCAGAGATGAGGTTTCCATTTCAATGAATCCTAGGCTTTTCTCAAATATTTATTCCTAACCAGGAATAAATACACATTTATCTCCCTATTTTGAGTCTATTCACTTGAAAGTCTTCTATAATCTCTTTTAGTGTTAACAATAAAAGGAGTCAGTTTATATATTAAATTACAGCTTGTTTATTTGGTCTTTCTCCTTGGTTTATATCCACACAGTCTAGAATGCCATGGTAGAAATCTGTGGACAAATTATAGAAGTCAGTATCCTGATACTGTTCATTCACTGTTTTACTAGTTCTCTCTTGAGTGCTGTTTGATTTTTAGTGCTTTTCAAGAGTATTTCTTTTGTAAGTAGTTAAATTAGATGGAAGCAAAGTGAAACAAAGCAAATCTAAGTGTCTAGGTTTTTTTGCACTGTTGTAATGAGCTGTGACACGTGAAAAGTGTTCAGTAGTACTGAAATGCCTAATGAAAACCCTTTGGCTTTACTCTCTTATCATCTCTCGCACCTTCCTCCAGGACAGTAGTGCAGCAGTCTCTTACTTGAGATAAATCTGCCTATTAGAAAATACCTTTTATTTTTGCCTTTAGTTAAATAATGTCGTAATTTTAAAGTCTAACCTTTTGTAATAAAAAGCAAGTTCACTTTTTTCCGGTTTTTGAACTTCTAGTAGTTCAATAAAGCTTCATGGAAAACTATGAAAAAACTACACAGCTAAATAATTTATCAAACTTGCTTTTAAAAACAGGGAATGAACAATTACAAGTTTCCTGAACTTAGTAACATTCAATATTTTGTCAGATCAAAATCCAAGCCATTCAGTATCCTTTCTTAGATACTGCCAAATCAGAGATTTCTGATGAAAAAAAAAACAGGGCAGGGGATGCACATGCCATGATTTCCATGAGTGTTCTCTTCAATTCCAGTCATCAGAGCTTAGGTAGATCCTCTACCTGTCCACCTTTCCATCACTGGTACAGCATAAGGCAATTAACCACTTCTTCAATTTTGCCTTTCAACAATAGGAAGAACTCGTGGTTACTATGTTGATATCTATTCAGGCACTTTTGTGTCTGGAAAATGACTTCTGCATTAGTTGTTAAAAGGTTTCCTTTTCTCATTTCTCATTTGTTTTTGGGAGGGGCTATAGGTTAAGTTTTAGAAGCCCTGTTGTCCAGAATCACTTACTTTTCTTGTTATTACTGTAGTGGAAATGATTTTAGTTTCTCTCGGACTATAATTTCCTTTCTTGTATTGGGAGGGAATGATAGACTTAGGGGAGTGATCTTAAAATACAAACTTTTCTGCTGGGCAGTGGCATTCTGTCCTAACAGTTATACAAATGTTCAGTTGTGAAAAGACCAACTAAGCTGGTCCTTGGGGACCCAGTAACTGGTGGAATTGTGTAGTTGGAGAACGTAGTTCTTGAAACAGGTTCTAATCTGAGGCTTGCAGCAGTAATCTGTGATTAATTATAAATGACCTCTGTTACCTTATTCCAGCTCTCAGCCTTCTGACTGTACTTCAGATACGCAGCAAATACAATTGAGAAAATGAAACATTGGAATCAAAAGAAGTGATGCTTTGCATTTATCTCCCCCTGTTACAGTGCAAGCTTTGAGTCAATGGGTCTTCTGTGTGTTGATCCTGGCAAGGGGCGCAGAGGAGAATAAGATGAAGCATGTGTCTCAAAGTGTGCTGGGAGCTCACAGCTCCACCACAGCTGTGATGCTCACCGTGATGCTTTTAGCTCTCTTTCCCTCTTGGACTACTGAGCACATCCATAAAGGCTCACTGGGAAGTGAACTAAACCTTGCATCTTTCAGCATAGAAGAGATCTACCACTTTTTAAATCCAACTAGCAGTGAATACTGCTTCAGAAAGTCAATCTCTTCTTCTGATGAACTGATGATGAAGGAAAAGGTAAAATGTCCTTCCTCCCTACTCGGCTTCTTCTGTTGTCACCACTAGTCTGAATGCAGTATAGTTGAACAGTGGTATTGAACTTCAAGGAAGGACAGATCTAAATCCACACCAGTTATAAGCCCTGAAGAGAAGATGAATAGAAGTCCAAGATGAGTTGTCACCATTACGTGAATAATGAGTTTATCACTGTTAGAGAAGTGTGTTTTAAACACAACTCATGGTAGTGGCCATTGGCCCAGATATGTATGGATGCTGAAGTCCTTTTTGTGGATACTGAAGCAAGAGTTATCACCTGAGGATCTACTTAAAAAGTACTGCTCTTTCCTGAGAGGATGTCTTGTTTCTGATATTAGGCAAGGAGAACTACATTTAAGGATGAACTCAGAAGGAGTAGGTGGCTTTTGTTTCCTTGGCAATATCACAAAGATAGGTCTGAGAACTGCAGGTGGGCTGTGAGCCTTCCAATGTGCCAGCCTAATCATCATGACACAGCATGTGTGCAGCTTGTATCTAACTGCTTTCTGTAGGTCTCTGAGGAGGAGACTGAATTGTCTGCCAGCATTACAAGATAGTTTGATGAGGCAGAGATCAGACTTCTGTAACCAAAACATGGCAGCAAGAGGGGAAAAGCTTACATGTTAGAACTGTCTTAACTATTTTCATACAGCCTGTGGAACAAAGATAAGGCCACTTTAAATAGGAATCACTGAGAATTTTCCAAGCAGTTGAGAGAAAGATACTTATAACTTATTGTGACAGATTTTGGTTCTGTCATTAACTCTGAGGAGAATTGTGTATATCACTTCAAAATCAGATTGATCACTTTAGGTATTTTTAGGCTTAGCATTGTTTTATGGCTGTTGATCTGAATATGCATAGTAATTTCTTCTGACTTAAAATATTAAAACATGCAATGGCTGTAGGCTTCACAAGAATTCTTTCTTTAAACCCGATTTCCACTACTGAAAGGGAAGGTACATCTATCTGTCTTTCCTCAAGTGACAGGAAGTCCTGTCAGACTCCTGTTAGTTGACAGGAGGCAAATGCTGCTTCCAAAACATGTTCATATTCAATTGTTGAGATATTAACTAAGTTGTCCTGGAGATCTGAAAAAGTGTGTAGGTAAATAACATGTGCTACAAGAACTGGAGTAATTTCAGTAGTCAAGGAACAAGACATTTCTTTTAGATGAAGTACATGATTCCTGTGTTTGTTTATGAGCCCAGACCTGATCCTTTGAAAAAGTAATAGTGACAGTGAATACTGGTGGCAGGGGAGTCTTTAAATCATGAGCAGGCATAGACTGAAAGCTGTGTGAGGTGTAAGCAGTAATAAGAAGTCCTTCTCACTAGTTTGTTTAGAGAGGAGGGAAAACCTTTTTTCTTAAAAGGTTGACAATGTAGAAAACATCACTCATAAAATGTCTGCAAATTTAATTTTTGTCTATGGTCTTTGCCTGTTAGCCTAAGTTAGAAGAGATCACAGAATCAACTAGGTTGGAAAAGGCTTCATCAAGTCCAACCTTTGACCTAACACCGCCTTGTCAACTAGACCATGGCTCTAAGTGACACATCCAGTCTCTTCTTAAATACCTCTGTGGACAGTGACTTCACCACCTCCCTTGGCAGCCTATTCCATTGCCCAGTCACCGTCTCTGTAAAACACTTCCTCCTAATATATAATCTAAACCTCCCCTGGGACTGTGCCCTCTTGTCCTACTGCTGGTTGCCTGGGAGAAGAGACTGATGCCCGCAACCTCCCTTCAGATAGTCGTAGAGAGTAATGAGGTCTCCCTTGAGCCTCCTCTTCTCCAGGCTAAACATCTCAACTCCCTCAGCTGGTCCTCATAGAACTTGTGCTCCAGCCCCTTCCCCATCCTCACTGCTGTTCTTTGGACACGCTCCAGTACTTTAGTATCTTTCCTAAGTTGAGGGTCCCTGAACTGAACACAGAACTCGAGGTGTGGCCTAACCAGTGCCAAGTGCAGGGGAAGAATCACTTCCCTGGTGCTGCTGGCCACACTATTCCTGATACAGGCCAGGATGTCATTGGCCTTCTTGGCCACCCGGGCACACTGCTGGCTCATGTTCAGCCAGCTGTCAATCAGTGTCTGCAGATCCCTTTCCACCTCACTGCTGTCCACCCACTCTGTTCCCAGCCTGTAGTGCTGCAGGGGGTTGTTGTGGCGAAGTGCAGGACCTGACACTTGATCTTGTTGAACCTCATGCCATTGGATTTGCCCCATCTATCCAGCCTGCTCCTGTGCCTTCAAGATTTCTTTCTTGAAATATGTCCATCCTGCCTGGACCCCTTTGTTTTTAAGGACTGTTTCCCAAGGTATTCTCTGAACCAGCCTCCTGAATAGGGTGAAGCCTGCCCTCTGGAATGTTCTGTTGATACCCTTCCTTACTTCACTGAGTATTGAAAACTCCATCATTTCATGCTCACTGTACCCTGACCACCACATCTCCCACCAGCCCTTTTCTGTTTGCAAGATGTTAATGAATGTTAAGTTGATGATGTCAAACTGTCACAAAAGGTTACAGTTAAACAGCAGTGTGGACAAGTTAACAGCTTTAAAGACACCACTCCCCTTCAGCCCAACAGATTATGATACAGTTGGTGATTTGAAAAAGTACTCTACTTTTCCTGTCAAAACAGTGTTACAGCTAGCCTGATGACAGCCTGTGATTTGGGGTTTAATGATTTACCTTCAGCACCAAATGCATGACCCTGGATACTCATAGTAAGGCAGCACTGTTATGTTTTTATCACCTTGTTCTCTGCATAGAACAGGTAGCAGAAAGATCTCATCCATGTGTTGCATGTTCAAATCCATTGCTTTGTCTGAGGAAATGCGCAGGACTTCAATGTCCAGCATTCTTCTGTTTGGATACCAATGTAACAATAGAATAATCTTTATATTAAGACTATTTGAACTAATGTAAGTATTTAGCTCAATTTTAATTGATTCTTTAGAATATTTTTTTTACCTTTAGAACATATTTCTAAAATGTGCAAATCTGATCCTGAAACAGTTCCTGTGCTAGTTGAAATCAATTGGAGACAGAAGCACGGAGATTCATAATGAGTGCAAAATACCTAAATTACTGTGGTAGGTGTCTATGGGGGGCAGGGTGGGTTTTATTGTTGGTGTTTTGTGTGTGCGTTTGTTTTGTTTGTTGTTTTTGGTTGGTTGGTTGGTTTTGGTTTTTTACTTTGGTCGTTAACTGAGTAAGCTTTATGGTGAAAGTAGTTAAAGAGGGTCAGGAATACATAGAAGCTTAAAATGTCATTCTGGAAAGTCACAAAATTACACTTCTAAGGGTGATTTCTGTAAAATGTTCTTGGAGCACTTGTAAAACACATCTAGCTGTGTGATCCAGAGATCCAGCTGTTACCTGTCAGCCTGATCATGGGTTGGACAGATGGCCTATGCACGGCCCATTAGTGAAATAAAATGCATTCATGAAGAACAACTACAAGGGAGGCTGTTTACATTTAAAATTCAGCGCACATTTAGCTAGTTAATAGAGCCTCAGCAAGGGACATTACAGCCTTGAGAAATTTATTTATTCTGGAATATAGCAGCATATCTGGCTATATTTTGGAGAAATCCTATGGTACTTGCTAGAAATGTTCTGGTGCTTGCTTTTGGATTGACAGGGCTGTTTAAACTAGAAATCCCTCTCAATTTCTTAGATCTGTGCCAAGTTTCAACAAGTCCTGTGCAAGGCCCAGAAACCAACTTTCTTGCTTACATGGAGGTTGGTTTAAATTTGTTTGGAGTTCCTGAACAATAAGCACACATGGTGTTTTAAAAAGCAGGATTTAAAAAAGAGTTTGTTCAATGATTATCTATTCAGACAAAGGGTGAATAATGGACCAAAGCCCTGTGGGAATTCTTTTTACGTAGAATCAGAATATCCTGAGTTGGAATGGACCCACAAGAATCATTGAAGTTCAGCTTCTTGCCCTGCACAGAACAGCCACAAGAATCACACCATGTGTCTGAGAGCATTGTCCAAATGCTTCTTGAACTCACATAGGCTTGGTGCTGTGACTACTGCTTCCTTGGGGAGCCTGCTGCAGTGCCCAACCGCTCTCTGGGTGAAGAACCTTTTCCTGATATCCAACCTAAAGCTTCGTGCCATTCCCTCAGGTCCTGCCACTGTTCACCAGAGAGGATAGATCAGTGCCTGCCCCTCCCTTCCTCCTGAGGAAGCTTTTGTCTCCTGTTCCAGGCGGAACATCCAAGTGACCTCAGCTGCTCCTCATTTGACTGCCTTTCTAGACCTTTCATCATCTTTTTAGCCCTCCATTGGATGTTTTCTAATAACTTTAGATCTTTCTTATATTGTGGCTTCCAAAATGGCACACACTTATTTACAGTTCTAGCATAAGGTCTCTGTTTTATACAAAAACCGCTGATGCTGCCTTCCCTTCTGTGAGGGCTGGATTTGACAATCAAATGCATGCTCTGCAATACAGAGCCAGTGAACTTGGATGGCAAGGAGCAAGAGGTTACAAGCAGAGCTGAATGTTTGTTTTTCGAATTTGCATAACTAATCGACAGCTCATTAGAAAAGCTCAAAGCTAGAGGCAGGAAAACAAACCGGGTGCAGCAGAGGAAAATTACTGTTACAGCATTTGGGTGCCAAGGAAACTTAAGCCACATTCAAAAATTATCCTTCAAGGTGTCAGATGGAGAGGTCTGTCAGGAGGTCTCAGGAACAACTTTCAGCTGAGTGTGCTCACGTTGCCACTCATTTCATACAGCCTGTGCTTCTTCAGCATGCTGCCTGACTGCTACAACTGTGTCCAGAGCAACAGTAAATCCTGTTGCTCGTTCTGGTTTCCTTCTTTGAGTTCTCACATTGTCCCCTCCCTAGACCTCCATGCCATGCTGCATGGCTGTGCTGTTCACCTGCTTGAGGCTGACAGGCAGAGTGCTGACCATATGGGATGCTGCTGGCTGGACTGTGAGCTCTGTAGCTGATCTGAGATGGCTGTTGTGTGTGAGGCACCCAGTTCTGCTTCCCAGGGCTCCCTCTGTCTGGCAACAGCATCCTGAGACACACTTCTGGAAAAGAAACCAGTGAGGGCAGTGTCACCTATATTGGACTGATTAACAAAACAGGATAACCAAATATAGGTAACGAAAGATGTATCCAGCTCCAAAGAAAACATGTAAAAAGCGAACAACCTTGCCTGCCAAAAAATCCACCTCAAGCACTCCAAAATAAAAACGTGTTAATTATGTTAAAAAATAGCTCTAATCATATATGTCTCGTGGCTATGCAAAATTTTACTGTGAAAGCAAAAATGAGAGCAACAATATTAAAGATGGAAAATACAGAAAAAATAGCTCAGACACAGAAGAGAAGGCACCTTATGCAGTCTGCTGATTTATGTTTGAGAATGGGAGAAACTTGTTTCCTAATTTCTCTTACAAGGAGGCAAAAAGTTACCATGGAAAAATTATATATAGGTGGCTTTGATTGGAGATATGTAGCTGGTTGTAAAATACCATCAGCTCTTTTTAAGTCTTCTTGCAATGATTTTTCAGTTAGGATAGACTTCTAAAGAAAATCTTTTGGGTCATGTAAAAATAGGACTTAAAGAGTAGAATTTCCATAGCAGCATTCTGAAGCTCGTCCTGCCTGTTTAGTTGGCCCTGTGCCTTATGCTGGGAGCATTTCAGCATGCTCTTGAGGAAAATGTTGTGAGGAGGAGATCTGTTAAAACTTAGCAAAACTTTAGCCAGTTAGAGGGCTGTATGAAAAAGATGGGTATCACCTAAGCAAGAAGAGAACTAGGTTTCTGAAAATTGGAAAAAAATTGTACCAGATTTTTAAAAGTAAACCATAGGAGAAAGCAATCAATTCAAGATAATGTCTTTTTTGCAAATGAAATCATCCCATCTTAAAAAAAAAAAAAAAAAGGAAAACTTTGTAAAACCCCTAATAAATAGTAAAAGGCAATGTAATGAAGTGTCAGTTAAGTAGAGCATGTAAATTAAAAGCTGAAAATAATTTCCAGTAGTCCGAGTGAGTAGTCATGCAAATGGTCCTCATTTGAAGGGGAGAGATATCTTCAGGATGGTTCAGCATATTTTCAGAAGGCAGGAACCCAACTATAATCTTTAAAGAGAACATGGCAATTCTGCAGAAGGAAGACTACTAACAAAAGAAAACAAAACTATAATTATTCTGCATGAATCAGGATTGTTAGGGTTGGAAGGAACCTCAGGAGATCATCTAGTCCAACCCTCCAGTCAAGGCAGGATCCCCTAGAGCAGGTTGCACAGGAATGCGTCAAGGTGAGTTTGGAATGTCTCCAGGGAGGGAGATTCCATGATCTCCCTGGGCAGCCTGTTCCAGTGCTCTTCCACCCTCGACATAAAGAAGTTCTTCCTCATGTTGAAGTGAAACTTCTTGTATTTTAGCTTATGGCTACCGCTCCTTGTCCTGTTGCTGGGCACCAGTGAAAAGTGTCCTGCACCCTTCTCTTGACATCTGCTCATGAGATACTTAAATGTATTGATAAGATCCCCTCTGTCTTTTCTTCTGTAGACTAAACAGGCTGAGCTCCCACAGTCTCTCTTTTTTGTAAGAGTCATCTTTGTGGCCTTACACTGGACTCTCTCCAGTAGCTCCATATTTTTCTTGAACTGTGGAGCACAGAACTGGACACAGCACTCCAGATATGGCTTCACTAGGGCCAAGCAAAGTCGGTGGATCACCTCCCTTGACCTGCTGGCCACACTCTTTGCAATGCAACCCAGGATACCAAACTTCATTGACTTTAATTGCTCTCTTTTGCTGCATCTGCTCCATCTCCAGAGAGAGACATAGCAGAAAGGGACATAGCAGAAGTAAAAGAGCCAGAGGAAATGACAGCGTATTTTATCTAGAAACCAGTGTGCAGATTATAAGGGTTCTTCAACAAGTCTACTGGAGTAAATGCAACTACACTGGCAGTCTCTGAAGAATTGCTAAACGTCCTGAGGCTTAGGAAACTGCTAAGATTCACTGGTTGGGAGGGAGAAAATGGATGTGGAAAATTAGGAACAGTTTAGTAAAAGTTGATTACCCACAAACTGTAGCTGCAGATAGGGTGGATAAAAGCAACCATATCCAGGAGGAAGGAAAGCCTGCAATTAGACTGAGTGTAAAACAGCTGGAACTTCTAGCAATCAGTAAAACGGAGAATATATGAAATGGAGGAGATTGATCAAAGAAATATTCGTGGGGGAAGGAGGGGAGGAGAAATGCCATAGTTATCAAGACAAAGATGGATATTCTCTGCCTTTGATTTTGCACTTCTTACAGTTCATAAAAGAAAGAGTACTATAAATTAAAATGCCAAAGATATTTCTCAGCGTCTTCTGTAACTGCTGTTAAGCCAGTTTTACTCTAGCAAAAGGAGAACAGTTTAAGCTATTTTTCCTGTTAACACAAAGAAAAATTAATATGACATTAATTAATACAACAGTCATTAACTCTTTGGTTAGAACTCCATAAGAACTGGCTGCTTGGAGCCTTTAAGATCAGAATAGCTATGGCCTTGATATGTTGTTTAGATATAAGCTGAGTTTCCCTTAAGCTGTCAAACTTCACATGTGGTCAGATTCCTTGCTCAGAAGGTCAAATATTTGTTTTGTAATGATGAAAACAAGATCATTTTAAGCTTGTGAGCAGTTTTTGACTTAAGGAACTATAATAGTAATAGTTCCTCCAGAGCTTTTGTCTCTTTTTCTGTCTACTCTGTTGGCATTTCATCTTCTTTAAGGCTTCTCTACAGTGATTTGTTTGTGCTTGTGTTTTAAGTATTTTAGATTAATTGATCATTGGTTAAAACAGATTAAATGCCTTAGAGGAGGAACTAAGAATACTGGAGGACTGCTTCCTCCCAGGTGGATATTATAGTATCACTAATCCAGAGAGCAAACTTCCCATGTTTCAGCTGTATTAGGAACATGGAGAAGGCTCCTTGACTAAGGGCAATCAATCTCCTCATTTATGTAAAATTCATTCTTTCAGGAAACAGCAGATAGAGTTTTCATTCTCACAACCCCCGTCACCTCATACCACGATTAAAGCAGGTTCTCACCTGTGTTTCAGTTAAATTATTTGACCATTTCTCTCCAGAACTATGAGGCAAGTTAGGCCCCCCAGCCTGATGCTTGACACTTAAGCTCTAAAGAGAAATAAGATTTTTAGATATAATCCTTTGTCTGTATTTAGACATCTTTGAACCCTGTGATGTTATGCCAGACCTCCAGGTACAATTATTTAGAATGTGGAGGCAACTAGGCCAGGACTTTCCACTGCATGGTAGATCTCTACTATCAGAGGACCAGGGTGCTTCTGAAGTCTGTCCCTGAGTTTACTCAGCTCCTTGCACTCTATAGAGTGCTTCTGATGTCTGTGTGCCACTCTTTAAATAATTAATCACTAAATAAATGGAAAGAGTGAAATGTTTTTTACTATGTGTATGTGAATGCTTTCAAAAATAGTGGTTTAAGGATTCACTTAAGGTAACCTTAGTGAAAACTGTCTGTGGGAGGATTTCTCTCCCCCCAT
This sequence comes from Serilophus lunatus, assembly GCA_013399895.1. Lineage (NCBI taxonomy): Eukaryota > Metazoa > Chordata > Aves > Passeriformes > Eurylaimidae > Serilophus > Serilophus lunatus. Next base: position 1,424,902 of record VXBA01003435.1, on the reverse strand, counting down.
CTCTCTGTCCCTACCACATAGCCAAGCTGTGAGCCAGATTTGTCAACTGGTAGTCAGAGAGATGGAGCAGGTTGTTTCAAATATTATCCATTTTTCATTAATTTTCAGCTGGATCTGTTCCTTGATCTATATGACTGAGTCATGGAATTGAGATCATCAGCAGATTTGAGTCAGCTACAAGACAGCTACTGAGCACTTGATGGGGAATTTGGGCAAGAGGTGTTATTGCCTGCCTTTTGGTGGCCACCAGACTCTGATTGCTGTCAGCATTTCTGCTCAAGACTGCTTCTTGTTCCTAGCATTTTAGTAACTTTCAGAGAAAATAGAATGATAATATTATTGGCCTTGTTAAATGACATTATTTACATGATAGAGGCAGTGCTAATGCACACACACATAATAATTAAAATTTGATCAAAGCAAGAACTCTCAGTTTGATGGTATTGTGAAAAATAATTGGACAATGCCTTTTCACCTTTTTTCCATCCTTCTGTAGCACAGGTCTTAAAATGTCCAGAGACAGCAATTTTCTTTTTTAATAAAATATAATGCCGCCCCCTTCCAAGCCCTCTCCACACTTTTTCACTTCTAGATACAGAAAATCATGACTCCCTTCTGACATGCAAAAAAGCTTTAATGGTAGGTGCTTTATGTGGCATGTGGCTCATAATCCTTACATAAAAACACAAAGTGAAGTAATCCCAATTAAACACCTGCAGGAATAAAAAGGGTAAGTCAGGAGAGAAGCCACCTCTGTTTGCATGGGGTACACATTCGTGGTGCATTTCTTTCCAACTCCTGTTTCCTCATATTGGAAAATTTAACTTTTTTTCTGCAATGAGAAAAACTGAATTACTCTCTTCTGAGCCTAATTGAAATATCAGAAGATGTCATCTAAAAAGATGAGAAAGTCAATAATTTAGTTCCATTGAGGTTTAGACTGATGACATTGATTTCTTCTCTACGGCTGTTTTAGAATCAGAATTATGTAGCATTTAGACTAAAGTCTCTTTGGTATAATGGTTTATTTTGAAGATAACTCCAGTCCTTCAGTTTTTTCTTCGTTGCTTAATGCTTGAGAATGGAAGCCAAGCCTCAGGTTTACTCTAAAACTAAAACCAAGCCAACCAAGCAAACAGTAGATGAAGCATAGGGAAGATGAGCATAATATCTAGAAAGGTCTAGCAAATTCACGTTCCTAAGTTACTTTTCAGCTGGAACTATGCTATATTTGACAATATATAACAAATGCATTTGGCATTATATAACAAAATTGTTTATTTTTTTCTTGCATGACTTCCTTCCTTAGTTAACTCAATAGGCATAATGTTCAGAAATGGGCATTATTCATGAGTGTTTTTGGTGAAGAAAACAATGCATGGAGGATGCATGTGGTTTAATGGCTTTGCTTAGTTTAGTGTTACTTCTGAGTGTGTCTGGGCAGGCAAAAGAAAGGGGACTTGGCCATGTTTCAGTGGCTGCTGCACATGGGACCAGGAAAGACTCTGAGGAAGCTGTATCTTCCTTGATGGAAGATCTCCTAGGAATATTCCAGTAAGGAGCATATTCAGCCTAACAGGATGTAGAAAGGAAAATTACTTCATGGAGACTAGGAAGCCATTTAAAGTTTCTAGGCTAGAAAAAAACCTGTGGAAACAGAGGTCTATATTGAAGGGCTGCTGGACAGGAGATTAAGTTCTGTTTTATCTGGATTACCTAGTGGATCTAACTTCTTACTATTCAAAGTTTCCTTCTCCTAGATTACTATTTCTTATTTTTTTTTCTTTTTTTTTTTTTAATACAGCTTTAGAATTTGGAAGTACCGGTATTTTCTCATGATTTAGAATGAAGGTGGGACAGAGTTGGTATACAGTCTTATCTGAAATTGCACAGATAAAGTTAGCTGTTAAAAAAGAAACATCTTGTGTTTAATTAAGTAGAGGGGAAGTATTGCTGCTAAGGTAGTAGCATCAATCTTTATTCAAAGGAAGGCCAAGATCTGATCAAATTTCAGTGTAAATCTGTTTCTGCTGCTGGCATTGAGACATAACTGCCTTTGTTGATGTTTTAATTTGTGGTTTATTCAAATCTAGCAGTAGGTTCTTAGCTCGATGTTTTATTTTTGATGTCGGTTGTTCTTTGCATCCCAAAAGATCAAAGGCTGCCAGTGACAGTGAAGTTTTCCTGCCTTTCACAATGTGCTTATGATTGTTTCACTGCCAATCCCTTACTTGGCGACATTGCAACTCTAATTGCTTCTGTATTCCAAGAGTAATGCTGCACCTTGCTCTGTTCCTGGAAGCTCCAAAATTTTCAGTATAATTTAATGCAGACAGATTCCAAATGCAACCTGCCAAAATATATATTATCTTCGAAGTTAAGGATGTTGAGCTTGGCTCTGTCAGCATGTGAAGAAGTATCTGCCAAGACCAATTGGATTTGCTGAGTGAGGAGGACAAAGGCAGCTCCAGGTAATGCCAAGACAGCATTCTTGTATTGCGGCAGCTTGCATGCATCTCATAGATGTGTGCATGTTCCTAGTTGTGGCTGCTCTGCTAGCACATGCTGTAGGACATGGCATTACTGCTACGTAGCTTTACTCCGGTGTGCTGGGATTTTTAGTTCAAATCTAACAATCTTGTAAAAACTCTTTAAAATAGATTTCACTTTTTTGGTCTTATTGGACACCTATGTACTTTGTGACTGCAGCAAGTGTTAGACATACCTTCTGATAGGATGTTTCCTGTTACAGTTTTGTTCCTTTTCTTAATCTTTACCCCTTACCTGTTCAAATTCTGTAGCTTTTTTCCTGTTTTGTATTTTGTGGGCTCAATTCTTAGTGTATCTGAATTATTTCACTGAATACAGCATTAATTCTGAAGTGACACCACAATACAAATTCTGAATTCACAGCTTACTGTTTTTTTAGTAACTAATTTTTTTTTCAATATTTAAATTGTGATGAGTATATATATGCAAATCCCACAGTAAATTAACCTGTCTGTAATATGAAGTGTCTTGAAAGGTAATAATTTGTAAAAGTGGCCATTAATAAGGAAGTTGTTTCTGGATGTCACAAAGTTTATGATTAAAAAAGAAACCTTGAGGGACTATTCTGGGCTCTTCGGACCATCAAATTACAGAATCTGTGTTAGAAGATGGCAGAAGGCTTTTGGTATGAGTAATGTGTTTCAGAAGTTGGCAGATGAGTAGTGCAAATGTTTCCAAATAGCTTGATGCAGAATCAAGTTATCTTTTTTATAAAAACTAGTTAGATCAGCGAAGACTGCTTCTTAGATAAGTAAGTGGGAAATAAGTTTTCAGAAGACTCTAAAAGAAACTGTAATTAAAAAAAAAATCTTTTGCTTTAGAGGAGTTATGACTAGAACTTGAGTGGAACAACAGTACAAAAACTAAAATGAGAAGAAATTGTGATCAGACTTTGGCTTTGCAGTGTTTAGGATTTAGCCTTAGACATGAGAAGTAATGTATGTTGTTCTCTCTGGACATTAAAAATGCATTAGTGTTGACTAATAGGCTAGTCACAATAACCAAATAATTTAAGCTTTATCTTGGTACAAGTGGCAGCATTTTTACAGCAAGAGGGTATTGTTTGTTTATTATATCTGACTTGTAAACCATTTTCATTTCTTGCTGAAACTCATCTGTCTTAGCTTGAAAATATTTTGGAATATAAGTAATACTGTCATTTGAAAGAAAAAGCTAAAAAGTGAGCACACAATCCTGTATTTTTCTAGTTTATTGAAACCTCTAGAGAAAAGAGAAAGAGTTGAAGTCTTGTTACTGTGAATTTGAAACCAGACTAGGAGCAAATTGGAGAAGGAGAACTTTTCAACATAATTGTGGAGATGTTTTTCCTTTTTCTACAGTCTTTATCCTGCTTTGTACTCGCTGTTGGGAACTGAGAAGCAAAAAGTTCTGGGCTTTGGGATTTTTTTGGGAGGGACCCTCAATTATATGAAGATTTTTGGGGTTTTTTCCCTGCTTCTATGTGCAATTGTCCAGAAAAACTGTTTGAAGGATCTCAGATTACACTGGACAAGTAACTGGGTTTTGTCTCTTGGTAAAAATCCATAGTTATTTCATAGGTTTCTCTGACTGTAATGATTTCAGACTGCCCCATTAACTGCAAATGATGTGTCATAGGTTGTTCTGCTATTATCAGCACCTGTTTCTGGAAGCACAGAGAAGGAAAGGCATGGTGATGCAAATGCTGAGGGAGGAGGGACAAAGGCAAAGGAACAATGTCTTCCCCGTTGGCCCAACTTGGGTGCAGATTTTCTTACCTCAACTGTACCATTCTTTTGGACTTCAGGCATTACCTAAGTAGTATGGGCACCATGGAGATCAGGGATGTCGGGAGCTTGGCAGGCAGCATCTCCTCCTGTGAGAGGTACAGGCAATACCTGGCAACTGTGGCTGTAGAGAAGAAGCTACTGTTCACTTTCTTGTCTTAAATTGTTTGATCAGTTAAATCTTTGCCATAGAATATACTGCTAGCAGGGCAAAATAACTGATGGTTGTATAAAATAAATAAATAAGAAATTGAAGGTGTTCCTGACTAGATATATTGAAAAGTAATTTTAAAATGGTCTACAGAATGCTGAAATGTAGTCAATATTTTCTAAAACTTAAATAATCTGAAGAGAGAGCAAACTATGACTAAGAAGCCTCAGTTGCCATTAAAGCTATTTGGACCTTGACATATAATTGGAATGCATAAAAATAGTTCAACTTACAAACGTTTGCATACTGCATGCTAAAATCTGGAGGGATTAAACTGCAGACCAAATGTTCATTAATCTTCCCATTGAAGCATTGCTGTCTGAAGTGTAGCTAGCTGGGTGATTGTTAAATCTAAGGAAGGATTTATGATTCAGAATACATTTTGAAGATTATTTGTGTATTACAACTTTTCTACCAACACTATGAACTGATCACCCTTGTGAAAAACTAATCAAGGAAAATGAATTGTTGTTTTTCAGGACACAAAGATAACACTTTATAATGGGGGAGAGAGGGAATGTATTTATGATAAAGGCTGATTCTTTAAGAAAGTTATATTGGAATAAAAATATTTATAAGACTGCAGTTAGCAGCTAAATCCTATATGCCAATGGCTTGATGTCTAGAAACTCTGTGTATCTTTTGTACCTCTTTCCACAATAGAAATGCATTCTAATGAGTGATGAGATGTTACTCCTGTTGAGAAATGTCTACACAAATAATAATGCATTTTAAGTGCAAAGGCAAAACAAACAATTCCCCGAGCACTCCCATTTTCATGATGCATTCTCCCTGCCTGCATTTGCATTCATATTCCATTGATCTTATCTTGCTCTTAAAAGAGAATCACTTTGAAGTACAGATTGTCTTTTGGAAGAGGCAAGGAAGCAATTTTTATAACACCAAATATGTTCTTATCACAAAGTTAGTATTATCCATCACATCAGCTTGCAAGACTGTGTTGTTCCATCCTGTTTCTCCTCAACTGATTTGAAGTCTTCCATTGTGACAGTTTAGAATTTCTGGAAAGCATTTGCACCACTTGCCTTTGGATGCTTCGTAAAACAGTCTGGACAATTAATCTTTCCGAACTTCCCTGCCCTCACTGCGGAGGGAGAGAGGCTCTGCTAGGGAGTGCTTTACACAGAGCTTACCTTAGGAACTCTGGATTGTCCTCAAAATGAGGGTGCCCTTGCTTAGCACATTGGAAGTGATCTAAAATGGATGAGTTGAATAACTGAGTATGGATCATGGGATGGTTTGTCCTTATTCTCCCCTGAATAGCTCCTTTCTCTTAGTGTTTAAGTAAAGATGGAGATCCAATACTAATACTTTTGCTTTTTCTCTTTGCTGAGACTTCAGAAAATGCTAAATTATCAGCTAGATGGGGTTGTACTCCTTTAATCTTCTAGTTTGCATCTCTTTACCTGTTTTCAGTCGTGCAGCTCTAGATGTCTACAGCAGTTGCCTTCTTTTCTCCTGTTCAGTCTATTTTTTCTTGCTTCCTTTATCTTAGTAATATTTGGTTTATTTTTTAAGCAATCATAGTAGACTATCATAGGAGCTGTTGGTCATACAGGAGACAAAAGGTGCAGACATGCTTTCCTTTTTGACTTTGAGATGGGAAGTACGTGGCTGTAGTTCTTTCTCATAGATCTTTTTCTCTGCCACTTCTGCCTGCTACATCTAATTCTCAATAGTATTGTTAAAGCTATGTCATCCTTCATGGGATGCAAAAAACCCTGTTTTTTTTTCTCAGAAGGAAAGGGACTGCATTTTTCCATGTTTCCTTACATCCTGAAGATGACAATAGGAGAGAGATGACATATTAAAAGATAACACATCAGCAATAAAACTTACAAGGCTTAAGAGTGCCTATTCTTTGTTTTCCAGTAACTACTCAAGTCTTGCAGTATTCATGATGTGTCAATTCTTTTCCATTTTTCTTCAGCCACAGAGTCAATTCAGTGCTTTAATCTGTTTCCCCACCCAACAGTGCCCTTTCTGCACCACCAAAAAACAAACCACTAAAACCAAATAGCACAGGGAAAAAAAAGTGGTAGGTTATTTGCTTAAGTTGTCAGTTTGCTGGCACTTTTTCAGTTGTTAAAACAGAGGCAGGAAAAAAATGTTATGTGTTGACATTTCAGGTGGCTTCTGCCCAATTTCTTTTTGCTCATACGCTTTTTGAGCATTTGTCTGCAATGGCAGAATATATAAATTGGAAATGAAGAAGTGATGTTGAGCAGTAAACAAAAAAAAATTGTCATGCAGCAATGTCCTCATTTTAAATGAAAATATTTAGGGTCGTGGTGGGCAATAGGGACATAAAAGATCTCAGTAGACTTTCTCTGACTGTAGGCTGCTGGGTATTATGTTTAAAAATAGAGATATAGTAGTATGCTCATTTGAACTAAAAGCTATTAATCTATACTTAGGTGAAAATGGTTAATGCGAGGGAACATTAATGGTAATAGGGAAGTGAAATAGCCAATTCTTTTCATCTCTAACAAAATAAACACAATGGAATACCAGTGATGAAAACTGTCACTTACATAACTTCTCCTTTTCAGTCAAGTGGAATAAAAACTAGAACCACAAGTGACTCCAGAGAAAATTTATAGAAGTGAAGAACTATTTTCCCTTCTTTATTGTACTTGCCCATTTACTTCACTTTTTTTTGAAGTTGATGCAAGAAATTGGATTTTATGTTCAGTACGATTGTATCCTAAGATATAAACACTATCATAAGAGACAAAGTGTTTGGGCTTCTTGTGTTTTGTACAGCACGAAGTAAACACCAGAAAGTCACAGAACTGAGGAGATTTTAGAGAGGAAAAAGGAAATGTGTGTTACTGATTTTAAGCAGCTGTATTTTTTTCTCAAGTTTGCAGGTACCAGAGGTAGTCATGAGGAAACTAATCATCATCTGTGATTGTAAAATAAATAAAAATACATAAATATACATAAATATAAATAAATAGGATTTTTTCTAATAATTTTGATAAGTCTGTGTTCGCTACTTAATATTTTTGTGTGTATATGTTTGCTTTCTGAAGTCTCTTTCCATCTTCAGTTTCTTCTTTCTGCTTCATTATTTTTGGCTGCTTTTGTTGTCCTTCGCCTTCTCCCCTCATAGTCAGGGTCGGACATCTTCTTTATGGAATTTGCTGGAAAGTAAATGGGACCTATAGTGAAGTGAGAGTAAGCCTTTTTTCAGTGATTTCTCCAAGGTGTGCATTCGATTTAACACGTGCGATTTAACACATTTAGCACATTCGATTTAACAGCCTTTTTCAGTTTTATGCTAGCTAAAATGGACCCTTTGAAATTCATGTAACCTGTAGCTGTCCATTAGTCACCAAAGGGAGGAGTTCTGGTCAGGCAAGATGAGCATACTGTCAGCTCTGTTATAAAGAGGAAAGAAACTCTGGAAGCACTGTGCTGATGAGTTCCTAATGTTTTCATTAAACTTCACTTTACTAACCAAGAAAGTGTACTTGGGCAACAAGAGGCTTTGCAGATTACTTCTTTGCCAGGTACACGGTGATGGATACAACCAAGGACAGTGAGCATGGTTAAACCCTACATGGTGGAGGATGAAATTCCTTGTGTGGTCAAGGAAAACCTCTGGTGTGTATCTCCCTGCTGAAGCAGTTTCATGTATGCTGTAATTGCCAATTCTTGAGTAAATTGGGAAAATAGCATAAGAACAAGTTGTTGGTAACATGCCTTGGTGGCAAGACAACCCCTGCATTTAACTTTCTAGAAAACAAATGCGTGCTTCAAAGCATAAAACTCTTCTCCCTTCCTTTAGGAAGTATAAAATATACTTTCACTTGTGCTTATGGTCTGTATGAATCAATATATTAAAAGGATAGACATTGCTAAGATAGTAATTAACATCATCTTCTGGGCAGGCTGACAGCTGTAGTACCATTTCTGCTGTGGAGCTATTGAACTTCATGATTTATTCTGGATCCACTCTGTGCAGTCTGTTCTATCTCCTGTATCTGAACATCTTGAGAAACATCTGCAGGGATGATACGGCTTTTCTGTCAGGGGAGAGCTGATGGATAGAAAAGCTTAGGCCTATGTAGAAACTGCTCAATCCCTAGTGACATTTATGCATGAATGATGAGTTGACCATATAGGTTTCAGAACTCGTAGCACTGTCTACCAGCAGTCTTACAATATCCTAATCAGAAGGAAAGCAATATCAGGTTTCCCGGAGCCATTACTGGACACAGAATTACAAGGATTTCTTTTAACAGTGAGTTGCTTATTACATTTCAACAAACCAAGTATTACAACATTTTGAAATGTGCAGATCTATTTCTGCTGTTGTTTTGCCTATTTATCAGCTGATTTCTCTCTGGCATAGACATTTGGAATATGAGAAGTCATTTTGATAATTGTTTGCTTGTAATTACCTTCATGCAGGGTTTAGCATGAGGGTACTTGGACATGATCTTCAGGAAAGATGATTTGTATCTTTGTGGCTGCTGGTGTTGAGTATGTGCATCAGCCTACAGTCATCTCAGGCCGTGTGAATATTCATTGCCTGTGTCAGCAGTGTCGCTCAGGAGGGAAGCTGGGCCACTTTGGAGTTGTACATCCACTTGATATTTGGAGAATAACTCCTCCAGAATGCTGGTACCACCTGAGAGCCAATACCATGGTGCACGAAGTCCCTCAACATGCTTTAGACAGCCAGAGAATTCTGAGGCTCAGTCAAAGGAGAGACTACTTTTAAAGTGAAGAGTGCAATGGCTGTTCCAAATGGAGGTACAGCAAAAATAATCCACAACCATGCTCTTGCAGGCAACAATCTATATATATAACTTCTATGTCTCACTAGGGTGCAAAAACTATCATTGTTGTTGTCAGCCTTGAAAGGAGGATAAATGTGTTTATTGCAAAAGGGCATCTGGATAACTTTAATAAATTAATCCAAGAGAAAATAATGCTTCTGAGTGAAATAGTTTTGTGGATTTTTTGTGGTGATTGTAACTATACCTCCATCTGTTCTTGTGCCCAAGGCATGAACATTTCTATACGTGAGTCTGTGAAACGTGTAGACATCAGAAGCAGAAATTTGGGTAGACTTTGGGCAATTGTTTGTGCCAGTTTGAAAAAGGTGGCAAAGAAATAAATCCCAGTGCACAGTGTTGTATCGTATGCTTACAAGCATGTAAGCCTGGAGCAGTAGCACATACTTTAATTTGCAAGAGTTGGAGTTTTGGTGGGTATTTTTTTACAGATATCTGGTTGCTAAGCTGTGGAAGTGCTCAATGTGAAGCTGTTCTGCCCAAAAGAGTTGAAGACACCAAAGTATATCACCTAAAGATTTCAACTTATGAGGATTTCTGAACCATTAGTCTTGATAAGAAGACATCAAAGTCTAGTATGCTCAGGAAGGGTAGTAGATATATTAAAAAAAGTATTAAATCAAGGTTATGCCTCTTTGGATTATGATCATTTATTACTTTAAATTTTATTTCCTTTTCTCATCTTAGTGTTATGTGATGCTTTAAGGAGACTGTAAAAACAAAAAAACCCTCACTGTTGGCTATAATTTAAGATTTTTAATTTCACCTTTTTTGCTTCTGAATTAGGAAAAACTGTATAATGTAGTATACTTCTAGAAGAAATAACCTATAGCAGAATAATGATGGAAATACTGAAATAGCGTAATAGGAGTTTATTAGTGTTATTTCTTAAAGTTAAAAGTATCTTTTGCTTTTACCTGAAGATGACTCTGTTCTGAAGATTTACTTATATTAAAAACTAGGATCCTTTCACTCTAATAATTTCATTAAAAAAAAAAAACAGTCCTGGCGGATATTTCTGGGATATGAAAGAAAATAAGGGAGGAAGAAGAAGACCTGCAAGCCACTCTCATTTTTTTTTTCTAAAAACTTGAAAGTACTTCTGATTTCAAAGTTAGAGCAAATCTCATCAAGTAGCTCAGTTTCCACTTGAGTTCAGCAGCCAAACATTAATAAAAGTAGCTATTAAAATGCATTGATAAGTATAGTCTCTTCTGAGAATATAAATGCTATTTCAATGGCCAATGCAGTAATTTTATTCAAGTAGCATAAAAATGACTAATAGGTACTATTGGATGTATGATGCTACTGCATTAACTATTTATTTTTGTCCCAAAATGATCTTATTCTTGTAGTGTGGTTTGTAGAAATAATCTAAACATCAATTTAATAATTTTGGAGGGTTTTTTCTTTCTAGACTCTCGTGAGATCATATCTGAAACAATGGGGGTTTTTTGCAGCTCCAAGGTATAGCAGCAAACAGTGCTGGTTATAATAGATGTAAATTCCTACTAGGCATAAGCCTTCATTCTTAAAATATATCATTGTGGAAACTGTTCTCCAAACTGTCAGAATTTTTTTTGCACTTTCATCAAACTATCCCTAGCTCTTGGTGTGATACATTGTGTGATTTCAGAGTACAATAGGACTACTGAGGGATGTGTGAGCTGGTCCCAGAGATGATTGCTCATCTTATTGACTGAAATGGGAAATATTTTTATTCCTGTGGAACAGAAAGGACTTTAAGAAGTTGGTGATAGCTGTTGACTGTGACTGTGTCATGAGCTGTGGTGTGAGAGACTGATGAGCTGCTGCAGTAGCACACATGTCCTATTGTTCATTTTGCCTCAAGTAATGCTTTTATCACAGCACGATGATGTATGTTACATCCAATTTTTAAATAAGAAACTTATTTCAATTCCTTTTAGTTTGTAGAAATTAAAAATTTGGTCTTTTTTCAGAAAATGTAGAGCTCAGTTTAGACCTGACAATTGCTGTCCTTTTTAAAAAATTTATTCTGCATGTCATAAACTCAAGAGTTCTGGCAATTGTACAAAGCATAGCAGGAGCTTGAGTGCAGAACACATCAGAAAACTGTATCAGAAAAGCATTCATAGACTTGAATGTTTCTTGGACTTCCATCAAAGTTCTTTTTACCCTTGTTCAGTCTTTATCAAAGACGTTCTTCCATTAATTTCTATTTTTTAATTTTAATCGACAGTTCATGATATGTCATAGTTCCCATTAATCTTAATGTAGTTTCAGCTTTGCTTCTTGAAAGTTTAAAGGAGAAGAAAAGTCCTTTAGAAGAATGATTTCTTAAAAACAAAATGCTGCTCTTTTTAGTTGTGTGTCAATAGGGTTCTTCTGAAAACAAATCTCCAAAGATAAATATCTGTGTTACTTGACAATCTTGTTTCTTAGTTATATGGAAGGTTCAGTTTTAAGGTGCATTTTAAGGATGCCCCAAACATTAGTTGCAGTGCATTGGCCTCAATAAACACACTGGAGATCTAGGTAACTGTCTGGTTCATCAGTCATTGTGAGCTGGTGTAGGAGAGAGTGTTTGGCCCTTGTATAACAGTACGTTTACAAATATGTCACCATCTAGTGAAGTCTTTGGAAGAACTTCACCATTGAAGAATGTGTTTGGATTGGTGGTGCTAGCCCAGTGACCACACTGCAGTGCTTGCAGCTCCTTAGCAAGCTTTAGGAGGCCAATGGAGTCATGGAGAGTCTTAATGAGAAGAGAATCCTGTACTTTCATATGTAAAATAAGGTGTGCAGAATCAGCTGGAGCAGTTGATGCAATCCCTTATAAATGCCCAAGTGTAGGTAATGAAGCATCTCCTATGGTCTGCATAAGTGCAGAGGATCCTGTTGCACCTGTGACCGGGGAAACCTTCTTGCAGTCTACAATGTCCTTGTGTGATTCTTGGGTGGAGTCCTGTGCAGGGCAAGGAGTTGGACTCCGTGATCCTTGCTTCCAGCTTGGCATATTATGTGGTTTCTGTGATCAGCAAAAGTGGTTTTAATATGACAGTGTGAAAGTGTGACTTAACAAAGTTTGATGTCAGGGTTGTCTCCATTACTATACAGCACGATCATTTGAACAGTGATTCAAAGCTACCAAGGCACAAGTCAAAGTTATCACACTAAAAGGTTATGCACAGTATCAGTCATTTACCAAAGATCTGCCGTTGATGAAGGGTCTCGGCCTTGAGGAGCATCCAAGAGAGGCATCCCAGTTCAAGGGAGGATCACCACTGTGCAGCCAGGCTGTTTATCTGCAAGAGCTCAAAGAATCTCACTTCAGCTGTCATATATGGAATACAGTGGTTGGCTTTTAGTCAAATTACATGTGATAGGAAAAGTATGCATGAGATCTTTTGTACCCAGAGCTTTCTTTGTTCCTTTATAAATGAGTCTTGGAAAAGCCACCTGCTATTTGTGTCCGAATTACATGATCAGTATTCCATGCTCGAATACATCAATGCCCACTGAGTTACTCTGCTCCTTTGTGAGTTTGCAGAGAATAGTTTGGAACCAGAGGAATTCATGACCCAGCTATAGCCCAGGCCATAATCTCCCTTGGAGCCTGTACCAAACTGCTGCTGGTTTGGTTAAGGGGCCAAGTGCATCCATCACACACCTATTACTGTCCTGGAACATGCAGGGTACTAAGAGCTTGGATCCAGTAATGCTAGAATTTAACAGGAGTGAAAAAACCCAAACCTGCTATGCAGCTTGAAATACGTGTTGTAAGGAAAGATAAGCTGATTCAGATGGTGCCTAGTATGTCTAGAAGTTTACTGTCCCAGAGATGTAGGGTGCATTTTGAGCTGCAGCCATATTTCCATAAGAGGTGAGGCATTGAGCCCTGACTGTTAAGACACTGGATGTGTTTAAAGTGTAAATGTGATTTCCTCAAAGCTAGAGGAACAGCAGTGACAGTCAAAAATGAAGAAAAATCTCTAGTGGCTCTTATGGCAAATGAAGTTTCCAGTGCTGCTTTTACATAAAGTGGAGGAGAATGTCAGTGCTGTTGCACTACTAGAAGGTGTAGAGAGCCCAGGTCAGTAAGGAGTTTTCAGAAGCTGAGAAGTCATTCTTGTGGTCCTTCTGCCCTACTGCATTTGCTTATATTTTTTTTCCCTAGTCATGTTTGTGTTGCCTGATTATATAATTAAACTTCGTGTGATGTTCAATAAATAGAAAAGTTTTTCAAGAGCTGTGTTCTAGAAGTAAAAACCAGTTCTTTGTTTAATATTTCCAGCATTTTTCTCATATTGTAGGTACTGCTAAATAATGATTTTTCATCTTTAAACAGACATATACTTGAAACTATCCAGTGCTAAAGACTATTTTGAATTAACTTTTTTTACTAGCATTTGCAACAGATGAAATTGCATATGTGTACTGATTTGAAAAAAGTGAATTAAACCGTGCTTCAGTAGATTACAAATTGTTATCTTTTTAAATTCCTTATCTCATCTTTGAATGAGAACTCTATCCATCAAAAACTGAAGGCTTGGTTCTGTCCAAAAGTATTTAGAAGGACTCTAAATAATATCAATTGAAAAAGTTCCTCAAAATGGATAATATGGCCCATCAAAACCTGTATTTGAACTATCAGTTTTCTCCTGAATGTGTTAATAGAGCATTTCTATTTGGTGTTCTTTAATTTGTTACCAGTGGGTAACATGGAGAACTGATGTTGACTTGGATTCAAGGAATCAGTAATAATACCAAAAGTTTAAATGCTGACTGCCAAAAAGTGTTACTCTAGGATGTCTTTGAGGAAGTCCAGAGACTTGAGATAACATTCTAATATTAGAGGTTTTTGAATGATTATTTAATTAGAACTAAGTCTAATGATCAGACAATCAAAATACAGGAATAAAGGGAAGAAGAGTGAGAGAGTTAGTGAATGTACTTAGTATTTTGCTTTAAAGATAAATATCAACAGAGACATTTTCCCTAATGGGAATGATTGGGCTGCTCATATGATCCATGTTGAAGAAAAAATGTTGGACTGCCTTAAGATTATTGCAAAAGCTTGTATAATTCAACCACAAGTGTTTTAAAGCATGTATGTATCCCTAGCTTCTAGATCCACAGGTACTCAGCCAGAAGAGTTACCTGGAATAACGGTGGAAACAATAACTCCACTGGTATGAAACTGGAGGCATACCATTCTCCATATAGTACAGACAGCTATAAACTGCTATTTAGATTTTTTTTTCTAAGCAGTCATAAAAGAGCTCAGAAAAACTCTGAAACTGAGGAGACGAATGTCAAGAAATCTAACTGAAGCAAAGTATTTTGCATTCAACATGAAGTGTAGCATATGTCCTACAGGAACAGAAATAATGAGACATCTAATACATTTTGAATACATCTTAGTGTTTTGAATTTGAGACACATGTGGTACATTCCTAATGGAATTTGCATTCTCTTATGGTTTTCTGTTGCAAATAAAGTCTTCAAAATTGAGTGGTTTTGTTAAAATGTAATTATATCTTTTTAATTATGTTAAATAAAAGTAGTTTATTTTAAAGATTATGTTGCCTTTTTTTCTCTCAGGAAAAATTTTGTAAGTTAAACAGATTCCTTTTCAGAACCAACCATGTTTCACAGTCTGTCTTTCACAGCTTGACTTTATATTTTGAGTAAATTCTTCTATATTCACCATATTTTGCAAAATAATTATCTTGGAATAATTTTTGAAAATTCAATAAAAATACAGCTTGGGACCCAAAACGCATCAGAAGGGAACATTTTGGGGTCAGGGATACGTGCAGACTATATTTTGTATTTGCACATACCTGTTGCTTTGTCCAGCACAAACATACCATTATTTTGTTAATGTTATCTGCACCAAGTGTTACCAAAGCACTTCCCTTCCATGGTCAAGTGGTTAAGAAATGTAAAGGATTTTTCCTGCAGTCTCTTGGAAAATCAGCTTCAGAATCAGAAATAAATTTCGAATTATTATGGTTCATAAATCAAAGACAGTGCTAACAGCTTTTCAGCCCTTGCATTCAGGATTAATGGTTTGGAATAATGCAAATGAAAGAAGATAATGAGTGGTGAATGACATTCTGATGATCTTACGGTGTGTATTTTGCAGGTTTGGGGTTTTGGTTTTGTTTGTGGTTTTTTTCAATAAGACTGATCCAGTTACATTAGCAATACTTAGGGTTGTGTAATCTTGCATGAATATGAGATTTTAGGTGGGAAGTGTCTATAAATGTTCTTAATTTCTCTCTGTCTTTTGCATCTGCTTTCTCTCATTGAGTTTGCAGACTAGTGTGATGGAAGATTAAATGTTGTTTGTGAACAGTACAAAGTAGCTGAAATTAGTTGGAAGTCATCTTTTATTTTTGTTTTCTATTTGCTTTCCAGTGAAGCTGTTGGAGAGGTGAATCAATTGTAATTCCAGACTGTTAAAACAAGGAAAGACTTAATATCCATGTACCTGTTTGTATTGATAAATTTTATTCCTGAGTGCAATTTCTGACTGTTATTGTTTTGAAATGAGATTCAATATTTGCATAGCATTAATTGACAGTAACTATGTCAGGTCACATTATGCATAACCATAGATACTTACATTTCCATAGAAGGAAATCCAGCACGGTACTAATCCCTTGAGTTTTTCCCTTATATTTTGGGGGATTTTAGTCTGGCTATGTGGTTTGAATTATAGGTTTTCCTGAAAGGCCTTTTCTGAATGTTTGCATTCTTCTCTAAAGGTAGCGAAGGTAGCATGACAAAATATAGGCCTAGAACTCCTGGACCTGCTTCGGGGCGGGGGCAAATTCAGGGTGAGTACAGGGAATTAGAAAAATCCTGGTTGGGTCCTTTGGGGACATAGCTGTTGGATACTTAAAGGTTGGATACTTAAAGGGATGGATAGTTTTGAAGGTTATAAATATAAGTGGATAATTGTTTTGCTCTCTCATGGACTGTGGACAGCTCCTAGTAAAAAGCTGCATATTTCCTTTACCTCTATTAATTCGTTTTTGTGATTTTGATGCCCCATCTGATTTCAGGGATCAGTACAGCTAGAACATAAAATGTGATTAGCGTATATTGGTGATGGGTTGTTTTGAATAATCTGTTAGGCTTAATCTGCAGCCTTTTGTACAATATCAGTTAGGATATCTGTTGAAAGATATATTTTGTAAGTGCATTTTAAAATATGCGACAGGGAAATATAAGTTGACAAACACTGAAACTTTTCGAATACATTTTTCTTGATCTATTTGCATCTATATACTTGTCTCTGCTCAGCTTTTTAGCTCCTCTCCTACTCCACTGTTTTATGTTTTACAAGTGAAGCACAGTAGTATTTTAGATTGGTTGTTAGGTACACCATCTTGTAGCATGAGAGTACATGGAGTCAGAGCTCTACTGTGCTATCGTGCCTATTCATTGTGATCTCATAGCTCTTGGTGACTAAAATGATTATTTGAAAATGCACAGTTAACTCCCAGTTCATACATTTAACTGAAAAGAGTGAGCACTCAGAAAGGTGATGGATTGAAAAATCTGTTTCAGCTATGTGGTGTCGCTTCTGTTCCTTTCTTTTATGCTGTGCTTGGGGTGTTGGTGTGGCACCCAAGCAGGCTCCAGCAGCTGAACTGTGCAGGGTGGAGGGTCTGACTCATCTCCCTCTGCTGCAGGAAGCCAAGTGGTTCTCCCAGAGTTATCCTCTTGATGGCATGATGCAGTTTGTCACTTGCTCAAGGCACACATCAGTTATTTGCACAGGTCATCTTTTAGTTCGTTGCATCTTGTAGAGGAACAATTTCATGAGACTTGCTGCTCTAGAAACAAGCCACATACAGGGCACATACAGTGTCTGGAAAGATCAGCCTTGCCAAGGCCCTTGTTTAGAAGAAGAAATGGATACAATATCCTTAAACACTGAAAAGTTATTACAAAATACTGATGCTGATTTAATTAGTTTGTTTTTATAACGTGCCTTGTCCTATCTTAGAATATGAATATTTGGGAGGGTATTTTTGTGTTGGTCTTTGGAGATTTTACACAGAGAATCCCATATTGTGTCTTCAGTATTGTATCTACAGTAGTAGAAATAGTTCCGTGTCTTTGAGTCTTTCTTTTCTCATTTTTTTCCTCTAGTTCTTTTGGGTTTTGTTTTTTCCCCTCCTGAGTTTATCTCTCATTGCCGGTAAATTTTAAATTAGCTGCTATTTATATGAAGTTCATTCTAGTCTAACTATTGTAAATGTATGCATAAATACTTTAAAAAACTACTTGAAGTACCTTATTCAATGCAGAAACGTATTTTAAACATGGTCTCTTATTGCTTAATGAAAAACATAGCAAACTTGTCCTGTGTGGTTTATAATCCCTTATAAAGGGATTGTTTCATGTTTCTAGCCATGCCTAACTTTTTCTGTTTCTTTTGTTATTTTGTTTTAAAAGGTATTTCTCAAGAGTGATCGGGTTGCAAGAATGGTCCACAGTGGAGGATGTTCTGCAAGTGACTTCAGAGATGTTTTTAAGAAAAACATAGAAAAAAGAGTCCGAAGTTTGCCGGAAATTGATGGACTAAGCAAAGAGACAGTGTTAAGTTCTTGGCTAGCAAAGTACGATGCCATATACAGGGGAGAAGAGGACTTTTGCAAACAGACGAATAGAATGGCCTTAAGTGCTGTATCAGAGCTGATTCTGAGCAAGGAACAGCTTTATGAAATGTTTCAGCAGATTCTAGGGATCAAAAAATTGGAACACCAGTTGATTTATAATGCCTGTCAAGTAAGTATTGGTGTAATTCATTTTTGTTGTATCCAGAATATCTCCCCCCTTCCAGCAAGTCAAGTGCTTCCTCCCTGTGTGTAGAATCCTTCAGATTTAGGTACATCTCCACAGTCCAAGGAGGTGAAACTGCTCAGAAGGGAATTGGCATGATTTGGTCACTGCTGAGCTCTTGGGAAAAGTGTATGCCAGAGTGTGTGGTACAGGATCTCCTGAGACCTTTAGTGCCACAGCTACAGTGATTTGGGTGATTGTGAGCAATGTTGTATGGTTTGTACGCCTGCATACCCTCATAAATTACATATGCATGTAGGTACATTTCTGAGCACGTGTATACATCTTTAAAAGATATTTGCTGCCATAAATAGATGACAGGTGATTCAGGATGCTGGTGTCTAGAAGGTTCACATGTTAGAACTAAACATGCTTCGTTTCAAACACCTTCTGTGAAGCTAATTTGCATATTTTTGCTTTGTTGTTTTGTTGGGTAAGTGATGTTCCCCATAAATTACTGAGGCCAAGACAGTCAATTCGACAGTCATATTTAGATTTATAGGTATAATTTCTCACTAATCAGTACTGTAATTGGTATGTAAAAATCCTTTGTTAGCCGATCTTCATAGTGATGGCAGTATAAATTAGTGGTTACTTAGGAGGAAAAACCTGAAGAAAAGGAAGGCATTTTTGCAAGTCTCAAAACCAACCAGCATGGATATAGCATTTAAACTGAGCTCATACAGCTTTCTACACTGTCTATAAAATAGTGAACCAGATTACAGGTAAATTGTTTCTCATATTTTGTGCTGAAGGTTGGCTTGTAGTTATGGGCCATCTTAATAGTTATGGACCATCTTAATATGGGAACAAACGAGGAATCTTGGAACAATGTTGCCTACTTAATTTATGGATTAGTGGAGCACATATCATGTAACTGTTCTTGATCAAAACATCTGCAGTGTTTAATACTTCTCAGGGTCATAGAGTCAATTTTCTTAGTGAGAAAGGGTAATCTATTCTGCATCAGATTATGAGCAGTGTTTTGAATGTAAATCATGAATTTAGCCTCTGGGATATTCAGGTTGTAACAAGATAAGGAAGCCCTGAAATCTGCAGGAAAAATCCTGTTTATTTGTGGGAGGGGTTTATATACAATAGAACATAGAGGCATGGGATAGTTCAGTTGGTAAGACCTTACACAGTCCAGCCTCCTGCTCAAAGCATGGTCCACTGTGAGGACACATTAGGTTACTGAAGGCTTTGCCAGGCAGGTAAAACTTCTATGAATGAAGACAGACTGTGATGGACAACTGTTCCAATACCTGAAAACATGAAAAACCCACTGTTTTTTCCCCAGAAGTAGATAAGCTGTCACTTATAGTAGAAACTCTGCATGAATTTCTCTCTTCTCCAATGTTTGATGATTGCTAAATCCTGCTTTGTATGCCACTGTGAGTGGTCAAAGACTGCTGTTAGTCTGAATTGGGCTAGAGGAGCACAAAAAAAGTGTGACTGTAGAGCTCTGAACAATTAAACGAGAAAATATTTGCCTTAGTCTAGAAGTGGTTCTAATTATACAGTCCACTAGGTTCTTGCATCTGTATCCTTGAAGGCTTCTTTATTTTGGTTCTTAAATGTACAAGTGTTGATGGGTCCGTAATTTATGAAGAGACTGAAACGTTGCAGTGGCTCATTTCTTCTAACATGGTAGAATTGTAAACATGGAATACTTTTCTTATTTTTCAATTCAAAATTAAACAGAAAATAATCTTCATTTTAGGTTAGAAGGGAGAAAGGGTGACCACCCTGATGTGTGCAAAAATGACTCAATGGGATTAAGAGAAGGCACTTCTCTTGATCTTCCTGCTTTTTAGCACTGAAGGTTTTAAAATCTCTCATGCAGGCCTCTGAAGTACACAGGGTTTACCCCAGAGTCTTGTAAGTATTGGAGGATGGAAAAGAAGAGAGATTTACTTCTTTGGGTGCAGGTACATGAGCACCTGTGTATTTCAAGCTGGAAAGCATGGAGAGGCAAAGACTTCAATGCTATGCCCTTGTTTGGAGTTCTGCCTTTCTAAGGATTTTAATTTTCTGAGGCAAGGATGAGGTTACTTTGCTAAAGCAAAAAGTTTCATTGCATGCTCCAACAGAGTTGCTACCAACCACACTTTTCATGTCCTGTTCTCGTGGTCCAGTCACATGATAAACCAAAGGTATAAAGAGAAGTTTATTGCAAAGAAAGACAACAATCGTCCTTAGCCTTCCGTGGAAGTGCAGTGCAGACAGTACATAGTCTCTGATAATAATGCCTTTTCTCCTTTGGCAAAATCCCTTATTTCTCATTATAGTTTTAATAAATAGTTTAGGCTGTATCTTATTCCTTTCTATTGACAATATATTATAAAAGATGAGAGGAAGATTGACTCGGATTTCGGTCAGCACCAGCAGTTTTCAGTCTGCCCTGGAAGCCTTTGTCTGTCTTTATATGAAAATAGTCACTTTCATTTCCCTTTTCCACTGCTGTTCAGAATATCAGAGACTTGCAGATAATAATAATCAAGAGTGCCTGGGAGCAGCAAGATAATTCCAAGTGCAAAGAGATGTTAAAATTTTATTTTTGATAGAGGTTTTGATTGGTTTGGCTTCTAGCCTGTTCTTCTAGAGAAGCAGATATATGAAATTCTGTGTATTTTGCCAAGAAATAGCAGCTCTTAACAGCAAATTTGTATAGTTACAATTTGTGTAGAAAACTCTGTCTTCTTTTTGTAGCTTCTGGCCCATTGGAAATAGGAAACAGAAAATGTTTTACAATGTTGATGATAAGTAAATTATCTGTCAACTGCATGGCTGCTAAACAGTCAAGGGTGCTATATATAACATTAGGAGGTATTGTCTCCTCCTTGTGACTTTCTATGTATTTAGAAACCTTTCATTGGATTTCAGCATCCTCTGCTCCCCAGCCTGTTCTAAATGGAGCATTTCCTTCAACTCTTAAACCACTGATATCTTGCAGCAGCCCATCAGACAACTCTGTTAAGGTGTGGCTTTGTGAGGGTCCACACTGGTGCCAGTCCATCCTTTGTGTGACAGCAGAGTTTGTTCAACCAGCAGAATAACTTAATAAAAAATAAAGTGAATAGTAATAGACCAATTCTCTGACACTGTCAAACATATCTCATAGCTATGAGAATTTTTTTGTATTTTTCTTTGAGGAATAATCTTTTGTCACAGTCTTTTAACGCCCACTAAATGCCTCAGCTTGTCCTTAGATAGTGAACATTAACAGGATGCTCACATTAGGATGTTGAAAACTTCTCCTATGATCTTATTTTCAACTTCACAATTTACTGAAAGGGCAGCAAATGCTGCCAACCACCTACATGTCTTTGTGATGAAAAGGTTCGATTTTGTAAGTGCTAGAATGTTGCACCTGATTTTTATTTACATCGTGTTGCCGTGAGCTGTGTTTTATGATAAAGAAATGTTTGCAAGTTAGCTGGGACTTAATGAGCTCCTTGACTTGCAGTTGAGATGCTGGCCAAACTGTTATGATTTCTTTGATTTAGAGAGATCAAACATGATACAGTCTTTTTTTTTTTAATTTAAATTATTCACTGATGTAGAGGATAACTTTGTAGAAAGTCAAAATGAAAGTCGAACTCAAACTGATGTGGGGTCATACACTAGTATTACACCACTTTCTTAGTGCCAGAATTTCTCTTCCACAAAAATCATAACTCCACACAAGAGTTTATTTTATTTTTAAGCACCTTTATAAGACTGCCATTTTTGGGTGATCTAAACCCCTTTCTTGGATGCCAGGAGGAGAGAATAATACTGATTTTCATGACGAAAACATTTTGCAAGTCACATCCTCTTTTCTGACAAGTAATAAATAATTTTAAGTATAATGTAATATTTTTTAAGAAGAATTATTTACTAAGTCTTCTACTTTTGAATTTTGGGAATTGACCACAAACTAATTCTTTTGAAAATATATGGTACTTCGCTTCAAGATATTATTTTCTGTTTAAAATCCTTCTATTTTGTCTAGTTCACATCTTCTATTAGCTTTTGCAAGATGTAACTCTTCATATAAGCATCTAGTAATGAGAATGATGGATTGTATTGTAACCTCCATAATAATATTTTTTTTTATTTTTAATTCTTTGAATAGTTTCTGTCAAGAATTTCTCCTGAGCTGACGTCTGCTTGTGGTGCTCAGTACAATTGGGGTCTTTCACCCAGCACTTTACTGAAGTTCAGTTAGTTACACTGTTTTGGAAATAAGTCAAAATAAGGGCAATTTAATTTGCAGCCTTCATGACCTTTGCATGTTTTTAGTTCTGATCCTTTCTTTGGTAAAATAAAGAAAAATAGTGCCATTATTTCACAGATCACAAAATTTCCCATACTACTGAGTGTTTTCCTTAGAAACTTTCATACCCTGTATAAGTTATTTTGGAAAATGTGAGTTTATGAAGCACAAGGAATAATGACTTCTTTGTAGAGAAAGTTTCAGTGTAGTGTTGATAATCTTCTTCTTAAAGTAATTAAACAAATACTAAGATTCCCTTTTAATATATAGGCCAAAACTTAGATTCATTTTTTCAGTTGAGGCCTGGCACAAGAAGAAAAAATGGCTTGGGCTGTGTATTCTAGAACACACTTTTATACAATATGTATATATCTGAGTCTTTTCTAGTGACAAGATGAGATACTAACTGCTTGAGATGTTACAATGTGACTAGAGCTTCAGTATATATCTGGTGGTCACCAATGACTGTCATTCCTTATTTCACGAAAAATGATACTTTATACAACAAAATAACCTGTGAAGAATGTTGGCAAGGCCCATTGCTGTATTTTCAAGGTAGCATGAGATGTTAGGTAAGACATCCATTGATGTCTTAAACATGCCTCACGGCTCAAAAAAAAGAAAAAAAAAAACAAAAAACGAAGAGGATGAAAAAAACCCCAGAGCAGATGGTAGGCAGGGCACGAGTGAAGGGAGAACCTGTCTGGGCTCTCAGTTGGCAGAAGGGACTGCTGTGCTATGTGAAAACTCTGGGGAGAAGAAAAGCAATAATTTTGTGGGACTGTGGGAGGCTATAGAGTTATAGTTAGTGTTTCATGCCTTTTATAGCAGAAACATTCAAATATCCACACTTCAGGCTTGTTCACATATCTACTTTTGGTTTCTCATACCTGTAAATTACCAGAATATATCTTTTTCCATGCCCTCCTCATGCAAAAAACAAACAACAACAGCAACAAAACAAACAAAAAACCAAATATGCTTTCTGACTGATTTTACCCTATTCTTCAGGGAGAGAAAATATCTGCCACTGTCTTTTCTTGATCAAGAATAGACTAACACGAAATGAATATTTCAATGGAGAAATAAGTTGTCGTTTCTCACTGGATTTTAGATGTTGTCTCTTCTTCATGAGAAGTCACTCTTGATTACATGTGCGTAGGTATACAGTACAAAGTTATTTCAAGAGTTATCTTTATTTTACCCTGTGTTGCTTCATTGGTCTTTGTGTTGGGTTTTCGATGG
Organism: Serilophus lunatus; assembly: GCA_013399895.1. Taxonomy (NCBI): domain Eukaryota; kingdom Metazoa; phylum Chordata; class Aves; order Passeriformes; family Eurylaimidae; genus Serilophus; species Serilophus lunatus. Next base: position 1,401,190 of record VXBA01003435.1, on the reverse strand, counting down.
CCAGGTTTTGGTAGCAGCAGAGGGGGCTGAGGTGGAGGCTTCTCTGAGAAGCTGCTGGAAGTTCCCCCATGTCCAGCAGAGCCAATGCCAGCCGGCTCCAGGCCAGGACCGCTGCTGACCAAGGCCAGGCCAATCAGCAGTCGAAGGAACGCCTCTGTGATAACGTATTTAAGAAGGAAGGGAAAAAACTCAGTTTAGATGAAGATGGCTGCCGGAGACGAGCAGAGTGAGAACTTGTGAACAGCAGTGCAGCCTGTGCCTGAAGGACTGTACCCTGTGGGATGTGACCCATGTGGCAGCAGTGTGTGAAGAGCTGCTGCCCATGGGTGGACTCTCACCAGAGCAGTTTGTGAGAGGGACTATCTTCTGTGAGAGAGACTCACACTGGAGCAGTTTGTGAAGAGCTGTCTCCCGTGGGAGGGACCCCACAGGAATGCAGTTGGAAGGTCTCCCGCCCTAAGCAGCAGCTGGGAATAACAACTGACCATAACTCCCCTCCCTGTCTCCCTGGTCCACTGGGAGAGAGGAATTTGGATGTAAAGGGTGAGTGGATGGGGGGAGAAAAGTGTCTTTTATTGTTTCTCAGTCTTTAGCTCTTATCTTGTAAGTAATAAATTTAACTATTATCCCCACATGGAGTCTGTTTTGCCTGTGAAGGTGATTAGCAAGGGATCTTTTATGGTCCTTATCTCAACTTGTGAAGCCTTTTGTTATACTTTGTCTCCTCCCCTGTGTTGCAGTGGGGAGTGGGAGAGTGACTGTAGTTGGGCCCCTGGCATCCCGCCTGGGTTAAACCACTGCAGTCTTCTACCACCTTTCAAGAGGTTTGGAGAGGTCTTGCTTAAGACGGAAGTTTCACTGTTTTGGGAAATAGTGCTGCAGCCTTACAAATATTCCTTCTAAGATTACTTCTAAAATTGTGAGAAATCCAGATCTAAGATGAGCAGTGTTTGTAAGGCTGGTTTAGATTTTCAGCTTACTAACATGAGTTCTGAAGTAAAAGGAAGTCTTGTAACCCCAAGTGTTTCAGTTCCGTTAGCATGCACTGATAGGCTGACGAGAAAGAGTTTTACCTCTATAAATGAATATTTTTTCTGTAATTGGAGAGTTTACTTTGGAAAAGGTCTCTGATTTCCCCAAAGGGTGTTGATTTATTCTCATTTACTCTAATGATAGAGTGATAGAAAGAATATTAAGACATCCTCAGAAGCAAGTTACCTTTTTACCATGTTTAAATATCTGACTCTAAACAATATTTAAAAGCCTTGCAAGCTACATAATTAAATACTTCAAAGTATTTTTGGTTTTAGTTAAAGGAATACTGAAAAGATACTGGGGAGAAATGATGTGGGAGCAACATTAATGCGTTTTCAGTACTTGAGGTATTGGAGTAGCCTTCTTATTCGAGGAAAACAAGTGGGTCATTTGAAAACCAAAAAATAGTCAACGTTAATTTGTCAAGTGTAAATGTTAAGAAAAAACTGTGAAGGACAGTTTTATACTTTAAATTACTTTTAAGACAAAATTTGCAGAATATCCTGAGTTGGAAGGGACCACAGGGATCATCAAGTCCAATCCTTACATGAATGGCCCATATGGAGATTGAACCCACAACTTTGGTGTTATTAGCACCGTGCTTTAACCAACTGAGCTAATCTCACATGTGGATTTTCTATCGTAGAGCTCTTAGTGCATATGTAGCTTCTGTTTTTGTGGTTTGTTTTGCAAATGTGTGAAGGAATTTGACATGTAGGGTCTCTAGTAGACTAAGAGACTATCAGCAGTCAGACTAGTGCATTTACTTGTGTTGACTAAGATAGCTTCCTTGTAGGTCTGTTCTGTGTATCCGCTTTTCTTGTCACAAGAGGTAAGCCAGGCCTCACTGTGAATCAGCAGAGAGAAGCTGAGAATTGCCTATCTCCCCTTATGCCTTATGCCTTCTCTGAGGATGGAAATCATAGACATTGAGATTTTGGCTGCAGATTGTTCTTTCAAGCTTTTTTGTTTCCTAGGAGTGTCTTTGGCATTCAGTGAGTGCAGAAACAGCAGCAGAATGGCTGTTGTAGCACAAAGAAATAAGGAAGTTGTTTTGGGCTTTGTTAAAGGAGATACTTTTAGGTTTTGTCTATATTTAACTTCACAGTGTTTCTTCCCCCAAATACTCTTTTGGAGCTTTAATGAAGTATCGAATAGTGTTCTGACATTCTCTTCTCTTCTCGATCCAAGGGAGTTAATCTGCCTGAACACTCACAGCCAAATATATCTAGCATTTAACTTGCACTTATATTATAATCACCAATGCATTTGGCTCATCTTGTATAATATTACCAGCTGAGAGTAAAATTCATCTAATTTGGTATTAAGCAATAAAAATAAAACTTTTCAGCCAGAGGCTTTTATATTATTGGTTTTTAATTTTATTTTTTTAAGGGGAGGTTCTGTGTCTTCAGGTAAATGAATACAAACCAAGTAATTTTTACAGCCACATTTCTACACTAATGATTAAGGTTATTAATGTGTCTAATTACTAGCTTATATGTGCATTTGAATGAATGCCTGTGAGCAAGCTGGTTAAGTTAACGACCCTTGGCATGAATTCATCACCTGTTCTTTTTAAGACATGGCAGTATTCTATATTTCATCTTTATCAATTCAAAGTAAAGCAGTTTTGCTTATAACAGTGACTTGTTGCTCTGCAGCATTTTCCGTCCTGAGGTGTCTTTAGTAGCCAGTTTGAGGTTGTTCCTGTGAAAAAGCAATAGGAACAGAATGACCCTATGTTTCTGTATGCCTCTTACTGGTACTGAATTTTTTGTTCTGAATCTTAGCTGCTTTTCCCCTCCATTTGAAATTTTTAAGGGATTAGCCTCTCAGCTCTTCCTTCTTGCGAGGAAGTTTCTTTGCAGCTGGCTTCCAGGACAAGGTTCTTATGGGTTCTTGCACCACTGTCACTGCAGAGACAAAGTTGCAGGTAAATGTGGCAATGAGCCATTTCTTTTGCTCTCTCCCTCGATATGTAATAGATACATATTTTGGCCATAAACTAAAACACAAGAAGTTCCACCTCAGTGTGAGGAAGAACTTTACACTGGGGGTGGCAGAGCCTTGGAACAGGCTGTTCAGGGAAGTTCCACCTGGATGCTCTACATTTGACCCTGCCTTGGCGGGAGGGTTGGACTGGAAGATCTTCAGAGGTCCCTTCCAGCCCTAACTATTCTGTAATTCTGTGATATTTTAAACAGAAATGCCATACCACATCCATAATGGAGAATAGATTGTTCTATGCAAGAGTAATTTTTTATGTAAAGTGGCTGAGAACTCTGCAGCTGTCTTTGAATAAGGTATAACTTCTGTGTTTAGCTTTTTTTTTCCTCTTGGAAGGTATTTTTGTGCCTGTCCTGAAAATGAGAGAACTCTCAGGTCACCTTTCCAGCTCTCTCCTCTGCTAAGGCTGACCTAATCTCAAGGATGTCTAACCTCTCGATCTCCAAGTTTTCAGGCTGTCTACCCCTGATACCCTTTCACCCTAAAAGAGGATTGATTCTCAAAAGAATAATCCCATAATGCATGGAGGCGCTCCTTGGCCTTTCATTTATTTCCATACTTTTTATATTGCAAGCCTCAAAAATAATTGTTCAGATTCAATGTGGTGTCCGTGCTGAGGCTGTCTGATTTCTGATTAGGTGGTCATCATTTTAAACTTCCAGCACTTTTACAAGGAAGTGCTAATTTCTTTCTCTCTAGGTCTTCTGTGGGTAGATTATTTTCTTTTTAGTTTTCTGCTACAGGCATGACAAATTCTTAGGCCAATGGAAATAAACTTTTTGCTCAGTATCACAACTACAGATAAGAAAAAACAATTGTCACCCTCTAAAAGTCTACAAGTTTACAGCCTACTGGGAAAAAGTAAGAGGAGAATAAAAATAGGATTCATCTGTACTCTGTGTTCTCTATGGAAATCTGTTTCTTAAGATAATGTGTAAATAAATTGACTTCCAGTTATTTTAGCCTTAAACAGGAAAAATCTGAAATATAGGCTACATATTTAGTAGAAATGTTGACTTCTAGCTGATGTTGGAAGGAGCTGTTGTATGGTAAGCACTCTGGGGTTGTAGTAGGAGAAATACCCCTTGGTAAATGAAGTAAGGAAAGAGTCACTCCCTCTATCACCTCTGAATAACCTGTTTTCCTGACTGATCATGCAGTGCCAAGCTTTTTTAATGTGAGACCAGTAGGACTGCCTGTAAATGAGGGAAAATAGTACTGAGCAATGCCTGAGAGGGCCTGCAAAGTTATACACAATTTCTGGAGAAGCTTCATTTTATTTCTAGGACTACTATAAAATCATGTCTTCTCCCTATACTGTGTCTTTTCTCAGGAGACTAGAGACAGAAGAATCTTGCCTGAAACACCTATTACTCCCCAGGGAAGCTTATCTGAATAGTATTCCAATTTTACCTTATTGGAGCAACTACTTTGTTTTCCAGGTGGATTGCAGACTTTCTGAAACTAGTGTTCTCACGCCTGTTTAATGTTAGCAGTTTCCGTGTTTCCAGGAAGATAGAAGCTGGAAGCTTGTAACTTCTAGCAGCGGGAGAATGGATCCCTGTCTTTCTGCAATTGTTCATCTGGAAAACTGGTTCCAAACCCTGGCTGCAGAAATAGATGAGTTTTATTATGGGAAAACTGCATAGTGGATACTTCAGGTCATGAGACTGGGACCAGAAAAAGGATGAAGCGAAAAGTGTTGTTTGTTAACTCCATCCTGTTCAGGACAAAAGCACCGATCTGCTAGCCAGACCTTTATACTTGCTTCTAGCCTGTAATGTGTGACCTTTATACTGTGTTCTGCCTGGATCTGTGATGTTACAGAGATTCCTTATGCCCTTCTGGGCTTCCAGCTACTGCCCCTTGATGCTTGTCTGTGTGAACACCAGGGACATGACCTTGAGGAGATCAAAGGTGAATGCAAGATTCTGACAACAAAGATGGCCCAGGGTGATACATCCAACCTGACAAGGAAGCGTAGACATGTTTGTGGACCGGATTGATAACCTAACATGGAGGATTTTAAACTGGGTTGTTGGACTGAAGAGCCATGAACTGTTTCCTTTTAGATTTTGCTCTATAGATTAAATCCTTCATAGATAAGTGTAGTGGTTTAACCCGGGCTGGATGCCAGGGGCTCACTACAGCCACTCTCTCACTCCCCCTCGGCCAGCAATAGAAGAAAGAGAGTATAATAAAGGGTTTCGTTAGTTAAGGACTATAACAGATTCTTTGCTAATCACCGTCACAGGCAAAATAAGACTCCATGTGGGAATAATAGTTAAGTTTATTACTAACAAGATCAGAGCTTAAGAGTGAGAGACAATAAGAGACACCTTTTCTCCCCCATCCCCACCTTCTTACATCCAACCTTCTCTCACGCAGCAGCCCAGGGAAAAGACAAGGTGGAGAAGGGGGTTGTTATGGTCAGCTGCTGTTTCCAGCCGCTGCTTAGGGAAAAGAGTCCTTCCAACTGCATTCCTTGGGATCCCATCCTATGGGAGACAGCTCTTCACAAACTGCTCCAGTGTGAGTCTCTCACAGAAGATAGTCCCTCTCACAAACTGCTCCGGCAAGAGTCCATCCCATGGGCAGCAGCCCTTCAGACACTGCTGCCACATGGGTCACATTCCACAGGGTGCAGTCCTTCAGGTACAGGCTGCTCCAGCGTGGGCCCCACGGGCCACAAGTCCTAACAGGAGAATCCTGCTCCAGCGTGGGCTCCTCTCCCCACGGGCTACAATCCCCTGCCAGGACCCAGCTCCAGCATGGGCTCCTCCACGGGCCACAGCCTTCCTCCGACATCCACCTGCTCCATCGTGGGCTCCTCCACGGGCTACAGGTGGATCTCTGCACTCCTGTGGTCCTCCATGGGCTGCAGGGGCACAGCTTCTTCACCATGGTCTTCCCCATGGGCTGCAGCTGGATCTCAGCTCCGGTGCCAGGAGCATCTCCTCCTCCTCCTTCTGCACTGACCTTGGTGTCTGCATTGTTGTTCACAAGTTCTCACTCTGCTCCTCTCTGGCAGCCATCTTCCTCTCCCCTACATTTTTTTTCCTTTCCTTCTTACAGAGGCGTTCCTTCAACTGCAAACTTCCAGCAGCTTCTCGAAGAAGCCTCCCCCTCAACCCCCCTGCTGCTACCAAAACCTGGCCACAGAGAAACCAATACAATAAGGAAGTCAAATTTTCATGGTACAACACAAATCTGTAGATGAAGCTTTCCTTCTTATACATTAACTTCTGGATTAAATCTGTTTTTCAGTCTTTACTGAACTATTTAGGATTTTTATATTTATGGATAGATATCTACACATCACTAATACAACTGACTTCTAGAAACAGGTGGCAATACAGGACATTCTCCAACTGATGCTGTAGAATTGAACAGAAAGGCAGAAAATGAAATTCCTTTTCTATTAGCTTCTCCACATGTTATTTTCAAATGTTTGTCAGCCTGAATCCTGTCTAATTGAGTCGTTCTACGGAAAAATACTGACATGACATTCAAGGTGCTTTTGCTCACTTAATACAGTGCTCACTAACAATTGTTGCCCTAATTTGCATGTATGTCCTTGGGTTTCAACACTCCATAGAAGATCTTGCCAGTGATTAATAAGGCAAGAAAACATTCTGCATGATGATTTTGGAGAGTGAGGAGAGCAAGCAAAAAGTGAGGGGATTTCCCTTTGAAGAAAGGATGACTTCAAGAAAATAGAGCACCTTTAGGACATTATTGTGTATCTACCAAGAAGGTTTTCTAGCTCATCTATTGGTTGTCTTGGCTATGGTGATCTCTGTGCAGGTGATGGGAGAGGAGGAGGGTGGAAGACTTTTTCTAAGGAGGATCGGGACATGAGTCATAACTCATTTAAGGCCCATCATTTCCTGCTTAGGGTGGGTGTGGGAGGGTATTCCCTAGGCAGAACCTGAAACCAAGTTGTATTGAAGGTGACAGCCAGTATCTATTTCAGCAGCATCCGGGGGAAGGTGAGAGAGAGAATAAGAATGCCCCTTTCTTTGATCATCTTACTCACCAGAGATTACCAGTGCAGTTGGGACTTCCATAGTATTCATGGTAGGCGTATAGATAACTGCTTAAGTGCTTTAAATAACTCTGGAGGCTTCTCTGTCTCTCTGTTGATTACCTAGGGACCCCACATTTCTGACTTAAAAGATATTTTATTTGAATGGTTCAACGGGCTCTATGAATAGCTCTGAAGCTTTTTTCCCTGTCTAACTGTAGGGAGAACAATCATACAAATAACAAGACAAAGTGGGGATGGGGGGAAAGAGTAAAGTTACTTTGTGTGTGGGTATTTCATAATTTTGTGTTGGCAAAGTTGGGGTGGAAGGCATTTTCATAGTTAGCAACAACTGAAGAGTTTGACCTTTGCAGTATGAAAGACAGTGCTGTGATGAGTGTGAGGAATCTGTCTTGACAGTATTCCTGAACTCCAGTAGGCAGATAGGAAAACTGAGATAGTTAGATAAAATATGTTTACAGGATGGTATATTACAGATCTTAATTTTTCCATTTCTGTTAGTAAAAAATGATGCTTTGCAGCCATATCCTGAATTTATCTGTGGAAAATACTCTAGATAGTAAGAGCCTGCAATTTTTTTCTCCTTCCTACTGTCTCAACACAATGTACTTTCCTTGAGTTTTCTGTCCAGCAGGTTCAGATAGTGATATTTTTATCATACAGTTTTGCTTTTTTTTTTTTTAAGGAGGTTTTGTGGAAAAATTTGTTTTCCTTTTGGTTGGTTCCTAGATAGTTTAAGTGTTGTTTCTATCTGTTTCACTCTGTTTAGGAGAAGTCTTGCACATTTATTCATCATATATATCCTGGAGAAGGCAGTGTAAGGGAAATCTCTGACTGATACAAATGATGACAGGAAGCTGTTTTGGCTACTCTAGTGTTGCTTGAGTTGCCAGGAACTCCAGGAGGACCTCACAAAACTGCATGGGCAGAAGTGTTACAGATGTGATGTTATGCAGCTTTAGCGTAGCTAAGTGTAAGGTGGTACATCAGAGGAGAAATAAAACAGTGCACATCCACAGGATGCTGAACTGAGCATGAGCAGTTACAACTCAAAAGACACTTAAGGTTCCCTGCAATGAAATCATTAATTCTTTGTACAACAGTAGCGCTGTTTTACTGCTGTATGTAACCTTATATTAAGTATTGTGTGCAGCTTTGGTCTCTCCCTCTGAGGGATATAGGTGAGGTCAGTGAGGACTAGAGGGATGCACTGAAGATCATGTAACAGTGGCCTTTTGCAGAGAGACTGAAAGGGCTGAAGCTCTTCAATCAGAGATGAGAAGGCTGATGGAGAGAAGAATGGTTGAGATTTAAAGAGTTATGAAGGTAGTGGCCAAGGTGAATTGTGTACCTTCACTCAAAAAATGCCCCACCATTAGATACTTGGACACTCAGGGAAGTTTGCAGGAGATTGAAAATGGCTGCAATGCTTCTGTATATGGCTTTTGGAGAACTTCCAGAACCTTTTGTCATGGGGTGTGATGAGGGTGTGAATATAGTGCTCAGGAAATCAACAGCCATTTTACTTCTAAGCATGTGTCAGAATAAGTGCTGTGGGATATGACCCACTCTTTGACAACAAACAGGAAAGAATTGTGCAAAGGGTTGCATGTACACTATTTTCACTGTCCACAGCAGTCATTAGATATGTACAACTAGAAGGATGCGTAGATTCCAAATAAATTCCTTTTGTATCTATTGGAGTAGGTGCAACTGTTTGTGCAACAAGGGAGTTGTAGCTGAATTATGAAGACAATTTGGGCTACAGCTAAAACCAGAACTGGAGGAGGCATGGTTTGCAGTACTGGGGCTCAGCTTTGTAGAGTAGAGCCTCTACAAAAAAACAATTTCAAGTGAAAATTCAAGGAAACTAAAGATTGAAGAGCCTGTTGTTGCAGAAAGGGATGTCAATGAAGTGAAACTGTTCTTGGTCAATATTCCAATCAGTGTGTATATATATGTCTATGCTTATACAGTGCATAGAATTGATATATCTTTAATTTATTCTCTTCATTGTGAAAAAGGTCAGAAGAGTACCATGATCATAGCATTTATGGTCAAGCTTGGGACAGTGTATCAAAAGCAACATGAACTGAAAACCCATGCACATAGCAAATAAAATAAACTTCAGGAGGAGTTTAGAATTAGAATTTTCTTTTTAAAATTTGTTTTTATTTGGATTTCTTGCCCCTTTCAGAATTAGCTGGTAGTACGGTCCAAGTAATATAATGATCCCAAGACTATGAAAAGAGTCTGTAACACTTACAGAAATTCTAGCTAAAAGCAAACCATTAAGTGTCTAAGTACATGCTGTCTGATTTTTCTCTCCTTGTTGCCTAAACAGACTTCTGTGAATAAATAAATATTTATAATATCTGTATCTAGGTCAGATTATCTTTTTTACTGGAACCTCACATTGCATAATTAACAGCTTCTATGAACCAAATAAGGCTTCAGCTTTTATCTTTGCATTAAGTTAGAGGAAAAACTAGTAGCAGAATCAGTATGGAGGTAGTGATTTCTTTTGTAAATATGAGGAATTAGAAGACTTTCTTCAAATGTTATCCAAATACCTAAGCTCAAAGGTGATTTGTGTGCATTATTGAATTCTATTTATTTGTTTACATACCACTTGTCAAGATTTGTTGAAGAGAAGAAACAGATCTTAGCTCTTGGAATTTAGGTTATGAGAATGCCAATTTTAATTTCAGTTCAGTGCTATAAAGTAAAAAGGAAGAAATGTTTTATTTGGGCAATTGATGCAGAGCAATTATATGACTGTGTTATGAAAAGGACCATGCCTATAAATTAGTGAAAATCTTGTTTGGGAAGCCCTAATCTCCTCAACTCGTGCTCTTGAGGCCTCTTGAAATCCAGATATACCAACAAAAACTTCATTTTTAAATGTGCAAAGACATTTGCATTACTTTTCTAAGTGTCCTGGTCACAAAATATCAGTTTGAGCCTGTAGACAAAAATATGCAATAAAATATTGAAGACTGCATTTATTTTGGTCTAGGATAAATTTTGAAATTATAATTTATTTTTCAATTTTCCTCAGTAATGGTAATACTAAGTAGAAGATGTATGTTGTATATGGACAACTCCATAAAGCTCTTTGTAAAGATTGGATTCTTCTCTGCCATTTGGGACATAATCATGTTACCTGTGGTTGCCCGGCAATGTTAATCAAGTTTGCTGTTAATAAGTTGGCTTACTGGAGAAGTTCCAGATGATTGGAAGTTGGCTAATGTGGCACTTATCTATAACAAGGGCGAGAAGGAGGATCCAGGGAATTACAGACCTGTCAACCTGACCTCTGTACCAAGGAAAATTATGAGCGAATCATTTTAAGGGAAATTATGCTGCATCTACAGGATAATAGAGATGAGATCTAGTCAGCATGGATTCAAGAGGGCAAGATCCTGCTTAACCAACCTAGTCTCCTTTTATGATCAGGTAACTTGTCTGATCGATGGAGGGGAACCTGTGGATGTAGTGTACCTAGATTTTAGCAAAGCCTTTGATACTGTCTCCCATAGTAAACTCCTGGTGAAACTGGTGGATTGTGGCTTAGACAGGTTTACTCTGTCCTGGGTTAAGGATTGGCTGGATGGCTGAGCTCAGAGGGTGGTGGTGAACAGTGTCATGTCCAGTTGGAAGCTGGTCACCAGTGGGGTCCCCCAGGGTTCAGTGTTGGGGTTGGTTTTGTTCAATATCTTTATTGATGATCTGGATGAGGGGATGGAATCCATTATTAGTAAGTTTGCAGATGACACTAAGTTTGGAATGAGCGTTGATCTGTTATAGGAGGGCTCTGCAGAGAGGCCTTGATAGGCTGGAAAGATGGGCTGAGTCCAATAGCATGAGGCTTAATAAATCTTAAGTGCCACAATAACCCCATGCAGAATTATAGGCTGGGGACGGTGTGGCTGGAGAATGGCCAGGTAGAGAGGGACTTGGGTGTGCTGGTTGATAGAAAACTTAACATGAGCCAGCAGTGTGCCCAGGCAGCCAAGAAGGCCAATGGCATCCTGGCCTGCATCAAGAATAGTGTTGCCAGTAGGACCAGGGAAGTTATCCTTCCTTTGTACTTGGCACTGGTTAAGCCCCACCTTGAGTACTGTGTCCAGTTCTGGGCCCCTCAGTTTAAGAAAGATACTGAGTTGCTGGAATGTGTCCAGAGAAGGGCAACGAGGATGGTGAAGGGGCTGGAGTACAAGCCCTGTGAGGAGAGGTTGAGGGAGCTGGGATTGTTCAGCCTGGAGAAGAGGAGGCTCAGGGGTGACCTTATCACTGTCCATAACTACCTGAAAGGAGGTTGTATTCAGGTGGGGGTCGGTCTCTTCTCTCAGGCTCCCAGTGACAGAAAAAGAGGACACAGTCTTAGGTTGCATCGGGGGAGGTTTAGGTTGGATATTAGGAGAAATGGACTTCCCAGGGAGATGGTGGAGTCACTGTCCCTGGATGTGTTTAAGGATAGGTTGGATGGTGAACTTAGTGACATGATTTAGATGGTTTAGAAGGTTTAGACAGTTTAGATGGTTGAGATGATGGATTGGCGTTGGATAGGTTGTTAAGTTAGGTAAAAGGTTGGACTTGATCTCTACATTCTTTTCCAATCTTGTTAATTCTGTGTGTAATTCTGTGTGTAAAAGGATTTTAACTACTTAAAGCTTCTCTAAAAGGTTAAAAGCAGTCAAATATAAAAGATGATTCAGAGGAAAGCAGTCATTGACTGAAGTTGCATTACACATCTGCACATCATGGTATTAAATAAACTGTTTCTTCCTAGAGACTTTCTCACTAATGCATGGCATATATGTAATTCTTCAATTGTCTTACCATTGACAGTGTTGGCAAAGTACAATGAAAGTTTCATCTAGGTACATATACTGAGTGGAGTGCATTTAATAAAAATTGCTAGCTATTCCTATTGCATACATGATGATTAGCTTGAATACTGTATGTGCTTCCTTTCCTGTTTATTTTCATGTCACTTATTGTAGGTTTTACTGGGTGGAGTTGCTGTTGGAAGTCCCTGAATAAAATCAATTGTGGGAGATGTTTCAATTCAGTGCTGAATTTCTCAAAACTGTACTTAATATGTTTTCAAAGCTTTAATGTAAGGACAGGCCTTATAAAAGTCTCAGCTTTGATTAATTTGGAAACTGCCAAAGTGTCCATCCAATGGTTGATTAGAAAAAAGTCTGCATTTTAAAACTGTATAGTTTTCAGTTTTGTTTTGGGCAACTTAGAATTATTTTTTTAATCAATTTAATTAGATAATGTAATCTTGACTCTAAATTCTGATTTAGGTTTAATAGTTTTATGATAACCGTGTTTTACAAATCAATATATAATAAGTGTAATTAATGAGTACAAGTAACTAGTGTGATATCTTTTGCCACTTAAACAGTCATACATATACAAATCAATATTAAAATCACAGAAGCAGGTCCAGAACTGCATAAAAATATTTCAGAGGACAAAATCTTTCACCATCTGAGATTGTGCATGATTTTTTGAATTTTTTGGGTAATATTGAGCCTGTAGAAGAATTCTGAGGGAAGTCTCACATATCATGGACTTATTGAGGGCACTCAGGCACAGCTTTTGAAAACATTGATTTGATTGGACTTTATTTTTTAATCCAACTGAAGCCAGTATAGACTAGTTGAAAATAGACTGGCCTTGCTTCTTACCTGCAGTGATACTGTATTTTAACAATATTGATTACAGAAAAAGTGATATGCTAATTGCTTTATCTGTTAATCTAAACACCCTTCGTCCTAATTTCAATATTTATATAATAATAAAACTGCTGCTCACCCACTCCCCCCCCTCAAAAAAAAAAAAAANAAACCAACACCCCCCCCCCCCCACAAAAAAAAAAAAAAAAAAAGAAAACCCCCAGCAGCCAGTAAGACTTCGTATTAAAACTAATTTTAATAGATGTTTAAGCTTTTTGCAGCATTATGTTGCAGGAAAACTGAGAGCTCAGGTGGGCCGCTTGATTGAGAGGCAATCTTGTGCTCTACTAGAGAAAAGTAGATACAAAAAGCCTGTGAGGTTTTATGGTATGTTGGGAAATATTGTTCGAACACCTCATACCAGGTTTGGACCTGTTAGCTTTTATAGGTATATTTGCTGCAGACAAACTGAAAGTAGAAATGCTGAGTTTGTCCTTTGACATAGAATTAGCTGAAAACGTGTATACTGGTATTTCATAACAAATATATTTTCAAAACCAGGTGTCTTTTCCCCTCTTTACTTTAGCCGTTAAAAGATTTTCTCTGTCTGACATCCTTTTTCTTATGCTTCACTTTGATTTTGTGTTGCAGATTCTAAAACACATTTCTGAGTTTATTTGCAGAAACTAGCAATTTGTTGGGATTTTTGTGTGTTGACCAGGAAAAGGAGTAAGTTGGGAAGAGGAAGATTGAGGAAAAACGTTTTTAAAGTTTGTCTTTTTGCAGAGTTCCATGAGAAATCCACAGGATTTCACCATCACACAGGCTGGGTCATCTGCCAGCATAGTCATGTGTGTGATATGTGATAGGGACTTTAAAGGATGCAGAGAACATGAGAGAGTTTTTCAATACCATTTTATTGATCTCTTTTATGAATCTGAATTAATCCTTTGTATAATCTATACGTAAGGAAGAGAAGATACCTTAAAATTGAAGCTAAATGGCATAGCCTCCTCTGAAATACAGTGATAACATTTTCTTTACTTTTACAGCTGGTTCTTGCTGTCAAACAGGAGGCAGAAGGTTTATTAAAATGTCCCAGCAGTAGCCATTCAGAAAACTCCACACATCTTGCCCTTTAGTTAAATCTGTTTTTTCCCTCCTATAGGAAGTGGAAACCCTTGCATTACAACCTTGTCTTTCAGAAGTTAAGTCCTGAATTCACGTCCAAAAGTGACTGCAGTTGTAGACTGGAATTGGGCGCTCTTTCACCTGACTTGGAATTTGTTGATCCTTCTACTTTTACGTATTTAGCTGCTAATCTTGATTCACAAGCTTGGGAAACTAGGAATTTCTGTGGGCTGTTTGTATTAAGTGCACAGTTCTCCTTCACACTGCAGAAACCTTTAATTTCTTCCCAGTTTGCTCCTTTCAAGCAATTCTGCCTGTAAAGATAAGCACAGGAACAAATCCTGGGGGTCTAAGATGTGACAGGTCTGTCTGAAGCAAAGCTGCTTCTTTTAGAGTCAGAGATAAGTGTAGCAAGGACAATGGCCTGAAACCTGCCGGTATTTGTATCTGCTACACCCACTACTTGCTTGCGTCTTACTTGACTGACAGCCAAAACTGAGCACTGGAACTTCCCTGGAAGAGGCCAGCCCTGCTGCTGGATGCCGTTGGTTGCTTCCAGGAATCCATTTTTTTCAGTGTTGTATTATCTTGACACTTTAAATACAAGTCTTTTATTCCATTTGGTTTATGTTGACAGTTTTTACCTTGGCTGTCTGGCAGCAGTCAGGTATGGACCCAGCAGCATCATCCACAAAAACCTCTCAGCTCAGCAGGGCCCAGACATGACAAAAAGTGTCTGTAAATGAAAAACGACCATTGCTGTCACACAAAGTGAAAAGACTTTGAATTTCATGTTGCAGAAAGAACAAGTCCTTTTAAACGTATGAACCGTAAGTTTAGTCATTAAATGCAGAGAAATTTGTATTGCTATAGGCACGTATATTTAATTTCATGCTGATGTTACTGCGAATTACAAAGCAACAGGTAAGCTAACTGAGCGTTAATAAAATAGTCACTTGGAGAACTATCATTTAGTTTGAGAATTGTGAATGTGAAGAACAATAACTTGCAGTAGGTCTATAGACCAGTTTGTGTATAGACGACTTGTTTCATGGACATAGAGTATCTGAGTTACTTTGTAGGTAGAGTAATGTAGATGAGTTCCAGAGGCTTTTGTACAGCACCTCTTGTATTAGTACCTTTTTTAATCTTAAGTTTCTCTTGCATGTTAACCAGACTTTTTCCTGTGTATCATTTTTGTTTTGCACCAAAATACTCTGCTACATTACAGCCTCTTAAATAATTTAAAAGCTAAAAAATATTTAAAGAGGAATCACAAAGTCTTTTCCAACCTGTTGAAATACGGAAACATTCATTTATTAAAACATACTTCTCTTCTGTCCTGTCCTGGCATACAAATTAAACAACAGTTTGTCAAACTTGGTAGCATGCTGTTGATCTGAATAGTGGTTTTTTTAACTCTGATAAGTTTACAGCCTTTCTTAAATGAACAGATAATCTGAAGACTGTAGACTTCATGCATATTCAAGACAGAGAGCAGCACAACCTGGTGATGAATCTGAATGCAGAGTTTGATTTAACCTCTGGTAGTAGCTGTTTGTAGCCTGAGTACTGCAAAGGTGATTTTTCAAAGGTTCATAACTTGGCCACAGTTGATCTGGTTTTCACAGATGGCATCCTGCTAAATTTCAAAAAAATTTTTTTACCTCTAAGCAAGATTGTGCTAGAGCTCTTTGACAAGATGGTCACCACTTCTATCCACAAGATGGATAAGGCAGTCTATTTTCTACCCTGGTCTCTTTAGAAGCAATGGAATGTTGGGGTTTTTTTAAATGTTAAAGCAGAAATTTGGAGTAGAAAACCTCAGTCCATCTTTTAGAAGTTGACACTTATATAATCAACTGAAATCTTCTTAATAAGAATTGCTGGGCAACTTGCATATTGGGGATGCTCCCACTCTCTCTCTAAAGATGATTGCCCTTTGTAGAGCGAGAAAAAAATAAAAGCAATTTCAACCATTAGGAGTAAAAATATTTTTTAATTAATAGCTTGATGTCTGGTGCTGGTAGGCTTAGAAAGCTGGTTTTTATATAACAGCATTTGGTGGGGGCGGGGGGAGGGAAGATGATGAGCTGTCAATTTTTTTTTGATAAAAGGTAACTTCTTATTCACCCAAGTGTAGTTGCTCATAACTACTGATTTTTCTGAAGAAGCTTTAAAAGTCCAAATAATCATCTTTGCAGAAAGAAGGGCACCAGTGACACAACTGTCTTACTTGTACTTTTGATAAGCTGAGAATTTTCCTTCTAAATTAACTAGCCTTCAAAAGGGAAGTCGGTGTCTTTGCCTAGGTTTTACAAGTTTTGGGAGGCCATATATATACGGCATTTAGGTTCGTTTGGTCAGGATTTCTAATGTGTCTGACTTACTGAGAACAGACCTCTGGTGTCTGTAGAGTGCTCTGTAGTGATGATCTCTGCTGCTAAAATATTAACTAATTGGTTACGTGGCTTTAATTGACATGAGAAGCATCTCTAATGTTGGTGCCATCACTAATTAGCTATGGCGTATAATTAATATCACAGCCAGCTGAAATGTTTTTATTAAAGGGAACTTCTATGTACCCTTTTTATAATAATCTCTAAGGCTCCAACTTTTAAAAAATATGACTTGATACTTAAGGGTGGGAAGCATTATGTGATGCCATGTAAATGCCAATTATTCTTAACCTCCTCTACCACCCCAAACAAACCTTTGCCTCAGTTTTAAGTCCTTTCAAATTAGTGATTTCTTTTAACCAAGCTTCAAGTGCAATACTGAGAAGAACCTTAGCTGCTATTCAGGCAATGTTAAATAAAACCTAGAGAAGTGTATAAATGTAACAGTTTGAAAATTACTTCAGTGGTTGTCATAACTTGGCAGCCACAGATGTCTTGGGTATGGATTTGATCCATAAATAAGGAACTAAGGAAAATGGTACACTTATGTTAACCATTGTCATGTCTTCCTACCCATGTGATGGATTCTATCGAGTGTCTCCCTATGTAAAAAAGTGGACATACCTCAAAAATTCAAAATACCACCTCTGTTTTCAGAATGTACTCAATCTTTCTGCTGTTGTCACTCCATATTCAGTAGATATATAAATTATGATTCATAATCACTACCTTCTTTGCTTGTAAAACTGTTTTTTCATGTATTTTGTTGCATCTAGAATAAAACCAGGTAGAATGACCTTGCATGGAATGGGATATCAAAGTTACCCTTTTTCTCATTGTCACTTCATTTTGCATGCTGCAAAAACACTAATATTGACAGCTTTACATCCTATTGGGAAAGATGTGAATGACATACCAGTAATTACTACTTTGGCTCTTTTCTATAAGTAAAGCAACATTCTTTGCTGTTCTCCTTTTCAGCTTCTTTCTATACTTTACAAAACATCATTACATATATACACTAACAAAATCACTAAAATGTAGAAGTATTTCGGGAAGAAGTGTGGACCTTTAAAATAACTAAATATGAAAATCACGTTTTCAAGTGATTGAATACAAACAGATGATGGAAAGCAATGCAGAGTTAAGGCAAAGATGCTAAGATTTACAAAACTAGGTTACACCTTCATTAACTTAAATGATCATATTTTTTTAAATGGAAAGATAACTAAGTAGTAGTCCTTAAGTAAAATTGTTTACCTCTTCAAATGAGTAAATAATAGAGGCAGTCGTTTAAGTTGTGCCTGAACAAAGGAATAGGTTTTAGCTTTGTTTTGTTCTCTGTTTTTTGCAAAAATCAAAATTCAGTTATTGAGATTACCTTCAAGCAGTTACTTTTTCAAGCAATTGCCTGTCATGGTGATATCTTGGGGCTTTTCTCTCATATTTCTGGGGTTTTTCTCTCACATCTCTGAGGTTTTTAGCCTGACTGCATGATTCACTCAAAAGCTTTCTTGTAAAGTCCTTCCCATGGTTTGTGAAGCTATGTTTAACATTCTTTTGAGGTAGTATGGGTAGCATGGCAAAATAAAGGCCCAGAAAAGCTGGAGTAAGTCCAGAGTTGGCCAGACCCAAGGAAGGGCACAGGGGTTAGGCAAACTCTGGTTGGATATATTGAGAAGTGTAAGTTTTGATGACCGTTATAGTGCGATAAGGGCTATTTTTCTGTCCTTTGGATCTGGAAACTTCCATTAAAGAACTGCATCTTTTTACCTCTATTAATTTTGTTCAGAAGTTTTTTCTCTGTTTTTAGGCAACAATGGAATAATATATTAAAATAATGTTGACCTTCTCTTAGTCAAAGAAGGAAAACAAAATCGTTTTTCATATTAGACAGGCTTTCATACTGACTAAGCAAAAACAATTGCAAAAGTGAGTGGTTATAATACGCAGGAAAATTGAAATATTCTTGGTGACAACTTCAATAAGCAGTGTCTTATTCTGTTGAGAAATGGAAGAATACAAATTTGGGAATTAATTTGGAATACCGTAATTGTATTCTGAAAACTTATAACATATGTTCCCAGTCAAGTTAGGAGCAGATTTATGGATGTGCTTAGTGGGAGAACCCTTTCAGGCGGCATTTATGGAGTTTGGTCACAGTGGCCACTCCTCCCATGTGGGACACTCGGGTCACTGACCACTGAGTGCCCTCCAGACAGAGGTGTGGTGCAGCCAATCAAGGCTCCAGGGGGTGAGGTGTGGGCGGCTACCAGGCAAACCTTCCTTGGCTGACAGCTTAACGACGTGGCTCCTGAGCTCTAGGCTGCAGACCATGTGCATCCTGATCCTGCCATGAGGCTGCAGGCCCAACCATGGCCCTGTATTGGTTTTTCTGTGATCAGATTTTGGTAGATGGTGGGGAGGAGAGGCTAAGGCTGAGGCTTCTTTGAGAAGCTGCTGGAAGCTTCCCCCATGCCAGCCGGCTCCAGGCCAGACCTGCCACTGGCCAAGGCCAGGCCAGTCAGGAGTGACAGTAACACCTCTATGATAACATATTTAAGAAGAGAGAACAAAAGTTTGTGTTGGATAAAGATGGCCACCAGAGAAGAGCAGAGTGAGAGCCTGTGAGCAACAACGCAGACACTAAGGTCAGTGCAGAAGGAGGGGGAGGAGATGCTCCTGGCGCCGGAGCTGAGATCCAGCTGCGGCCCATGGGGCAGACCATGGTGAAGCAGCTGTGCCCCTGCAGCCCATGGAGGACCACAGGAGTGCAGAGATCCACCTGCAGGCAATGGAAGAGCCCATGCCAGAGCAGGGGGATGCCCACAGGAGGCTGTGACCCTTGGGAGGCCTATGTTGGAGCAGGGTCCTAAAAGGGACCTGATGACCTGTGGGGAGTGGAGCCCACACTGGACCAGGTTTTCCTAGTAGGACTTGTGGCCTATGGGGAAGCCTTGGTGGAGCAGCCTGTGCAGACTGTACCCTGTGGAAAGTGACTCCTGTGGCAGCAGTGTCTGAAGAACTGTTGCCCGTGGGAGGAACACACTCTGGAGCAGTTCATGAAGGACTATCTCCCGTGAGAGGGATCCCATGGGAAGCAGGAAAAGGACTCCTCTCTCTGAGCAGCGGCAGAAACAAGAACTGACCATAACCCTCATTCCCCATTTCCCTGCAGCACTGGGGGAGGGGAGATAGAACCTGGAAAGAGAGGGAGGGAAGAAGCCTTTTAAGATTTATTTTACTTCTCATTCTTAAGCTCTGATCCTTTTAGTAATAAATTCAATTAATATCTCACTTGGAGTCTGTTTTGCCTGTGATCAGTACAGCATCTCTTATGGTCCTTAACTCATGAAACCCTTTGTTATATTTTTTCTCCTCTGCCCGTTTGCAGAAGGGAGTGAGAGAGTGGTTTTACTGGGTACCTGACATCCAGCCATGGTCAAAGCACTACAGGCCCCTAACCTGACCCAGACAGACAAGATGGTTGATCTGACACAATAATTAGACAATCTAGTGAGATATGAATCTGGTCTCTCACATCCCCCTCTGCCCTTAACTGCTAAACAGGTGAAAATTGAGTTGGGGAGTCTCCTTTCTGTTGGGACCCAGCTGTTCTGTTGAGGTGAAGAGATGTGTCCTTCCTCTTTACCTCCCTGATGGAAGTCAGATGACTATGAAAATATTGGAAATTCAAAAATTGGATATGCCTTGATGTGAGCAGTTGGGCAATATTGGGAGAAAAGAGCTATCTGAGCGAAATAACACTGTTCTCAGAAGACATAGTCACAGCTTTCTTTTCCTACATCTGTGCATGCCTATAGACAATCTCATGGCACCAAAGAGTAAATTTCCTTGAAAACATTTTCTAAGCCAGTCTGTCATTCTAGTTTTCTGCTTCATGGAGAAATGGTTTTAACTGCTATTTTCAGGAAGAAATAATGCTTCTTCTATATGTCCTGAGTATTAGAAATGGAAAGGAGCCCTGGCTTTCTTTCAGAGACCCTGTCTACTGTGACTAACTAGTGGCCATTTTATTTCTTTCATCTTGGTAAGCCTCAAAGCTTTTTATTTGCTTAGTGGTTCACTGTTTTTTAGATGAAAATTAATTTCTTTTGGTTTTTATCTGCATTACTTGCTATAAAGTTAAAATTGAGTGCATTTCTCACAGTTAGATTTGTTTTTGTTCTCTATCCAAGCTGGATAATGGAGATGAGCAAGCAGCCCAGATCAGACGTGAACTAGATGGACGACTACAATTGGCAGAACAAATGGCAAGGGTAAGTGGTTGCTTTCTTGTACCAAAAAGATATCTTTAGATGAGTTTGAGTGGAATGATCATAGTTTGTGTTTTCTGTTTCTGATTCTAAAATTAAGGAGGTAATTTTTTCAATTTATAAACTATTGAAGGTAACATTAAACATATATTATCAATTGCTATGCTTAAACTACTGTATTAAAAATACCTAACGTGCTGTTATTCACCCTGGGTTTATGGTAAAATGATTTGGGGGGTGTGCGTGAGGTTCCATTTGTAAATTATTTCTTCTTGTCAAAATTAACTGTATTTTTGGGACAGGATTAGCCTTCCCATTACTGTTTTGAAGACATGAAAATTACAACACTGGAATGATGGCTTTTATTTTTATTTATTGTTTCTTAGCTGAAAGCAAACCAGTAAATTAACATGACTTATAATGAGGAAAAAGTTTTTTCCTTCCTAACTTTTAAAATGTATTTTCCAAGGAAAGAAAATTTCCCAAATTTGTAACAAGGGAAATGGAGAACATGTACATAGAAGAGTTGCGGTCCTCGGTGAATTTGCTGATGGCAAATTTGGAAAGTCTGCCAGTGTCTAAAGGTGGAGCAGAATTTAAACTGCAGAAGTTAAAGCGATCACAGAATTCTGCATTTTTGGACATAGGAGATGAAAATGAAGTTCAGCTGTCAAAGTCTGACGTGGTTCTCTCCTTCACATTAGAGGTAATCACAAATTTTATAGAAAACTTGTTGATGGTTTAAATTGCTAGAATATCTGTCTTGATACTTTTTTTTTTTTAGTCCTTTCTTGGTATATTTGTCTTTTCTCAGAAATTTTAAAATTTTGTATTAAAGAAGTAAATTATGCTTTTTGTCTTTGGTAATTAGGATTTAGAATACATCTGTATGATGTATTTTCCCCTGGCAACAGTTGCTGTATTTAGAGCCATACAATGTGTGGGCAGTTGAATCTCCCACACAAAAGCAACTTTAAATAATTACAGTGCATTAAATATCTAAGTATAGTTTTAAATGTAATGATGAAACATTGCTGTTATCTGGAACTCATTCATAGAATTTTATAAAAAAGTAACATTTTCTGACTGTAAGCATTTCAAGAATAAACACAGAAATTTGGTTTTTATGAATTTCTGCATTTTCCTCAAGAAGCTATCTTACTTTTTTGATGTTATACAGGAATGGCCTGTAGGAACTCAATCCATATATATCCATACATAGCTCAACTGACTTCAAAGAGAAACCACAAGTGTATTTAGTTATTTAAACACATCTAATCACTGAATAGGATCATGGAACGGTTTGGATTGGAAGGATCCTTAGAGATCATCTAGTTCCATCTGCCTCTTCCATGGGCAGGGGCATCTTCCACTAGACCAGGTTGCTCAAAGTCCCATCCGACCTGGCCTTGGACATTTCCAGCATCATAACTCAAGTCCAATGCTGCAAATCTGTATACCAGGCAGTGCTTATCTCTCTTTCAATAATAGAATCAAAACATTACCACAGTGTACATTATGTATTTGTTGATCAGAAGGTGCCTCACTTGTGCTATGCACTTGTAGTGGATTTACTTTAAGACAACAAATAATGTTACAGAATAAATATTTCAATTGTTAAAGAGTTTAAAACAAATTCAAATTCTTTACCTCTTAAACAATATTTTTTCTTCAGTGAAACAAACATCAGTTTTTTTCATATGTTGTTAAAAAATTCAGATCATGTTTCCCCATGTCATCATTGAAGACATAGAATTAAAAAGTTGTTGCAAATGGACAATGAAAAAGTTTAAATTCTTTGTATAACAGAAAAATTACTTATCCCAGTGTATGCAGTTTTAGGGTTACTAACTAAGAATGTAAAAGCCCACCATCAGCTTTCAAAGAATAGTAAGATCCATCATTCTATATACTAAAAGGTGTGAGTTCATCAGACATGTAAAACTGGAGTGCAGGCCTTAGCACTGAAGTATATGAAAAGATGAAGTATTTATAACTCCCGTGCTGAATCCTGTGTGCCTACGTCACGTGTGCTATATCTGTCTCAAGTGGAATACCAAGCTTTGAATGGCCCATAAAAAGCATTAAAAAAGAGTAGTTCTGAAGCACCTAAAAAGGACCTGAAAAAGTTTGGTGATAATGTTTTATGTCTTCAAGAAAGTTTGCTTGGTGAGGGATGCAAGAAGAAAAGCCTTCTTTGTGCTTCTACAGAAAACTATTACGTACTAACAATGATTTGATATTTAGGATAAAAGCACAGTAAAAGCTTGAAATAGTCATGAAATAAAATTGACAGGAGATATCATTTCTGCTAAATTTGGAACAGCTTTGCTTTGTTTATAGCCATTCTCCTCGCCCGTCAGAAATGTGGAATATTAGGTCTGGTGAACTATGTTTGTTTCTTAATTTTTCCACATTGCTGATAAAGTTCTGCAACATAACTTGTCTACAGTTCATCCTGTGCAAGACAAAGAATTAAAGTATTACTCTACGTGTGATAGTTTTTAGTAGGGAAGATTTTCATTTTAAACATGACATTAACCGTGTTAGTTGACTCTCTTGCTGAACAAGTATGTGCATATCTTGCTCTTGGGAAGCGAAATCTCGGAAGATATAAAGGCAAAAGGAAACAGTTGAACTGATATTAATGAAGACTGACATGTGGAAGGTGTGATCTTTTTCTATGCAAATGGCAAAATAATAAAGGATAATTGCACTTCCCTGAAAGCAGAGTACTGAATTTTTTGAAAATGTGAGGTCATATGTGCACAATTTCATGTCACTTCTTGTGAAGTGGCTCAATCAGCAAAATCCCCACTAAAGGCTGCTGGACAGGCACATGAATGAACAGGAAGTGTACAACATGTGTAGGCATTAGGATAGACTGCAAGAATTTGAAAATTTCTGGATGGGGAGTAAAGTGGCCAGGGCTCCTGCTGCCACTGCATGTAGAAGATTTACATTCTTACATTCTTCAGCTGATAGACAGTTTCGGAAATAGACAAGAATTTAGGAAGCTTTTTATCAGCTAATGAGCTAATGTACATCTGCTAGTGGTACTTTCCTTTGGAAGGAATGAAATGCAACTTTTTTCCATTGCTGGAATCCAGAATTGTTATCAAATTAAAATGTACTGTGCAATTAAGCTGGAAAATCAGGAAAAGCATCAACATGAAAGTGAAAAAACATGAAGTCTTCATTCAGCAAGGACATACATTTGGTATGTGGAAAGACTGTATAAGCAGTATTATTAAAAGGATCTCTAGTGCAGTCTCTCAGTGGTCACTGATCACTTTGTTAACTACTTAAATTCCTGGACAATAAAAGATGGAAAAGAGGGATGACTATGTTATTCTCCCTGAATTGCTGTTATTACTTATAAAGTATAAAAGGCAGCATTTATAATTTATGGGTAATATAAAAATGTTGTAAACGATCAATGACTGTCATCTCACTGTAATATTTACAAACTAGCAATTTAACAAGATATTTAACTATTACAAAGATTCTGGGAGTTTTAAAGTACAAAGGGTTTTACAGCTAGAAGTGGAGCCTGCCTTAACTTACTTGAATTGGAACAAAGTGGAAAATTTTCAAAGTGTTTAATAGAAAAATAGTGTAGTAGTTGCTTGCTGGCCTAAGAAACCAATTGCTCTAATGAGACTAAAAGTAGTCATTAGTTCTGGCACCTTTAAAACAAATTAAACAAATGTTGGTTTACATATAAGGTTCAGTTGAGGACAGCTTCTCTTGATGATGGAGTACATTTTTCCCAGTTTCTTTGTATAGGCCCAAATGGAACTGGCAAGAAAAGTAGCTTTTCTAAAGCAAGCAGAGGAACCTGACTGTCTTCTCAAGTCTTTTCTGAATTAAAAACATCTGAAGTGCAAAAATTCCAATAATTTCACACTGTGAAAAGCTGTTAGGATTTATAAATGGCAGAGAGCATTTAAAGTGAGGCTGCATTTGGCTTTTCTGAGCTATAACTGAGTAGTCTAGAGGAGGTGAAAATGTATGGGATCTGCCAAGCTCATAATTTCCCTGGTGAGGAATACTCTCAGGGCACAGCTGGTAGCAGTAGCTTTTTCTCCTTCTCTTCTCTCCTCTCTCTTCCATATATGCATGCTGAACCTCACTGTAATTACTGCACTGAGAGAACAAAAAGATGTATGTAATGGGGAAAAAAATTACAGGAGCTTGTAGTGATGCTCTGACCTGTCTTCTGCTCAGCACAGCACCAAATCACTTCTGAGATTAAAGGGTTGCAACTTCCAGTGACACAGCACCATGATTTACCTTCCAAGATGTGATCACTGTAGTTATTTATTTACACTTTGACTTAGTAGCCTATTCATTCTATAAATATTCACTTAGATGACTGATTGAAAGATACATTTTTTCATATATTAAGATTTGGAATTATATTCAGACATTAGTCTCAAATTGAACTATTGGCATTTAAATTATGATTGGAGTGAGCTTTTAGTAATTGTCCAAGTAGAAACAGAGCAAAGATTTAAATTCCTACTATATGTTGTTGAAAGTGAAAAATGAAGACAAAATCAAGACTGTTGAGATTTGAGCGAGCAGACTTTGGGAGTTTGGGGATTTTTTTTCCTTTTTTTACCTGTGTGGAGCTTAGTACTGCAATAGCTGTACTGTATAATTTTATTTTTTTTTTTAAGAATAAACTATTTGTTTTATTTTCCTCAGATTGTTATAATGGAGGTACAAGGCTTAAAGTCCGTTGCTCCCAATCGGATTGTCTACTGCACCATGGAAGTGGAAGGGGGTGAGAAGCTTCAGACAGATCAAGCAGAAGCTTCCAGGCCACAGTAAGCCACTCTGCTGTTGCTGCATCCAGTATCTCTTTTCTTCATATCATAGGAAAGCCTGTCTGATCATTAACTTAGCACTAGGTTATATGACATTTTTTCCTGGGTAGTTATCTTAAATTCTTTCTGAAAAATCAAAATAGAAATAATAGTTATTTATGGTAAAGTAAGTACAAAATGTGAATGCTGTTGAAATAAATGCCACTGAATGTGTGGGTGAGGAAAAGAACTAGAGACTGCTTGCTCCGAAAATATAAACTCTTGATAGATGTTAGCCCGAAGTGATTTTATGTATTCTAGGTTAATGTGCAGGTGGCCTTGTGGAGTGTAACTTGTACAGTTGGTGGTAAATCAATACTCAGTGATCAGTCTTGACAAAGCTTGCTCACCTGCTGAGCCTATTTCATTTTAAATTATAGGATCCACTTCTTTCAATTAAGCTTTGATGGAGGCAGTCAGCAAACTGACTTGAAGGGGGATAACATCATGCCATCTGTAGTTGAACCAGTTGGAGTGGCAGAGAGGAAGAAATTAAATTGGTTGATTTCTTTGACCTACACAATGTCTTCAGACATTTTTCTCTCTGTTAAAGTGTCATTTGTAATCTTTTGTAGGTAACTTTCTAGACAACATGTTGAGGTTTTACTGGTATCATAGCGTGCCTTGTGAAAGACAATTTAAAAATTGCTGTTGTTACAATATCTGATAAAACATCTTCAATGGAATTGGAGCGGTAGTTTCTATTCTGTTAGGACCACAAACACAGACTTTTGTTACGCAAAAAGTTTTATCCATCTCTTTTAGGATTTGGAGTAGGAGAGATCTAATTTGGTGGACTTTCTCCTAGCTGCAGCAAATTTCCCTGGCAAGTAAACCAGCAGCCTACTCCAGTAACATATTCAGACAGCTTTCCAGAACACTAAATATGTGGAACAAGAAGTAAAATTCACTTGTCATAGTCCCTGGATGTGTTCCTTCTCCAGGGAATGGAATCACTTATTCTTATCATTTGCATGTATGACATGAGGACCTTCCAAAAGCAACAAAAGTTAAAAAGGCACACAGAGGTGCACGTTGAAGCAAGGTTATAAGTGGGTATGCAACATCACCTACTCATTTTTGGACCTGCTGGACACTCACTGGTGGCTCAAGGTCCCATGCTAAATCCTAACCCTAACCCTAACCCAAGGCTTTCTCATGGAGAACACATCTTCAAACTGTCTTTGTAAAAAAAAAAACATGATAAGGATAGTTCACAGTTAGTTCATGGTTTACTTTTTACATACTGAGGGCTGCAGGTTCATGTAAAGGTTTTAAAATCAATCAGAAGGTAGATGCATCTGATAAACATTAATAACAAACTGATTGATTTTTGTACCTGTCAAAGTAGAAGCTTTGTGAAAAGGAAGTTCCAGAAAAGGTGGAGTCAATACAAGAACAACTCAAGTATTTCTAGGAAAAAGTGTAATGTTAAGACCTGCTCCAATTTTGTAAACTGATGTAATGGATTTCAGGTATGAGTTGCTTGAACATGGGAGAAAGACAGATTATGGGCTATTCTAAATAAGTGATGGTATATGAACCAAGCTCGTATTGATTTGTATGGAAAAAATTATGCATCTTTAGAAATTTTTTAGAGATGCCCTGAACTGTACCCTAGAAGAACAAGAATGGGAGTTACTGGTGCTGTTGACCTGCTGTCAACCTGCTGTCCTATAAAAGAGTGTAACTTGAAGGAGCATAGCTTATAGAACTCTAAAATCTATCTAGTTTTTGTGGTCTTCTGAAAGTTTTCCGTTTCTGGCGAGAGTGATTAGGAGACATTGGCATGCAATATGATTGCGGGCATATAGAAACATGTATTTGTAAGCACATATAGAAATATTGTTTGAGGTAATGGGGTAGGATATTAAATTAGACAAGCATGAAAATTACCAAATTATGGGCAAAGAGTAAGAAGACAGAGGAAGCTGCTTATAGAATGGAACATACTTTCTTCTACAGTTTCATTCTTCTGTTGGCAACAGCAATATTGCTTTTATTGATTGGTGGCAGAGGAAACTGAGAGGGCTTGGCAGAGTTTAATCAAAAACTATGCTGGTGGAAAATAACCTAGGAACTGCTATTAGAGGCAGGAGGAGTCTATAGGTTTCAGAAGACTTAAAGCACCTCTTTTTTTCTCTCCCCTATCCTGGCCTGTGTCCAGTTCTCCTAAGATCTTAGATTCCCTTGTCTTACACAGTCATCTGTCTCCTCTTGCACACCTGCTTCTTCCAGCACTCATTACTCTTCTCCCATAGAGACCTGCCAGGATGATGAGCGTGGCCAGTCCCTGGTTGAAGAGTTGGATGGTCTTCTGAAAACAAGAGGTATACAGGTATTTAGGAAGAGGTGGAAACAGAAGTGACTTTCTGCTGCTGTTGGTGCTAGTAAGGGTACTATTACCACTGGAAAGAGATGCTTTCTTTCACTCTGTGTCCTTTGGCAGCAGCAGCAGTGAGCAAAGTCATGTATGTAGAGGCCAATGACCAGCTGGGCAGGCACAGCCAATCCGTCTCTTCTCTGATACAACAGATCCAAGCTGTCAGAGACCTTGTCTACTTCCTACTTTGCCTGCTGCTAGAGCTGGTCCCTTACTAGTATAATTTTCAGTGATAGTATAATTTTTTTGTGATATACAAGAAAAGTATCAGTGAGGCTGGAGGAGATCATAACTTCAGTTTTTATGTAGGACATGCAGCTAGAAAAGGATACCAAAGCTCTTATACTAAGTGTGGAATGAGGTAGTGATGAAAAGTGAGTGATTACCACCAGCCTGCTGTGGGAGACTGCTGGCAAGAGCTCCGAATCATGTGCTTGTCATACACATTTTTCTGTAATAGGTTCATCATTGTGAACTGGTAGCTACAATTGTGGGAAAAAAGCAGTATATATATTTTTTTTTATGCCTATTTTTTTTCAGCAGTGCAACATCAGTGTATGCAGTGCACTGCTACTATTCAGTCAGAAGTTTCAGAAGCTTTGACAGTGAAAAGGAGAAAACAAGATATAAGTTTTGAAATACCACTGCAAGCCAGTGTCATCTTAGAGGAGAGATTAATAGAAGCATAAATCAAATGCAGACTTAATTCACAATTCACTATTCCAAAGTGCTGAATATTTTCTCAATTAACTTTTAGGAATCTATGTAAGTATTCCTCTAGATCCCTGAATGTCTTGGTTTAAAGATAAATATTAGGATGAGTACTCCAGTAAAATGAAGTCCTTCCCCTTTTGTTCCCCTCTTAATACAGAGAGACAACAAATGTGAAGAGGTTATAAGTGAAAAAATAACAGTTTATTAACATGGAAAAATAGCAGCACCACAAAGAAGCAAGGGAAATGTCTTATCCACA
The DNA here is from genome assembly GCA_013399895.1 of Serilophus lunatus. Classification (NCBI taxonomy): domain Eukaryota; kingdom Metazoa; phylum Chordata; class Aves; order Passeriformes; family Eurylaimidae; genus Serilophus; species Serilophus lunatus. The sequence goes on along the minus strand of VXBA01003435.1, from coordinate 1,372,367 downwards.
AAAAAAGGGAATTCACCCTGTCGTGTGGACACCCAGGAACAAAGGGGAAAGGGAATGGTGGAGGGTACACCCCATCAACCACTCCTGTCTGCCTAACTAAAAAAAAGAAAATATCACAAAATACCCTGAGTTGGAAGGGACTCAGAAGGATTATCAAGTCCAACCCTTAGCACTACACAGGATCATCCCCAAGAGTCACACCAGGTGCCTGAGAATATTGTCCAAATTTTTGTTGGACTCAGATGGGCTTGTTGCTGCAACCACTTCTCTGGACAGCTTGTTCCAGTCCCCAGTCAGTTTCTGGGTGATGAACCTTTTTGTAATATCCTGCCTAAACCTCCCCTGACACAACTTCAGGCCATTCCCTCAGGTCTTATCGCTATTCACCACAGAGAAGAAATCAAAAACTCGGGAGAACTGTGGTGCTCACAAAGTTACACTACTAAACTCGCCACTCTACGTCACCCAGTTAGGTTCAGGCAATGCTATTAGTTCGGTATCTCTTGTTCCTGCCACGTGTTGCCTCTGGCATGATGTGTTGGCCTGCTTGGCTTAGCTGGGCTGTGGAGCGGGAGCAGGGGCTTCTGGCATGCCAGTGGTTCCATGGGGCAAGCAAGTGGCGGGTGAGCGGCGGGGGCAGTGCCAGGCGGCGTTCCAGTGGTGATCCGGTGGGCGTGCGAGCAGCAAGGCAGGGGCTCCCAGCTTTACTGCTGTCCCAGCAAAGTAGGGATGGTTACTGGCAGCCACTGAGACTCCAGAAAAACTGTGACTCGTAGAAAACCCCTCTCCAGCTCCCCGCACCATGTGTCCCCTTCAGATGACATAATGGTAGGAACATTCATTGATATATCACCCCCCCCCACCGAATTGTAACAATAACAATGCCACCTTAAGGGTAATAAGGAAATTAGAAACCATGTTCTTCCTTAAAGATGAGGTGCTTGGTTAGGCCCCCTGGAAGAGAGCATAGTTTTTACCAGTAATAAATATTTTGTGGTTTCTTAATGCTTTTAACCCCTGTCTGCCTTCTCTTTCTTTGAATAATAATTTTATGAGTTTATATTGAAGTGCTTAATTTTCTTCCTTAACAAGCTAAATAAAACTGCTTGTATGTATGTATATTACTGAGAACTAGTGGTAATTCTAAAATGCAAATGCTATTGAAAAATGTAGTTTTACTGAGCTTATGTTTTGGATAGTTATACAAACAGATTGGTTTCACAACTTCACACGCAAACCAAATAAAATTTTTATTACTGCCTCTGAAACATTTCTTCATTCCTTCCAACTGTTTCCTGTCTTTTAGCTCTGCTGAAAATCCCTCCAACATAGCCTGTGACCTTTTCTTCTAGAGATCAGTAAGCAGAGCCCTCAGAGGGCCCTTTCATATGTGTGAAGCTGTGCACAGCTTTGTTGCTGTGGCACTACAGGAGGTCATCTGGAAAAATCCAATGCTAATTTCATTTTTCAAATGTTACTGATGTGGCTTTGTTCTTAATTTTATGGAGTCTGGTGTTGACATGTTTTCTTAAAAGTGATTTTTATTTATTCTGAATATTAAAATAATGTGATTTCTTGAAAGTATCATGTTTTAGATATGTATAATCGTGCTGAAAGATGGGAATATGCTACCTTTCAGCACCACAAGTGGCATTCTCGGATATTTATGCAATAGGAAAAGATTGTATCTTGCTTGAAGAGAACATTTTAATAGATCCAGGGTATTCTTCATGTGACCAGGACAAATAAGGTGATCATATTTTTCTGACAGTGATTGTGTAATCTTATTATAAGGGCCATTATGTATTAGAAGTATGTGAAGACTATGTGATTACATCTGACTAGAGGAGGCAGGGAACCTTGGTCAGTAGTGCACAAGTTAAAAAAAAAAAAAGGAAAAAAGGCCTAATTTCTAAAATTTAAAAATTGCTTAAATGAGATGTTCTCTCATTAAAATAATAATACTTTTTATAGTAGGATATTTTGAGGATATGGCCTAAGTAGACATTTTTGAAGGGAAGAAGGATAGATAACATTTATAACCTGTGACAATCATGTTCCAAACATCAGATAGTTTTATTTCTTCATCGTAGTCCCTGCAATTTTCTAATTTTTATTTTTGATTAAGGGAAACAAAGAGATTGTAATGCTTAAAAGTGTCACCTAACTTTTGATTGCATGACACAGATGTACAATGCGCAAGGAAAGAGAAGTCACAGCTACTCTTCCCCCCGCTACTACTTTGTGTATGGTACATCTGCATAAATGAAATTTGTTTAGTTCAGTAATACTGCTATTCATGTGCTTCTTATCACATCTTCAGAGTATAAATTCTCCTTAGGATTTAGCTTTTTCATCAGGGTCTTTTACTTGATGGATTTCACCTGTTTTAACTATTACCTCTGAAAGGTTTTTACTTGCAGATAAGTTCACCGAAGTCTGGTGTTGATCTCATAGAGGATAACAAAGTAGAATTGTTCAACTTATTTTTGGCATACAGACTTATTTTCTTTAAAACTTAAACACATTTTATGCAACATTTACAAAAGTGAGATTGGGAGAACCTGTGTGTTATTAGCAAGACAATTTCACAGCTAAAGCTGAAGTAACATAATTATGTTGATGCGCACAATACTGAAAACTTGGTGAAGGTGAGCATGATCCTTTTAGAGTATTTCGGAATTTTAAGGAGATGGGTGGGGATCATGACAAGAAACAAAGTGTGTCTGCTTTCATATGCTAGGTTTGATTGAGTTATGTAATGATTGTTACCATTTTGTCTAGGATTCATCTTTTTATCTCTAAAGGATAAATTCCATCATTGCTTTCATCTTGTCGTAAGTCAGTACATGTTTCTACCTTTCAAACAACTGGGTGCTATGATCAAATATAATATATGTTGGTCTAGTATCCAGCTGTTTAGAGGAAAAAAGAAATTGACAGTAGGAAATTATCTGATGTTTTGTTGCTTCTGCAAAGGTAATTAAGGAGAAGAAAAAACCTGCACATTTATCCCAGCCTGGTGTTCTAGATTAATGATGGAAGAGTTTCACAAAAGGAATATGGATTCAGCTAAAAACACACATGACAGTTTTATTCAGTTATTCTTAATGCTTTATGCTGTGTTCTTTCATTGATTACTATTTTATATTGTCTAAGAAATTTTTCATCTCTCTTATTGCAGAGAAATATGAATTACATACAGGCTCTTAATATTAAAAGAAATTTGAAACTTCACTGGATAATAACATGAGCAACCTGATTTTAACTGGCCTTCCTCTATACAGAATTTGAACTGGATGACCTCCAGAGGTTGCTCTCAGCCTGAATTTTATGGTCATTCTATGATTAACTCCCAATATGTTCTGTCTATCTGAGGGACTTGTGAAAGCCACAACTGTTAGAGAGGAAGATTCAGTTTTCAGATAAATAAAAAACAAGATATGGAAGAAATTGGAATGAGAGGAGATAATTAATGTCAACTGCATTATCTGCTTTGTTTGGATAGTTAACAATAAATATAACCCTTCTGTCACTGAGGCATATATTAGGATAATTTTTTTTTTTATATATATATATATATATATATATATATACACTCCCTATATCATATATAGAGAAAGTGTTAAGCCTCCTCATATAGTGGCACTGATGGAAAGAATAGCTGTTTTGGGGTATCTTTCTTCCTTTAAGAAGTAAAATGATGTTACATGTCTTTTGCTCAACTGATACTAGTTTTATTTCATAGTGCATTTTGGAGATCTTTGGTTTTGAAGATGCATGTCCTACTCTTATGGTTTTCAGGGCTTGGAGACTGTTTGCATGCTGCTTAATGTACATGATATATCTGTTTCCATTCACATTCCTACATGATCCAACAGCAAATGCAACTAATATTTTGCAGACAGATATAAGAATTCTCTAACATCGTGCTAAAGAATCTATAGATGCGTGATCCAACTTAAAACTGGAAGGGATTTGGCTATGAATAGCATGGTGTGGAGGCAAAGGTAATTAAATCTTGCTTATAAGAAAAATGTTTTGGATTAGGCTAAGGCTGATACTAATATAACTACCTGGTCTTTGGCTCTTAAATTTTGATCAGATTGTCCTGTTTTACATTCTCAAATATGCTATTCTTGTGTCTTGGTTTGAAGAGACCTTTCAAAAATCTCCTTATATTCATTAGAAGCAATGCACTACAGGTACATTCAAATTGATTGCTAGATATTTTACTAGTGTTTGAATTGGAACAGATTTATTAGTTTTTTTACAGATTTATTAGTTTTGCTTTATTGTTTTGGATAAAGAGAAAACTTGTGGGAAAGGGTTTGGAAGAAAGAAGTTTTTGCTTTTGAATCCTGTTTGGGCTAAGAATACTTTATACATGTCAAAGGCACATGATATTCTGAAAACTACTTTTCACCCCACCATCTGCTGTTGCTGTGTTAGTATGTGCATTGATCCTCAGAGGTGCAAAGGTCCAGTAGTTTTAGAATACAGAATAGTCCACTGAAGAAAAAATATTTACAGATCTTGGAATTTCTTAATAACTTTCATTTCAGGTATGACTTTACAGGTTAATGTGCCTATTTGAAAGCAAGACCTGCAGATTGAGAGTAGGTGGACAGGAAAAACAAAGGCAGAATAATGTGGACAGCTGATAAGAGCAGTAGGAGTCAGAAGGAATAGTAAAAGGAGTTTCAGCATAAAACACGCCAGTTGGTGCGATGCCAACTGGAATACTGAAATTATCTGATTTGATTCCTGTGTCTTCCCTGACAGACCATGCAGCCTCAAGTAGATGAGTCTATTTTGTGATTTTTTTTTTCCACATATTTAGGCTGAGATGACAGCATCCACCTGCTTCATCAAAATACTGTGAGTTTTGCAATGTTTGTGCAACATTTTGAATGTTTAAAGTGTCACACAAGTACTATGTAACATGAAATAAATAGGAGTTGTAACTTTTAACAATGTTGTGATGGAAACATAATTATCTTTTTCAAGGCAAAAGTGAAAAAATATGCATATAGAAATTTCATAATAAAAAAGAGTATAAATGACTGTGTCTTGCCTTTGTGTCCATCATCAGTCTCTAACTGGAATTAATGCCTCTCATAAATTCTTCACATAATATGTACCAGTGATTCCCAGCATCTGGCAGTGTGTGAGTCTAGATTCATACCCGTGAAAATCTTCACCCTGGCTTGTCACAGTTGCCTATATTGATGTATTGAAATGAGATGAGAAAGCAAGACGAAGTAATAATGTATTCATACTGATTTATGTTTGTGATAATAGCATTCTGTAATGTTAGAGTGCACTTTTCTCATTTTCACTGTAGAAAGCCTAAATGAGTGTTTTTACTTAGTTGCTTATTCATTGAATCCCTCTTCTAGGTTGTCTTTCTGGTTTCTATTAGACACTTTTTTACTTTAAAGAAAAACTAATCACATATTTATTGAAACTTTTTTCCAAGGTTTTTTCATACATTGGTAATTTTTTATGTTAAAAAATAAATACATGATTGTGACTACCTCATTAATTAATGTTCAGGTGTTGGTTCCATGAATTATCAGGTATCCTCCTAGCCTGTTTTCACCATTAAACTTACCAGCTCTTTGAGCACGTATACAGATCTAGAACAAATAGCCAAAACTATGGAAAAAAATTGATGGAATTTTACAGCAGAAATAACGAACAATCCAGTATAGTCATATTTATTTGCTATGAAGACTCCACACACAGATGATGATGGGACACTAGGTTATTCAAAGTGTTTGTTTACATTAACATTGTCATTTTAAATTGATTTGTGTGCTGAAAATCTCTTTTTATCCTTTCAGATATAGAAGCAGAAAGTGCTTCTATGAAAGTGCTTCATGAAAGCCATTTCAATGGAATTTGGTTAAAATGAAGTATTATTCATAAACAGGAAAAATAAACAAATAGTTGATTGTTGAATGAAGTCTGACCAGGTGTCATAAAAGAAACAGCTGGGGCAGGGGGGGGAAAGTTGAAATCTTGAGTACCAATATAATTTCAGAACAGTAAAGGGTATTTCAAAATAGGCTAGTTTATGTACATTTTGCTGCTTTACTCAGTCTATCCCTTCTTTTGGGTCATCCTTAATCCTGGTAACTTGTTATATTTGTGGCACAAACTTTACAGATCAGAATTTTATTTCTAACAGAATTAAAGTTTATTAGTAGATGTTTCCAGTGTAAAAATACAGCCAGAAAGGCCATTGTTATTGCTACACTTAATTTCATACTGACAAAATAGAAAAATGTAAATTGCAAGTTCTTATTTGCAAGAACGTTCATATGGGTTAGACTGCAGCTGGGAGTTCAACATCATATGTTTAGATTGGGCTGTCATTTCTGAGTTCAGCTTCAGTTCTTGCCTGATGCATTAATAGTATGCATATTAACAATAATGTGTTTTTAAATGTACAGTATATAGATAAACTCAGTGTGTCTGGATTACGGGATCTCTTATACTTGTGTTCTTTCTTGGAAGAAGCAAACTAAAGTGAACATACTGCCACTTCTATTTTGACTGTCTTCTCTCGACTTCTGGTTTCAAATGGTATGATTTGATACCTCTGCAACAACACAAAGCTTGAAAGAGGATTTGTGCTCTAGTTAAAAAAAAGATGAGCTATGTGTACTTGCTGTGATATTTGCAACTGAGAGGAGCATTAGATACACACAAGTAAGCGTGGATTTGCCTTTTCTAACAGATCGTGTTTTCTCATGAGCTCTTTTGTGAGGAAAGTCAGTAGTCAGTAAATTCTGTGATAATCAAACAAATAATTCCATTCCAAAGACATGTTCCTAAGAGGCTATGAGAGTCACCTGAAGTCCTGATCAGCCAGGAGCGTGCACATCAATGCACGGAATATTCCTACCATGAACATTAAGCTTTAGGAATTGATTCAGACCATTGCTTTTCACCCCAGGATTTTCACTTACTGCTGGGGATGGAGCAAGGGATGGGAGAAAGATGTGAGGTGATTTCTAATGCTACATGAGTACCAACAACAGGTGGATTACCCCATGTTACTCCCATTCACATCAATCTCATGTTGTGCATCTAAACTGAAGAAAGAGCAAATTCTGTCAGGATCCCTGGTCAAGGCTCATGTGTGCCCCATCCCTCCCTGCTGTGTCCTGCAGAAATGCAGCCTGGGTATCCAGAGAACTTGCACCAGTCTTTGAACCTGCTCAAACCCATGCAAAACCTGCAGCACATACCTGCTGCTCAGCTTGTAGAAGCTGAGTCGCTGATGATGATATTCTCTTCTTTAAATAGGTTCCTTTTAGTCAGAGTGACCTCTCATTTCCCTTTTGTATGAGTTGATGCTGACACTGGATCTTTGTAGAGATTTGAGTCTGTTTTGTTATTTTAATGGGAGTTTCTCTTGGGGTTTTGTATGGTGCTGTTCATTATAATATGAACAATGTAAAGCTTCTGGAAGCTCAGGGGCAAACCTGACACCTGAGAGAGAGGGTGCAGCTGTAAAAGTACTTAGACTGAGTTTGTCATTTCAAGGCAGCATTCTTCCTGATTAGTATTATCTGGAGGGAGAACTGAAGATACAGCTATTTCATCTTTTTAGATGGTGGAAAATCTCATTTCTGTACTGTGACAACATTTACCTCTGGGACAGACACTGGTAAGAGCAATAGTTCTAGACATTGTCTTATCCTGCAGTTGCAACATCTATCATATCATAAAACAGGTTTTCTCTCACTCACCAAGGTAATTTCTTGTCAGAATTCCTCTTTCAATTCATTACCTTTGCTGAGGCTAAAGCAGTGCACACCACAGACAGAGGGTAAGTATCTATCTAATCCAGAAAAAGCAAAGGCAATGTAACGTAATTTGTTAATTTGCAGTGAACCTGACTTTACCAGGTTCAGCTACCTATAGGACTGGTTTGCACAGAACTGCTGCTCCCTTAAAGCTTTTTGGTTTTGGTTACATATTACTTTCTAGAATTTGTCATGAAATCTTTAACTTAACATTACTTGAAGGATTTTCTTTTCCCTAATAGATCCCTTTGCTGGAAGATTGTTACTGAATGTTCACTTTCCAACCATGGAGAGATTGTGTATTTTTGAGTGTAAAATAAATTTGCTGCTTTTTCTAAATGAGGCTCAAGATTTTGGCTTGTGTTCTTTTATAGACTACACTCTAAAGGTCACCTGTTTATTTTATTAGCTTTTGCTCATCATAATATCTCAAGCAGTGGAAAAACATGATGAGAAGCTGGAGTTGTACTTACTTTTTGCATTTTGTATGTAGAAAAATCAGAATCATGATAATCAATGCAATGAACTCTATGTGTTTGTTTAGAAAAATGGAATAGTTCATGGAAGGAAGTTGCAGTCTAATTTGAATAACTTTCCTCTGGCACACAGAGGAGGGGGGAAGGCTGACAAGCCGAGTGTCTTAACTGAGATAAGAGATGAATAACTAGAAGTCTGTCTGCCTAATTAAGGTCCTCTAAAAGAGTGAAGCCTTTTGGCAGTTATTATCTTGCAGAGCTATAGACATTCTGATAAATAAAACTTTTTTCTTTTTTTTTTTGCTTTCGTGTTTACATTTTTCCTACATTCTCATATGCTAAGTTGTAACATATCATAAAATGTAAGTTTTTCTCTGCCTTTTAATTTCTGCATAGTATGGTCACCTGAAGTGAATTGAGACATAATTCTTTGCCAAATTAGTATAACTTGTATGCACAAGATAGGGGCCATAATATGTTTCATAGAAAATACGTCTCACTTTATTTGCTTTCTTGCTTGGTTCTGTTTTTCCCTATGAAGACATAATTTGTTCTTTGGGGTTTAAAAAATTGTGGATTGATTTTTTATTACAAACATCACACAGAAAAACTATGATTTATTTTAATGGCGAAAACCCAAATTTTCAATGTAAAGATTTGATCTGGAATGTTCAGAAGTGTACCTCCCTTTTCTTTCCCACCATCTTCCTCCAAAAGTTTGAAAATTGAGTTCTACGAGAGCATTGATAAATATTCTTCAGAAAAGATGAGGTATATCACTATCAGGCTTCTCCTCAGCTCCAGCTAAATTCTTTTGTTTTGTTTATTGCAGATGGGGAACCCAAGGAGATTTCACCACTACTCACCCTCGGCCTGTTGTTAAAGTAAAACTCTTTACAGAAAGCACCGGAGTGCTGGCACTTGAAGATAAAGAACTGGGAAGAGTGAGTATTATGGGTATACATGAGAAATATGTGAGAAATGATGGGCAGAAGTGTGACTTGATAAAACATGCGATGAAATAGGATAAGACATTCCGTACCAACCTGCTCTGCTGTAGCTCTACCAAACACTGCTTTTTCTATTAAGGGTGGCTTTTCCTGCTGTTCAAAATGTGATATATTGACTTGGGTTACCTTTCAGAAACTTACATTGAGGATCTCTGGTGGTTTCTTTGTCTTGTTTGAATCTGTTTCATTTCTAAATGATGTACCAATGTTTTCAAATATTTCAAATTAGAGAGAGAGATAAGACTTGGCATGTAGTAAGTGCAGCAAACTATTGGGAAAGGAAAGTCTTCAGTGGTAGAAAGATGGTGCAGAATGGGAGAGGAGTACTGGAGATAATATGTCAGACTAAAATAAGAGCTATTCTTCTAGTCCTTGAGCTTCTCTTACGTTTTCATGTTTTCCCTATCTTGACAGAATCATTTATCCCTCTTCTGCCAAAATCAAGAACTAGGAAGTGCATTGTATCATAGAAGGCATAGGATAGTGAGGGTGAAGCAAAGAGGGTCTGCAAATCTCCCTTCTTCTCTTGCTGAAATTTTCCTCTCTGACATGTAGCACATGGAAGGTAGCTCACATCAGAGATCTGACTATTTCTTATTCAAGCAAGCACAACTTTATTGAAAGAGCAGGGACTTTCCCCACTTTGCGTCTTTAGAGCACAGGCGGCTACGCAAAGACAGAGGCTTTCAAGGTCACTTGATCTAGGATGGCTGAGGTGAAGGTGGGATCTGCATGGGGAAGGTTTCCATAGGGGTAACACTCTAGCAGGAGCCAGACAGGCAGTATGACAGGGACAGAGAAGCCACAGGTGTGCATCTGAGCAGACCAGGGTGACTATCATCTGGATTCAGAACAATAAGAAGATACACTGAAAGGGTGGACTTACAGGAAGTACACGGTACTAATCTGTCCTTCCTTGCTCAGGCCTTTCAAGGAAGCAAAAGGGAAGGCAATGCCAAGGTGAAGGGTAGTGGAGGAGGAACTATGTGTCCACTGTGAACAGTAGCCAGCACATGTCCAGGAGTCAGAGAAGGAACATCATCAATATAAAGAGGCTAAGCCTTACAGGTGTTAACAGCATCCTCTGGCTCTGCAACCTTAAACAGCCTGAGGTACTTGCCATAGTCTGCTTTCTTAGCTGCAGCTTGTCTGAGTTACTAGGACAAGAGGTTTAAAATATTGAAAATTTAATTTTAAAGAATGAAAACATTTCAAGTGTAAAATATTGAATAAAACTTTTGCCTTAACTCTGTCTTGTGGCTCAAGATGGTTGGTTTGTGGGGTTTTTTCACTGCACACTCCCTGCACACTCCTGGCTGCCTTCTCACACATCTGTATTTGTTAGCTGGCCAAACCAGTTTAAAGAAGTTTTCTAGATTGGAAGAGGTGAGGGGAGTTGGAGTATGACCCAGCTTTCCCAGGGAGAAAGCAAGATATATAAACGCTGAGACAGGGATGAGCATTCAATCATCTGTTTCTGTTGCTGATTCTTACTCTCCTGGGTACATCTGATCCAGCTAGGTTTCTTATGCTCTGAAAAGGTCTGAAGATACTTCTTACTGGTATTTTTCCTGTACTTAAAAATTCAACTCAAACCTGCCCTTCTGAGGTAGGCTGACTGTGGACATTAATTCTCATCTGTCAAGTACTTTCTTGAAACGTGTGCCTTGACCTGAAACTACTTTTCTGCATTATTGAAGCTTGTATTTTCAATACCCTGCAGTTACTCTGAAGGTTTTGTTCTGTTTAATCTATAATTAGAAATAGAAGGTAGCATCAAGCTACATGATTTGAATTTGAACTTGCATCATATACTATGAGGTTTTTTCTGCCACCAAGGGATCAGTTTTTTTAGGAAAAGAGATCTAAGGTATGAAATGTGGAGCTAGCAAAGGTTTCCCCAGAGCTATAGAGAAGCTACTTCCTTTGACCCCCATGGCAATCTCTCTCACTTTTGAACTTAAGATGTAGACCCTGATATCAGCACTACAGGTCCCTCATTTCAGGAAGAATCACTACTGACTTTCAGAAGTAACTAGCTCCTGGTAGAGCAGAGGGCTCAGGCTGAGAGCTGCTCAATCTCTGCCACAAAGGTCACCAGGTGAGCACCAAACAACAGAAGAGCTGCTGTCTGTACTTAACATCTCCCTTCAAGGCATTTAAAATGGAGTTAACTGACAGGAAATAATACTTGCTATATCACTGGTCTGACATGGCTGTCTTCCTCTAAAAAAGATGATAAATCAAGGTTTTGCTTGCTGCAGGGTGTTGTTCTGGCTCCCTGCTGACCACTTTAAGTGTTTTCAAAATCAAATCTTAACCTTTATTCTCTGTTCTATACAAATGGCAGAACAGTTGAACAAACTCAGTTTTCCAATGAAAGACAAAACAGAGACGTGCTGCACAAAAGGGGAAAAGATGTTATTTGGATTTTACTGGTTCTGCAGAACATGGGCTTCTGCAGTGATCTGGGACGGTGATTGGGCAGACCTCTGTGTATAGAAAATCCCTGACTTTTACTTCCAAAAAGTGAGACAGGCTACATCTTTGAAGCTACATTTATTCTAATTTATTCTGAAGAGGAATTGTTAAGAGTTTACTTTGTTCAAATGTCTTTGAAATGTGTAGTACGGGTTTTATGTGACTGACACTGATCTGGCCACTTTAGTAATTTTTGTGCATAAAGAGGCAGAATTGATGCTTGGATTTGTACATGCAACAACTGAAGAAGCATGAAGAAACCTTCAGAGTTTAGTGTAAGTACTTCTGAAAAATCACCCTAAAACTCAGGGAATCTGACACCACATTTTCTTGTTCGGTACTTTTTGTATGAAGATGTTCAAGCCTAGTAATTCAAAGTGACAGCGATTGTGCGTGCTTAGCACACATGTAGATACAGTGCGAGAACAGCAGGTGGCATTTGATTGCTGATGCTTTTTGAATATAAGAATACTTCAGCTTTGTCACTCTGACTATTCAATTAAAAAGGAGCTTGTCTCACAGCCTGCTTGTCACAGTCAGCTGCAACCAGCAATAATTAGCTGTGCAGCTATGGGGCTTTTTCTTTAGTGCTGTTACTCTGGGTTGAATTTAAAGACATTATGAAAGAGCTGTACTGGCTAGGTACCTATACTCACATGATTGCCTGGTTTCTGAATGCTGCCTGCACTGGGAATGATCTTTATCTTCTGTGCCACATTCAAACAGACTCATAAACTCCCTTGGTGATGAATCTCTTATTAACCCATTCTTTCAAGGGGATAACTTTCCTAAGGGAATTACTCTTAAGTGAGATATCTCCTTTTCCCCTTTCTACCTCAAATTTTGAGTGTCTTCTTGAGCTTTTTCTGCATCCTCCTGGCAGCAGTGCATCATAGCACAGCAGTGCTGTGCTTGGCAGGCTGCTGCTGGGGCAATAAAAGGAACCTCACTTCTTGTCACACTGGCAGTGGCTTCTGGCTTTCTGATATTAGCCAGTCTTTGGGATGGCATAGCTTAGAACAGCTCCAAGCTTTCAACTTAGGGTGGAAGGTGACTTGAGAGGAATCTATGAAAACCAGGTAAGGGTCCCTTAAGTGGGGATGGGACCGGAGTTATACAAACAACATAACATTCTATATAGAGAATATCTTGACTCGATTTTTCTCAAATGTCTTTGTAACTTGCCAGTCTGTTTGCCTGGTACCTTTGTTAGTCCCTTTTGAAGGCTGCATATTCTTTTGACAACAGGACAACTGTAACCAGGAATGGTTATCTTGAGAGCTTTATCTCAACATTGGAATACCAACAGGAGGTATTTCTGCACAGAACTTTTGACTCTGAACCTTCTGCTCAGTTATTTGCTCTGTAAAAGCAAGATTTTTTGCCAGTTTGGTTTATTCAAGCTTTCAGAGTACTTTGGACAACTCAAGTTTTATTTTATACCTTTAAATCAAGATATAATCAATGGGCCAAAGGTAGAGGACAGTTAATAGTTGCATGCCTGGATTGACTGTTTGGCTCAGGTGTATTTCATTTAATTTTTTCTGTTGTGATCCAGCTGGGGACCAAAATATACAACTAAATCACAAAAATGACAGTTAGTTAAGTTATCAAATGATATTGACTTCGTGTCTTTCAAGCCATCTTTTAAGCCCAGGAGAGAAACATTCTCAGTTATTCACAATTAAGAAACAATGTTTTGAGAACATCATTTTGTGCAAATGCATGTAAGTGTTGCTTTGTAATATTTAGGGGGGTTCTGTTTATTTTACATCCAAATGAGGAGAGGTATAAAGTGAACTTGACACTTTTTTAGTTACCGTGTGGTCTGAGGAAATGTAATGCTAGATATAATTGGAAGATGTGGTCAAGTATTTTTAATGATCATGAGATGATTGAATTTACTGAATTATGTCTATCCACACTGTTCTGATAGTATTCATTTGCCTTAAATGAGTTGAAGCAGTGCAATGCACAGCAGCTATGTTCACTCTGTAGCATTCTGGTTATTAATAGTCCATTATACATTTTAATGTACTTCAGTGTACTTACAGTAAACACAGTCTTAGACTAGCAACTCATAGTTTCTCTGTGCTGCTGCTGAATAACCTACTGTGGTGATACCCACAGGTGTATGAAAAATAATAAGTAAAATAAAATAATAATAAAAGTTCTGAAATATGTGATGCAGTAGAAATTTTATTAAATTCTTAGCCATTTTAGGCACAGTGAGAGCATCCTGTAGTTAAGTCTTATGTCTGCCAGAGAGACACACGTCAGTTGATACCATTTCAGTTTTTAAAGTATATTATGAAACATTGAAAAGATTAAAATCCCTTAAGCAGTGATGACAGGAAAGCTGAGACAGAATAGCCTAGAAAGTTTTTCTGTAGACAATGGCAATGACATCACACTGTAGTGTGCCATGGTGGAGAGAATGCTTTTAATAAAAATTCTAGCAACTTTCTACTTTTCTTATCAAGGAACAATGGCTGAGTGTTTTGGTTTCAGTGATTTCATGGGGGCTTGTGCTTTGCACCAGCCAATGGTATGGTGTGCAGTGGTTATCATTGTACTTAAAGGCAGTATTAGTATGAAGGTTATTGTGAAAATAATGCTTTGCGTGCATATGCCTATGTGTGTTTGCATGTAATAAAAATTTTGATTACAAAATTCTTTCAGCTCTCATTGTTTAAAGCTGGAAGACATGATAACAACACAATGCATACTTAAAAATAGTCTGACAGATAATTATTCCTTGTGAGAGCTTTGAAATTGAAGCTCCATAATACTTCTTTAAAAATTCAGAAAAGAAATCATCAGTACTGAAATTACAAATTAATTATACTCTTGTCTGCTCATATTTTCATCAGCATTCTAAAAATTCAAGAAGGTGACAGGAGAAAGTTGTTGCTTGATATATAAGCTGTAATAAGCTATTACAAGACAACAGGAACTGCAGCTTCTAGAAAAGGAAAAATTCTTAACATCACTTACAGTCCTGTGTGAATGCCAAGAGATTAGATACAAGGAATGAGTAATAATTCCATTTATACGATCTTGCATTTAAAGAGATAAACAAACTAAAAATTTTCTGTTTAATATATCAGAACACAAAAGTTGCCATACTCATAATTCTTTTAAATGTTTTTTTTTAAGGAATGGCTTTGACTCAGAATGAAAATCAGAAAGAAGGAATAAGTTCTGATATATATAGTATTTCCTGTGTGTTTGCAAAAAAACAAAAACCAAAAAGAAAAAGGGAGCGGCCTGATTTGTTAAAATCAGAATATATTGGTTCTTCTGCTATCTCTTTAAGAGGTACTGAACATACTCAATAGATCTGACAGGTGGTTTCTTACATTGGTGTTACAAAGCTTGCATACTTGATTAGGGGTGATGCTTCATATTTCTCTGCTTGACTGGAGCAGGAATGTGTTTCTGCAAAATATTGAGATGAGAAGCTGAAGGCCTGCCACTTACATCCTCTTTCAGACGATTAGATCTGAATGACACTATTGTAATATCTTTGGCTTAATAACATCAGTTAGATTTGTACTTGCTTCAATATTTTTGCTCAAATCCATGATATAACCTTCATAAAAACACAGAGGATAATATATTGTGGTTTAGATATGTGATGCAAGGCACCAGTACTATGTGTGAGAAATTAACCTGACAGTTAACGTAATGATTAATTTTAGTTTTCAAGAAATAAAAGATGTGAAAAACGCTGCTTTTTAGAATGTTGTTACTTTTGAAATACTGCTATATGATAATGCTAATTCAGAACTCCCTGAATGTTATGAAAGTCTCCCATGTAGTGTGTTTAGAATATTTTAGAATCTAAATTGATTCAAAAGTAGCGCTTATAATAAGAATGAAAGGAAATTTTATTTCAGCAGCATTTAACTGCTGAACATATCACTGTGGGTAAGGATTTCATGAAGCAGTAGTATTTAATTGTACTGACTACAAATAGATAAACTTTTTGTGTGGTAAATAAATATTTAACTTCTTGTGACTAACACTAATCTAAAATTAATTGCTAGTAAAACTTTCAAGAAATTCACATAATGTTTTTTAAAAATTAAATATTTAGAATTCATTGTGTTTTTTAATTTTTTCGTGTCTGCCACTGTGGATTAAACAAAGATTTTTGTCATATCACATATGAACTGGACATAGTATCTTACATTTATTATATTCCATTTGCAACAAAGATACTTTGGAATTCATCTCCAATTTCTGCAATGTTTACAGCAAGATACTTTTACCACTGCTATTTATCAAAAAATGAGCTGGTAAGAGGGGGTATATTTTGTTTATTTTCTTTCTAACAATGTCACTACTGGGGGCCTGATCACGTGCATAATGCTCCAGCAGATGTTTCAGCAGGGTGTTTCCAGCAGAGCAGTGAGTAATATAAAAGTTTAGGTTCCTTTTAAATTGTACATGGTCATTTTGAAATGCCAGCTATTTCTTTTTGCTTAAAACTGTTAATTCAGAATGTATTGACAGGAGGAAATTTTATTAACTTATGATATGGAAATTCCTATTTGTAAGAGAAGGAAAGAGTTAATTTTGTAAATTTCTCTGTTACAATAAGATTGACTTAACTTACTGACTAGATTTATGAAATCTTTTTAGACAGCTTTTCTGTTGGAGGAGATGCAACAGGAATCTTCACTGCTTAGATGTTTCCATGAAAGACTGTCGGGGGGGAGGATATTTTACCAACTCGCTGAAGTTTTTCTTTATGACTTGCAGGTAGTGTTGTATCCAACGTCAAATAGCCCAAAGTCACCTGATCTGCATAAAATGATAGTCCCCAAAAACAGCCAGGACAATGACTTGAAAATTAAACTGGCAGTGAGAATGGATAAACCGCCTCACATGAAGCACTGTGGGTAAGTGTCCATTTTCTGTCTGTCTGTATTTTATTATTTTGCCTCACTGCGCCTGTATTTAAACCATATGCATCTAAAGTTTGTAAAGCTTTATAAATGTCTAAAACAGTTCATGCAGTATGGCATTGTGTTATATTCTAATCTCATATATAAAGTGTTGACTAGCCAGGAATAACATTAATTTCAGATGTTCAGTGATGTATAAAAATCAATGATGAGCTAAGTCTGAAATGCAGAACTAAGAGTACAGGCTCATTTGGATACTGGCTTTGAATGCTACAATTTATAGCACTTTGTTAAAAAATAGTATTTAGGAGAATCATATTTTTCCATTAAATTAGGATTAATTATATACCTGAATGTGATGGTACTTGCCAGATGGTCTCCCCTTTCCTTTCTCTGTCTGCTGTATGGTCTTTCTCTGGAAAGGAATTTCTGGATGAATATGAGTTCAAGGATGTTTTTCTGTCTAACATTGAAACTATGTGGAATAGATTATTCATGAAGGCAGCTTGTTTAATAGACTGCCACCACTATTCCTCAGCCCAACTGCAAAAAGAGCTTACTGTTGTTATAAAGCAATCATTAACAATCAATGTACTGTCCATACTATTTAGATTTCTTTTTTTTAGTGTCCTCCTATTAATATTCTGCTCATTGTATATAGGCAGTAATTGTCAAAGTTTCCTGTATATGATACTTTCTCTAAAAAACCAACCAAACGTATTTAAGTTTTGGCGAAGTGTTAATTCATTGGGCTGAAATTTCCCAGGTATCAAGCTCAACTGTCATTTTGATTTGGGGAAACTTAACATGCAAATGATCAGGACTGTACCAATGAGACTTGCTGGATAGAGATCTGTGGCTGGTGACCAGAAGCTGTGAGGAAAGAGAGGGAAACCAGTCATGGAATCAACGAAGGAACTGGAGCTGTTGTGCTTGGAGGCTGGGATTGAGATGAGAAAACTTCCAAGTATGGCTGGAAATACCTGAATAAGGGAAATAGGATAATGTAGCAGGAGAGATCAGGAAGGCTGGGCTGACTTGAATATGTTGGAGTAGAGAGGAGCTGGGGAGGAGAGAAAATGTTTGTTGGTACTAAAGCATGATGTTCTCCCTGAAAGACCCCACCCCCTGCCCCATTCAATTGCACTCACCAAACACCTCTGAAATGATGGTGGCACATCTTTGTCTATAGTCAGCCCACTATCATGGTTTCATTTTCCTGCTGCTGGAAAGTATTCATCTAGTTACCGTATTTAGCATGCTGCAGGGTGGCACTGTGCTGCCTGGCTTCTTCAGAAGGGTTGTCAAAAGGCAGCCATGGATGCAGGGTGATTTGAAAAACATCAGTAATTAATAACATGCAACAGATGCATCTAACATGCACAGTTGCATGCTTCACTCTTCACACAGCAGAGATGTTGTGCTGCCATGTACTCACCTCAAGCTACAACTAAGAGAAGTCACCATTTTAAATCAGGTCACTGACAATGTTGGGATCATGCTCTCTGCAGCCCCAATTAGAGTATCTTATGCAACTGGATCAAGCAAGAAGGACAAGGCTCCAATGTTTCCTCTCATTGTGCTTCTGTGTTTCCTCAGAGACTTTCTTGGCTACAAGCTATTCTTCTGGAATCTTCTGAGCATTTTCCTAACCCCTCCAGTTTACTTTTTTGTTTTTACTTTTATGGTTTATTTCAATGATGTTCTTGTCTGAGCATTAAAGAGGCCAATCAAATATTGCTGTCAATAATTTGGTTCAATCATTATCCCTTTCATCAGCTGCTGATGGTTACTTCCTCACATTGGTTTTGAATCCTAATTTCCTGGCACAGTTGTTTACTTCTTAATTTTGCCTCAGGGTCACTGCTGTCACTGTTCTCCAGAGAAATATTGTTGTTCTTCCCACCAAAAATGCTGAAGGTCAATCAGAATTTCTCTTTTTTTGTAGCTATTAGC
The DNA here is from genome assembly GCA_013399895.1 of Serilophus lunatus. Lineage (NCBI taxonomy): Eukaryota > Metazoa > Chordata > Aves > Passeriformes > Eurylaimidae > Serilophus > Serilophus lunatus. Next base: position 1,353,705 of record VXBA01003435.1, on the reverse strand, counting down.
TATAATGATTATTACCTACGCACTTGTCTAGAAAATTTAGGGCACCAAGGAAGGGCTGTATAGACTTCTCCAACATAAGTACATATGAAGTGAAATAAAGCTTAATAATTCCTTCAATAACCATTGAAGAGGTAGATGAAACACTGTACGATGACACTAGAGTTGCAATGAGAGGAAGAAAAAGGGTGCTCGTTTTGAGGGAAAAAAGTACCTGTTTAGTAGAATTGTTAGTATGTACAGCCAGGAACTGTTAATGTTACAAAGAGCCATCATCCAGGTACTCTCTGCAACCACCTTTTGACTTCCTGGGTGAGTGTAAGTATTAAGTGGTCATTTGCTGTTTTTTCAAGAGGGATTTGCACCTGCTTCAACACAAATATTACAGCTATTCTGGTTTTGAACTAATACTGTATTATCAGAGAAATCCACATTTCTGAAGAGGCTGGAAACATGTGATGTATGATGGACAGTATTAGAGGAAGGCAAAGGAATATTTTGTGTTTGATATAGTTGAGAGATACCTGGAAAAACTGGCTTTTTTTTCACTGTTGTGCAGCACAGAACAACCTCTTTGTAAGAGACTGAAATTTTCCACAAACTGGAATCTGATTTCGTAGAGATACTCAACACTCAGAGCTATTAGCTGAAATCAGTGGAAATGGAGCTGTAAATATACATTGTATTTCTAGAGTTCAAATGTCTTAAGAATTAGATGTTCATCTTAACACCTGAAACCTAAAATTTTTAGTACTTAAGTTGTCCTATTATCAAGAGACAATAGCACCACCTCCCAGAATCATACACATTTGAAGGTAAATCTTGAGTAGCATCTGACAGAAAGCATTCCCACAGGCTGGAGGAGCTAGGGGAATAGAGCCATTATCACTTCACTCAGCCAAAGGCTTATACTCTGCTGGGCAGTGTTATTACAGTGCCAGGTTCTTCAGTTCCCTGGTGAACCTGCCCAACATGGAAACGCAAGTAACTCAATTCTCTCTATAAAGTAGTGTTTGCATAACAGGCAGTGAAGCAGGCCATAGGACAAAATAAAGTGCTGAGGAGCTCAAAGGCATCTGCTGCTGTCCTGAATAATGAAAATGACTGGAAGATTTTTGTCTATTTTATCTTATTATTTTATTGTTAGTATGTGGTCAGGTATTTAAGTGCAATGTCACAGAGAACACAAAAGGGAGGGAAATAAAAGAATAATAGAATGTGACCATCCTTTCTGCTGGAATTTCATCATGTTAGTAAGTTGAATTTTACAACCCTATCACAATTGTGATTAGGCCAGCTGAGTAGTTCTAATTCTTCAGTTTGTTTTTCAGAAGCATCTCATACTTTATCTTTGAACTGGACAACTTACACTTTCTATGTTCGTCTGAGTTAACAAACTAACACACAAGATTCTTATTTCTCTCACAGGAAAAGACCGCAATTCATTGGCATTACATAATGCCTTTCAGATGAGAATCTTAGAATTATTCAAACTTGAATTAAAATTCTATCCTGCAGCCAATTGCAGAAGGGTGGGTTTTATTAGATTAGTACTCACCTAATTACAATAAGAGACAGTTTTTAGACATGGAACCTATGCTCAAATGTTTCAGGTTTTTCAGGATTGGCATAACCCACAGGTCCAAGCTAATAGTAGGTTTACAGTTTTACCTCTTCCTAAAAGTTTCTCCTATTTAAGACTGACTTTACTTACTGACTCGGGATATGTCAGAAGATTTCAAAATTTGTCTTGCATTTATATTCAAGAATATTCAGTTTTACAATATTAAGTACTGTCTTATACTTAATTCACAAATAGTATTCTGGACTGCAACACATAACCAAAATTGTATATAAAATAAAATTATAAATTAGGGATTCTTCATTATGAATTGCCACCTTTCTAAGAGCAAGAAATAAAAATCTTTATGGCTCAACACTACTGTGAATCTCAATTGCTCTTCATTTGTACTTCAACAAAAAAGAATCAGATTTGCTAACCATGTGCTGTTACTAACCACGTGTGTTTAGTGTTGCTCCACTAATAGGATTTGTAGAAAAGCACTTGATCAAGGAAATAATTTGCGTTTTTCCTATGAATTATGTTTACATGCTTAAAGAAAATCAGGAATACTCTTATACATCTTACAGTAAACATAATCCTATTATTTATTTCAGATTTTTTTTTATTCTTGCGTGAAAGGCTTTCAAAGTTGGAATTAACCCAAATTATATATAACCATCTTTCCAATCCTGTCAATGCATTATGAGGTTAAGCATACACAGCTAGTCTAAGTAATGAAAAGGTCAATGGGGGTTTGTAGAACTGTTCAAATTATTGACGATTCATGATGCTTCAGATTCCTTTCTCATAATTTGTAATGTATTTGTCTTCTCTTTCCCTTGTTTAAAATGCAGAGCCCATGCAAAATAATTTTAAAATTTTCTTTAGCTAGTAAAGCAAACATCCATACAAAAGGAGGGGTTTTTAAAATTTCTATTTTTTTTTCTCTTGCAATCTTGAATCTAAAACAAATCATCAGAGGAAATGAGTAAAATTTGAGCTAAAAACTTCCCCTAAAAAATGCTAAAAGCTTGTTTATTTCTGTAGAGCTAGACTAGCAGCATTAGGGAGGTACTATGTGTTTCAGGAAGGCTCATTTGGCTCTCCTTAACTCATAATTATATTAGGGTTCAAAACCCAAGCAGAACAGGTTAATTGAATCAAGATATGTGGGTTACTGTAAAACCTTCTGTAATGTATAGGGTTTTTTAATGTGTCTTTGCACATCTGTGTGCATTTAAAGCATGCATTATTTTTAAAAGTAGATTTTTTTGCTTCTTAAGTTGACTGTTAGCATAGCCTAGTGGTTACTAAAGGATATTATTCTACTGCTTCTAATTTAGAAATAAAAAAGGAATAGTGAGGGGTTTTTAAAGCTTGCTTTAAAAGGATTAGTAATGCTCAATGGTCATACAAAGAAAAAAGGAAAATAAGTGAAGTAATAAAAAAAATAAAATTAAATTCTTATTATTTGAACAGCCTGAACAGGACAACATTACAAAGTGGTATTATTTAGGTTTGAATTCCAAAGTAAACCATTTGAGCCTAGCTCTCGACCAGAACTTTTTCAAAGATTTGAAGGGCAAAATTCATTCTTACAAAGTTCTGTTCTGCTTTCTGCTATGACATGTTGCATATAGAAATGTTATACCTTTAATTTCTTAAACTTTTGTGTTTGGAATATACATTCTGGAACCGCTTAGGAGTTTCTCCCTGTCTCTCATGTGTTAAGAAAGTATTTTGGTGACTCTTTTAAACTTGTAGTCTCAGAAATTTTAAGAAATCAGTGTGAAGTCATTTTTCTTTCATGACTTGTTGATGTTTTGTTCTTTGTTTTGTGGATTTTTTTTATGATTGTATTTCCAGAATATATAGATCACAGTTAATTAGCTAACATTTCAATTTTTTTCTCTTTCACATTTGAAATTGGCTGTAATTTTCTTAGGAGATGATTTATGAACAGTAAATATAGCTACTGATTCCTGAATGTGACAGAAGTATCTCCTCCTGCTGTTGTTGTTTTAGAGCTAAAGGAAATCTGTGAGACAAATGACCTGGTTAGCAGCCTTCTGAGTTGCAGAATTAGGGGATAAGTAGTTTTCCCTTCTCATTTTTTATGACACTTGTCACCCATTGATAGAAGAATTCCTTAAAAAGAAAGATGAGTATAATCTGGTTTGCAGCTGTGTGAAATGAAGCACAGGAATGAGCAGAGATCACCCAAAGTCATGGGCAATTTAGTAACCAGCCTGAGGATAGGACTGGGGTCTACTGGCTTCTCCGTGATGGGGCCCTTCTGTGTGCCTGTCACCTGGATAAACCGTTGTCACAGCTACTGGTGAGCTTATAAGTCAGCTAAGAAGAGACACAGGGACACTGAAGTTAGCCAGAGTGATGGTGGTGCCAGTTCTTACATGCTGTTCTTCTATGGTCACCTGGCAAAGAGCAGGAGGAGAAACAGAATTAGCTTTATTACTTCAAGATATGTAATCTGGTGTGATCTGAAGATGAGATCTGCTCCCAATATTATTATTCCAGAAAAATATGCAAAGTGACTTCATAGAAATAACTCTGTTTCAATTCTGGGTTATTTCTACATATAAAGATGTCAGGAATACAATCACACTTCTCTTAGCAAGTGCTGTATGCTCCTTGGCACAGATAGGCCTTTGTAAATTAAATGTGCTTTGTAAATTAAATGTCCTTTCTCTGATCCAAAACACACAACTATGTCAGTATAACTCTAAATAATTTTTTTTATCAACAGTAAAAAGATAAAATAGAAATAAATTTTTGGCTAAGCTATCAAGTTCAATTTTTCTTTGATTAAGCACAATGATACCTAAGATTTATCCAACATCTTAAAAAATCCTTACTATTCCTTATTATTGTAAGGTAATATGTATAAGGTAATATGTTCCTTCAATTAGTACTATTTTCCATTAATAAAAACAATAACTTTTTGTATTACTTTTCAACAGCTACTGAAAATATCTTTGTCCTTAGTGTTTTTCTCTCCCAAAAAGGAGAGGGAATTATCTGTAAGATTCCTTTTGCTCTTTTTCATTTCTTATCAACATGGCATAATTTACTCAAACACTTATCTAACTACAGCATTTCTTCATCTACATACGTAAACTCTTCTGTATGTCTTTATAATATTCGATTTATTTTTCCGAGTTTGCGTGCAGCCTATCGGTTTGTAACCATAAAGTCAGCATAGTAGCGCCATCTAGCCTTCTGTTTGCTGCTATTGCGTTTCTTCTTCCAGTGTAGAAAAGGGCAGCAGAGCGCTGACTTCAGCTGCCTTGAAGAGCAAAGTTCTCCCTGCCCTTTGGTAGAATGCTTATTTGGTTTGTGAATATCAAGACCAGGAAGCATAAGAAAAGTCAGATGGAAGAAACTGTTGAGTTTGCTTGAATTTTACAACCTTTACATATCAGATAGTTTGGTATCATTTTCTGATCATTTAGTCATATGGTCTCATTACAGCGTCCTAAATATTTAGGTGTTTAGGCTAATTAGAGTTCTCTGAGTTTTCTCAAAAACTCTTGTCTATACTTATTGCATGAGAACTATAGATTATCTACTAAATTAAAATAAATGTTCAATCACCAGACACAAAGCTTTGAAAAGTTGAAATATCAGATCAAGAGGTGGGCTTCAGTCATCTAAATTCACATCAGAGATAAACTATGTGTAGCTGCATAACTGATTTTTTAAAAGCAAAATCTTTTATTTAAAATGAAATTCAGGCTAATTTGATAGATAGTAAGACAATTTTGTTTCAGGTAAAATGCATTTACGAGAAGTATTTTCACTTCTGATATTTCTTGGGTTTTATATTATATTGATCTTTATAGATAAAATTGTGTCTTTTTGCATACTTATGAAGATGAATAATCTTTATTCAACTGTTATGAAGTTAAATAAATATTTTATATATGCTACTACAATTAATTCCTGTAAGGATTTTGTGTTTAAACTGGTGGTAGTTTAGGGTTTGTAATGTCCTCTCTCATATACTGGTTGTTCTATTTGGCAGCAGATGTGCTTCATTTGTATTTTTAATACCTACAATTTAGTCCAAAAAATCTTCTTTTTGTATTTCAATATATCAGTGTAATTTATCATTTCTATTGGAATTATTCCTAATGAGTGCCAAATACATTTAGAAGGTAAATCTTTCTACAAATACCTGATAGAGATTACCCTCTGCCGTTTTAAATTTGGGTCCAGTAGCAGTGGTGAATATTTTTGTTTCTTTAGCCAGAGGGTCAAAGTGTTATTCATGTAGCTATATATATATATATCTTATCTGGCTGAATTCAAACAAACCTGTCCTCATTTTTACATTCACAAGGGAACATGAACTTGTATATACTAAAGTCAAAATTTCCTATGTTCTTTATAAGCAGCACTTTCAGTGATGTATGGATGTCTTACTATTATTATTCCAATGTGTCTCATAAGGGTATTTTCTGTTATGCTAGTTTAATTTGTGCTAATTGCTAGTATTTCATTGTGCTGAAAGAATGCTAGCATTTTGCCATGGAGAAAAGTGCTAATGTGTTAAGTGTCTTCATTTAAATGATTTTACTATGACACGTGTTTGCAAAATCAATTGACTATAATCAGTTACTTCTCAAAAATGAAATTGAACTTCAAGAAAAATGACACATTAAAATTACATTAACGATTGATTCGATAATGATAATGGGTTAATGCAAAATTACTATGGAAGGAAGAAGCAGAAGTATTTATCCTGCTGCTAGATCCTCAGAGAACAGATTATAGTTGAGCCTGATTTTCAGTGCTTCACACAGTAATTGCTTCTGAGGAGGCATGGGGAATCTTTGAAGACTTTAATGATATACCACTGCCACTTTAATTGCTAGGAGAAGCCAAGAGAACCCTAATTGCCAAGAGAAGCATTACTAATTAAGGTGTCATTCTTCATTCATTCTATAGTAATTAATCTGAAATATTTGTAAAAGCTGAGATATAAATTTAGATCCAAACTCACTTAGCTTCACCACAGCAGAGTTCATGTGAAACAGATCTATGGGTTAGGCAAGGTTGATATTAAAACTTAAAATATTTGCTTTCTTCAAAAAAAATTTGCTTTATTTTTGCTCATAACTTTTGAAAATACAAAGTAAAAGAATTAAGAATAGATTTAAAAATCTGTTCTCATTAATATGTAACATATAAATATATATGTATTGATTCTACTCTCACATTAAAAAATCATTAAAACTATTTATATTGGGTGTTCCTCTTTTTTATGTTTCATCTTAAAGCGACATGCTTCTGAATCGTTAAGATGGGTTTTCTTCAGCTCTGTGATGAGCAAAATTATTCAGGTTGAGTTGTATATGTATTGTCTTTAGATCATAACTTCAATCACACTTGGTTCAGTATCTTCTTCCCTTCACTGGGATTGAGTATGCATAATTGATTAGATGTAGAGAATCTCCATAATCAGTACTGGATTTGTGTCAAATCCTTCTTTAGTTCATCTGCTAAAATGTTTGTTCAACCTCACAAAATAATCAGTTGGAGTAAGCTGCTCATGTTGGTACCTGTCTGCTTCCTGTGTACTGGATGTTGTATCTTGTTCTCTTCTCAGCCTTCTTCAATGCAGTTATGTCACAGTCTCACCTCACTGCATCCTACTCTTATTCTTTTTGGCAAGGATTATCTCTTATGGTTACTTTAATGGTGTCTTGCATTCATATGTAAATGCTGATTTTTTTTCCTCTTACCATGTAATATCTTGGAATTTATGACCAAGCATCTCAGTGACCCATAGAACAGTTTGGTAGACTTTTCTTCTCTATACCATCAAAATTTTGTCTACAATTCTCAACTTTAAAACTCTCCTCCACTTCCTGGTCTTTTTGTGCATGTATGAAATAAAAAAGAAGTGAAAAACCCTTAGCAGCAATTCTCAGTTCATCATGTTAGAAAAAAGATCCCTTCCAGGCCATAAAGATGGTGATGAGCTGTGCAGCAGGATCACTGAGGACTTGTCAGCATAGTTTATGTGTCTGACTACTAATTCATGGCTATACCACCTCAGAACAAGAGGGCACAGTCTCAAGCTCCATCAGGGGAGGTTTAGACTTGATATTAGGAAGAAATTCTTCACACAAAGGGTGATCTGCCATTGGAATGGGCTGCCCGGGGAGGTGGTGGAGTCACCGACCCTGGAGGTGTTCAAGAGTAGTCTGGATGAGGCACTTGGTGCCATGGTTTAGTTGATGGGCTGTTAGATTATGGGTCGGACTTGATGATCTTTAAAGTCTCTTCCAACCTTGTTGATACTGTGGATACTGTGAGATACTGTGATCACTGTCTAAGAGAGGCTCGTCAACTGATTACCATCTAGCAGCAGCCACTGCTTGTAGCAGTGGGATGAGATTAAGCCCTATACTAAGATGTGACAACACTATCATGAAGAGAGAAGAATTGCAGTATGAATGGTTCTAAGAGCAGTAAACTGGGCTGGTACCTATGATGTACCTATGATTAGTTTTGAGCCACTGATGGCTACCAAAATTATGCTACCTAATACAAAGTATTGGTAATCTGGAAGGCTTGAATTGTGTTTGGCATGTATCTCCTTGACTACAAAGGGAGCCAAGTGTGAACTGTACCCAAACAAATCTGTAAAGGGACTCAGTGATTGCTTAGGACCTGATAATCACCTTATATGCATTTCTGGAGGTTTAGTTCGATGTCTGTCTAGTCTTGTCCTAGACTTCCAGCCCTTTAGTGGCTGGAACATGTGGGGTGCACTAGCTGAGCATAGTATATGATTTCATTTAATGTTAGAGGAATCTGGTTCACATGATCTGAATCAGTTCTGCAGTGTGAACCCAGTGCTGCAACTAGGGGGCAGGCAATGAAGGGATTTTCTTCAAAAGCACCCTCCTTACTCAGACTAAGTTCCTAAAGTAAATAAATCCTTTTTTCTTTAGATATTTCATTAAAGCACCTGAAATTAGTTGGGCAAAACTGTGCAAGAGCTTCCTTTGATGCCCCTGTCAAGGGTTCGAGTAATACCTGTTTTCATGTGAAATCTTACATTTGTGCTTGTAAATATTTGCTTTATTGGATTTTTAAAAATATAAAGAATGCAATATAAACAGAGTCTTGCCTGTTATTGCACATGCTCCGATCAGAACTTCAGGAATCTATTAATGTGCAAAAAATATTTTTTCTATATTTTCTATATTTTCATTAAAATAACAAAGCTTATGGTAACTTAAATGATACACTAATATTTTACTGAAAATAGAACTTAGGTTCGTGACATTGTAAGGGAGAAAATACTGTGATTTGTACCCGGTTTTTTTTTCCTAGAACACTGACTCATAACTTTAGTCTAAGTTCTATTTGCATGTAAATGTTTTTCCTATCAAGTAGGAAGAATAGACGGGCCTACCAGGCAGTGCCATGTAGATTGAAGGTGGTATAAAAAAATGTTGCCATGCTGCAGTAAAATGTGTGCCTTACAAGGTCTTCAGTAGGAAAGATCATGATCAGAGCAATTTCATGTACAGGACATGAAATGTAGGCAGGTCATTTTTTTTCCCCATGCATCATTTGTCTTACTAAAATGCAAGCATAGAGTAGGCTGCTTATTTTTAATACAAGAAATTATCAATTTATCACATCAAAAGTGTTTTAAAATTTGCAATAGCAAGTTCAAAGTATTGGGAACTTCCCAGTAACTCTACAACATAATTGAGGAGAATCTGGTCTGACTAGAAAGTTCAGGTTGTCTTCTGCTTAAATTTCTTTGTGTTATTTTTGCACCATTCCCATAGCTTTGGAAAAATATCATTCAGAAAAAAATCTGAATTTTAGTTTTTCTTAAATTTGTTACTGTGTACCAAAAATATGTTTGCCTTATTGTTAGAATGAAATCAAATGCAAGTATTCCTGCTTCATAACCTATTCCAAAATTATGTATGTGTTTATTTTGTACTAGAAACGTCCCATATACATGTGAGTCTGTAGTAATGAAAGTGTAACTGATTATGGTATTGTAATGGGTTAGCCTTGGCTGGCCGCCCAGTGCCCACAGTTGCTCTAACCCCCTCT